>JARGYO010000019.1:1742030-2249530 GCA_029206835.1 Rana muscosa
ATTTTACATAAGGCCATTGCCTGATGTACCTTCAAGAAAAAGTTTAACATATGTGGATGATATTTTTGTTGAATAGCATAATGTTTGAAAAGCATATCCCAAAGTTCAGATATGTTCTTAACCAGTTGAGGGAGGCGGGTGTTTAAAATTTAATTTCAGGAAGACCAATGGTGTCGCTCCAAGGTTCATCTCCTGAGGCTTAAGGTTTGCAGCCTAAGTCTCACCACAAGAAGAAAATGGAGACTGTGATGAGGTCAAGAGTATCTGCCAATATCAGTGAATTGAGGACATGTTTGGGTATGGTATAAAATATTCAATTGTATGCTTGTCATCCTAGGTTCCAACTAAGAATGCTGGAAGGTAATGTATAAGAAGAGACTTATAGGATCAAGAGAATGTAAATGTAATAATATGACATTGTGATATTTCTCTCCTAACTTACAGATCTTCCAATCTTATACTTCAGCATTAATGTTGATCCTGCCAATTATGGCAGAATACTGTCATCATTAGATCACTGATGATTTTTAGTTAATTAAAATAGAGTCAACTAATCGCTATGTCATATATATAGCATAGTTAGAAAATGTAAGTATTAATTAATATGAATATGTATTCATACTGTCTATTTACTCAAATAGAAAGTGATTGACACTCCAGACCAGGTCGTTGATTGGTAAAGGCGAAGTGAACTGCCAACAGACACAGCGATCGTATGGATGATGTTAATCCTTGGCGTCCAGTTCTGGAGGGATCCTGTCACCAAACCACACTCCAGACCAGATCATTGATTGGTAAAGACGAAGTTGACCACCAAAAGACACAGCGATCGTTTGGATGATGTTAATCCGTGATGCCCAGTTCCGGATGGAACCTATCACCACATCGAATCCTTCATCAGGAGTCATGAAGCAAGACGCTCCAGGATTCGTATTGCCGGAAAGAGAGATTTGTTGCAGAAGTCCCTTGTTTGCTTGAATCCCAGAATATCCATTGAAAGGAGGGGATGTTGAATCCCATTTTCAGCTTGTAACACTGCAAGAGCGGATTCACTGAAGAGTTTCTTCAATTGCTGGTTTACCAGCCTTGTTTTCAACACATTTGAAATGGGGGGGTGACACCACCACTGCAACAGTTCATTTTGTTTTATAAAGACTTGAACTCATCAAGAAAGATCCAAGTCATACAAGAACATTCTTTATCATATGGATGAAGAGAGGAACGTTCTTCAAGTATAAAGAAAAATAATAATATGGCCATATCTTTTAAACAACCGTGATATTTCTTCGGACCCGTTTCTTGGTATGTCCGTGACTATTCGTCAGAAATACAAGAAACGTGGGGGGGGGGGGGTGTTATGTCAGAACATTTGGGGTTAAAAAGAATTACATATAGGCCTTTATATTATGCATATTACGTATTTTTCATATTGTTCATATTCATGTATATTATGAACAAGAGGGAGACCATCTTGTCTCTAAAGTTTAAAATAGCTCACGAGATGCTATGAACAACACTTTAGATTCTACTTTCCCTTTAAGAGGTTAACCCACATTTGCTATGTTTAAAGTTATTTCCTGTCTCACAAGAAGGCATTGTTTTTCTGTATCTCGTTCCCAGACCATAAACTCAAAGCTTTTGAACATTTAAGATAAATATACCAGCCTCCCCGGGTGGTAATTCAAAGGTTTGACACTTAGAGACATGGGGGGGGGGGGGGGTATGGATATGGGCTAGCACAAACTGTGTATTATTGTATTGACAACGTGATCAAAGGGCTATTCATAAATAGGCTGTGTACTGCTTATCTTAAATAAGGTTTATTTTTAAGTATCTTCACAAAGTATCTATACTAGTAATACATGTATAAACCCATGTATGCCTATATATAGATTAGTATTAAGGAGTTGTATACATGCTACTATATTAGTTGGGTAGCATTAGAAACTGCTTAAACATACATTCCAGTGGTTAGCTTCAGGAACTTCCCAAAACATTAACAAATGGCCTGGGTCAGTGTTGATAATAAACATTCACACCTGTAAATCTGAAGTGACGCCAAGATAGCAGAGATACAGGACATGTGTTTTGACACCCTTAGACAATTAAGTGTGTTTTACTAAGCTAGGTCAAAAGGTAGTCGTAAATTATCTTTGCCTATATGAAAATAACATTAGAAATCATCTGTAATAAGCTACTGCCCTCTGGTAGTAAAAAAACGTAATCGTTCAAGATGATGTGATGTTTGGTTGCTGTGACAATCTACCCAATCACATCATCATTTGACGTCTCAGTTACATAGTAATGTAAGGTACACACACACTTCTGGAAGGAGATAAAAGTAGCAGCTGAGATAGGAAGAGAAAAAAGGCTGAGGACCTTGAGACCTGAAGATCTCTGAAAGGATCTCTTGAAGGAAGACGCTCGCTGAGGAGATCTTAAAGCACAAACATGTAGCAATATTGGAAGGAATCCTATGGGACTCATCATTGCCTCATAATGGAAGCTTCTCAAACAGACAGACCTTCAACCTGGTAACGTATTTACTTTGTTTATTTACCTGCTTGGGTAATGGAGTTGTTTTTGCATACACATAACTAAAACCATTTAAATATATATGGCAAAGCAATTTGGAATTGTATCATATTTTAACTGCAGTATAAATGAAATATTATTCCAAATATTAAGGCACATACCCTAATTTGGTTGTCTTTAAAAAGCTAGAGCCAAGTGGTACAATGGTTTTATTATGATATATGTGTAAAAATGTATTCCCTCTAAATTTAATATAAGACTTGATATTTTATCAAAGCCGCGTTCCTTATATGACACTTGGTCTGGACACGTTTAAGAAGTGTAATCAGGAGATCTGTTGGTTTGAGAAAGAAATAGTGTTAAAGTGAACAAAAGAGTGTTTACACCTTCCGTGAAGTCACAGAAGGTTACATTTCAAGAGCTACCAAGCTTTAAATGTACAAGTATCATTTAAGTATTGCACTGCGAATATACCTTGTCGTATAGAGCTGGCATAGAAATGTATGTAAATATTATCTGAACCTTAATCATCATTTATCTCTGAAGTATATCCATTCATTTGTTTTATCACGCCTTATACCTGATATTAATTTGCACTGTACTTTAGTAAATAAATATATATAATACTTTAAGCAATATTCATTTGTGTTACTTGTCTTCAAACTAGCATGGATAAAAGAACTTAGAATTTCTTGATATTGTAGGAAATCGGGAATCTCCAAAATTAAGATTTACCTATTTCCATAAGTACAATAATAATTTTATATTTCAGTATAAACATTCTGACATACTTGTAGGCACTATGCTGAGATGTGTCAATGTTTCTGACAATCCAATATTTATCATGGCCGCTCACATTCATTCAACTATTTTTATTTTAAACAGACCTCTAAGTGTTTGTGAAATCTTCACCCCAAAATGTACTCAGCCAATGAGAGGTAATGACTCCATTTTTATTTTTCTACTGCTATCAATGGCCAACACGGTACAACACTTCATCCATGTCTTTGGTGATCTCTGATCTCCTTATGAAGTGTTTCTTACATGATGAAGATCAGCCATGGAGTATATCTGAGGTGTATATCAGGGTGTGCTTCTTCCCCACATGAGACCTGTGATGTCCAGCAACATTCATATACAAGACATTTCCCGCACTCAAGACACTAATACACCTTATGGGTTGTTGTGGGATCCCTGATGTACAGGAAGACAGGACTTCAGCGAGGAACAAATTCCCTCAGTCAGGACAGGAAAGTGGCTTCTCCGTCGTGTGAGACTTCTGATGTCTGGAAAGACTGGACCTTTCTGAAAAGCATTTCCCACACTCAGGACAGGAATACAGCTTCTCCCCCGTGTGAGATCTCTGATGTGTGGAAAGATGGAACTTCACTGAAAAACACTTCCCGCACTCAGGACAAGAAAATGGCTTCTCCTCCGTGTGGGAAAAATGGGACTTATCAGAAAAACATTTCCCACACTCAGGACAGGAATACGGCTTCTGCCCCATGTGAGATCTCTGATGTGTGGAAAGATGGGACTTCACTGAAAAACATATTCCACACTCAGGACAAGAAAGTAGCTTCTCCCCCGTGTGATATCTCTGATGTCTGGAAAGATTGGACTTTCGTGAAAAACATTTCCCACACTCAGGACAGGAATACGGCTTCTCCCCTGTGTGAGATCTCTGATGTATGGAAAGACTGGGCTTACGGGCATAACATTTCCCGCACTCAGTACAGGAATACGGCTTCTCCCCCGTGTGAGATCTCTGATGTTTGGAAAGACTGGACTTATCTGAACAACATTTCCCACACTCAGGACAGGAATACGGCTTCTCCCCCGTGTGAGATCTCTGATGTAAGTAAAGATGGGACTTCTGTGAAAAACATTTACCGCACTCAGGACAGGAATACGGCTTCTCCCCCGTGTGAGATCTCTGATGTTTGTAAAGACTGGACTTCTGTGAAAAACATTTCCCGCACTCAGGACAGGAATACGGCTTCTCCCCCGTGTGAGATCTCTGATGTGAGTAAAGATGGGACTTCTGTGAAAAACATTTCCTGCACTCAGGACAGGAATACGGCTTTTCCCCTGTGTGAGATCTTTTATGCGCATCAAGATCGTATTTTGAACGGAAACATTTCCCACACTCAGTACAGGAATACCTCTTCTCTGTTGGAAGGACGGCACCGTCCCGCACAGTCTGAGGTTCCTCAGGATAAGAAGAATACGATGGTCCGGCACCGTCCCGCACAGTCTGAGGTTCCTCAGGATAAGAGGAATACGATGGTCCGGCACCATCCCGCACAGTCTGAGGTTCCTCAGGATAAGAGGAATATGATGGTCCGGCACCGTCCCGCACAGTCTGAGGTTCCTCAGTATAAGAGGAATACGATGGTCCGGCACCGTCCCACACAGTCTGAGGTTCCTCAGGATAAGAGGAATACGATGGTCCGGCACCATCCCGCACAGTCTGAGGTTCCTCAGGATAAGAGGAATACGATGGTTCGGCACCGTCCCGCACAATCTGAGGTTCCTCAGGATAAGAGGAAGACGATGGTCCGGCACCGTCCCGCACAGTCTGAGGTTCCTCAGGATAAGAGGAAGACGATGGTCCGGCACCGTCCCGCACAGTCTGAGGTTCCTCAGGATAAGAGGAATACGATGGTTCGGCACCGTCCCGTACAGTCTGAGGTTCCTCAGGATAAGAGGAATACGATGGTCCGGCACCGCCCCGCACAGTCTGAGGTTCCTCAGGATAAGAGGAATACTATGGTCCGGCACCGTCCCGCACAGTCTGAGGTTCCTCAGGATAAGAGGAATACGATGGTCTGGCACCGTCCCGCACAGTCTGAGGCTCCTCAGGATAAGAGGAATACGATGGTCCGGCACCGTCCCGCACAGTCTGAGGTTCCTCAGGATAAGAGGAATACGATGGTCCGGCACCGTCCCGCACAGTCTGAGGTTCCTCAGGATAAGTGGAATACGATGGTCCATCTACACTATGTGGTGCCGGATGGACATTTGAGGTAGTCGGGTTTTCTCCTGGACTATACTGTGTGATGTCCTCATCTTCTACTTTACAGTCTGGAGACAAAGTGAGACAATCCTCTGAGGTTTTTCTCATCTCCCGTCCATCTACTAAAATAGAAATACAAAGATTATTACTAGACATGAGCTGATTGGTTCCCCTAAACCAGGACTCCGCCCACATCAGGCAGCTTTGTCTCTGAGGATATTACAATTCCCCCTCAAGGTAACTAGTAATTGGGTCCTCTGATCTCCTACCAGATCATTTCTTTATTCATGGACCTTAGTCAGAGAGTGAGGAAACAACAAGAACTGTCTTTTATAGGAGGGACAGTGATGAGGGGATTATAGGACGAGTGTCCCCACCCCCTCTATCATTCACTGCCACCTTCCCACTTCCTTATTTAATCCATGATTTAGTCATGAATAACAGCGGGGCTGAGCCCCACCAGAGGTCAGAGAGTGAGGATGAGGGGGGGGGAGGGGGAGAACAACCAAGATGAAGACTGGACTGATCCTGAAAACCACCATCATTGAGTTATTGACTCCTCCCTCATTATCACTTTCTGTTTGAGGTTCCAAAGTTTAAGGATGTTATCACATTATTATCACCATGTAAAAGTCTGTGCTCCAATCATATCATCAGATATAAAATGTCCAGCTGGTAGAAAATGGGTGTAACAAAAGAGAATATATATTATGTGTATATATAGCAGTGGGTGGAGGGGAGAGAGCAGAAGTCAGGACTATGTAATGTACAACATATTGTAAAAGATACAACAGATAGGACTATATAGTATCAGAATGATGTAATGTACACCATAGAGTATATAGTGCAGGGGTCAGGAGTATGTAATGTATGATATAGTGCAGGGGTCAGGAGTATCTAATGTACACCATAGAGTATATAGTGCAGGGGTCAGGAGTATGTAATGTACAACATAGAGTATATAGTGCAGGGGTCAGGAGTATCTAATGTACACCATAGAGTATATAGTGCAGGGGTCAGGAGTATGTAATGTACAATATAGAGTATATAGTGCAGGGGTCAGGAGTATGTAATGTACAACATAGAGTATATAGTGCAGGGGTCAGGAGTATCTAATGTACAACATAGAGTATATAGTGCAGGGGTCAGGAGTATGTAATGTACGATATAGTGCAGGGGTCAGGAGTTTAATGTACAACATAGAGTATATAGTGCAGGGGTCAGGAGTATGTAATGTACATGTGGCACCCTCCCCAAAAGGTTGGGACGCTATTTAAAATATAGAGGGATATCTGAGCCAGTAGTTGGGCTCAGACAGTTGAATTACATTGAAATTCGCCTCTGTTCTAGTTGTGGTTTGCCTGATAGTAATTTCCCTTTTTGCCTGCAGGTGGCGTTACCACCTCAGGCATCTGTTGGAACACAGGCAAACCATGGAGAATTGAGTGGCCCTTCTCGGCAGTGGTACGGTGGGAGTGGTGAACCCGCTGTGCCTGCTGGGAGGGGATACTTAAGGGGCAGACGCCATTGATTGAGGTCCGTTTTCGCCTCGCGGCACTCTGGGCACGAGGTATGTGTGTAAATGGTTCTGGTCTCAGGGCAACGTTGGCCTGAGGCTGCATCGCTGTCTAGTAGGCCCAGCTAATCTGGCTGGGGCCTGCAAACTGAGAAGGGATCCCAAGATGTCTTGATGAAGGAGACCGGGGGAGGACCTGCCCTGGAGGAGACTGGCAAAGTGCTGATATCTTGGGTGAGGCCCGGTAACTTTATTGAGGAGGGATCCATTATACTACAAGCCCTGCAGTTCGCCGGATTGACTTAAAGGCTCTTTAACTGTATGGCTGGAAGTTTGGGACATTAAAATCCTGTGGCAGAGGATTCCTGGACTATCCATTTGTTCACTCCAAAAGGTCTGTGGCAGAGACCCCATTCATCTTGGGCAGTCTGTGGCAGAGACCCCATTCATCTTGGGCAGTCTGTGGCAGAGACCCCATTCATCTTGGGCAGTCTGTGGCAGAGACCCCATTCATCTTGGGCAGTCTGTGGCAGAGACCCCATTCATCTTGGGCAGTCTGTGGCAGAGACCCCATTCATCTTGGGCAGTCTGTGGCAGAGACCCCATTCATCTTGGGCAGTCTGTGGCAGAGACCCCATTCATCTTGGGCAGTCTGTGGCAGAGACCCCATTCATCTTGGGCAGTCTGTGGCAGAGACTGCCCTGTTGCTGATTCGTGTGTCATCCCGGCTGCTAGGCCATGTGAGAGGGGACTATCCGGGTGACCAATACCCACTCTAACATTGAGAGTGGTGAGTGACTTTGAACTGATACCTTTGTAATTTTTTGTGGCAAGTGCCTGAACCTTCCCCTGCTCTTCTCTACCTTCTACTTTCTCAACGTTTACTGCATAAGAAAATAAAGCCTGACTGTTTAAGGTTTTACATCTGTGTGGACATTGCATTACTACAGACTTTCTCCACCTGGACAACGCAGCTGAAGAGGTAACGTGCAAAACCCAAAACTAACCAGCAGCTCCTACGGGGGAGGTGCTACATACAATATAAATTATAAAGTGTAAGGATCAGGACTCATAATATTGGTATTCAGTAATCAGTGGAAGCTTAAATGTTTACATGAGACAAGTTGCAGAGGTCCCACACCGCTGCCTCCCATCTCCTGAGACTGCACTCAGTGACTTGGGTCTGAGACTATACAGACATATCCCTCCACCTGGCACAGCCAGCAGACAACAGAACAAGTAACCCTGGAAGAATTGTTCTGTCAGAGATCATGCTAGACCCGGGCATGAGGTAGAAGACCCAAAGCACATGCCCAAGGTGCCTAGGTAGAGCAACATCTATGGTGAAAATCAATCTTTTGCTGCCAGCTGATCCCCAGAATTTCCATATATCCATTCTAGAGACATAAATTGTGTCTGCAGCACAGAGAAGGAAGATTATCACCCAGTCCCCGCCCTACTCTGGACCAATCAGTGAGCAGTATGGGTGGAGGAATGTATTTAGTGTTAACCACTTAACGACCGTCCCATAGCCGAATGACGGCTACAGGGCGGTTCGTTAATTCTGGGAGGGCGTACATTGGCGTCCTCCCAGAATGGCGCACACATGAGAGTGTCCATGACCGCCGGATCACGGATCATGGTAAATGGCCGATGATAGCGGCCGTTTACCACATGATCACTCCGTGAAATGACGGAACGATCACTAGTAAACATGACGCCGGTGCCTCTCTCCCCTCTGTGGACCGATCGGTACAGTGTGAGAGGAGAGGGGGAGAGATCGATGGCAGCAGCGCTGTGGGCTGGATCTGTAGTGCTCACAGCGCTGCTCAGTGACCATTGCAGTCACATCCAACAATCCATCCATCCATGCTCAGCTATACTCTGCCATACCCAGTCATGCTCGGCTGTACTCGGCCTCTGTATGAGGCCAGGCTGTGGAAGTCTCACACATGTGGTATCGCCGTACTCAGGAGGAGCAGGAGAATCTATTTTGGGGTGTCATTTTTGGTATGTACATGCTATGTGTTAGAATTATTGTATAAATGGACAACTTTGTGTTAAAAAAAAAAAATGCGTTTTAACCACTTCCCGCCCGCCGGCCATCATATGATGTCCTTGACTTTGTGCGGGGATATCTGAATGACGGGTGCAGCTACAGGCATCATTCAGATATCAGCCGGCGATTCCCTACACCATAGGAATGATCCTAGCGGCTGTTCTGCCACTTGATCATTCTTACGGGACGTCCCCCCTCCCACCGCCCTCCGATGCTTCTACCGACTCACTGCTATGATTAAAGCCAGGATCATTTTTTTTTTGGGGGGGGGGGATTTCAGGCTTCCCAGCCTAGAGGTGAGATGTGGGGTCTTATTGACAAATATCTCACTGTAAAGAGGACCTGTCATGCCATATTCCTATAACAAGGGATGTTTACATTCCTTGTATTAGGAATAAAAGTGATCAAAAAATTCATTTTTGGGAAAAAAGTGTTTAAAAAAAAAATGTACTTACTATTTATTTTAGTTTAAGTGCCCCTGTCCCCGTGTGCTCGCATGCACACGTAAGTCCCGCCCACATATAAAAACGGTGTTCAAACCACAACTTTGAGGTATCGCTGTGAACGTTAGAGCGAGAGCAATAATTTTGGCCCAGACTTCCTCTGTAACTCAAAACATGTAACCAGTAAAAAATGTAAAGCGTCGCCTATGGGGGAATTTAAGTAGCGAAGTTTGGCGCCATTCCACGAGCGTGTGCAATTTTCAAGGGTGACATGTTAGGTATCTATTTACTCAGCGTAACTTCATCTTTCACATTATGCAAAAACATTGGGCTAACTTTACTGTTTTTTTTAAAGGTATCTATTTACTCGGCGTAACTTCATCTTTCACATTATGCAAAAACATTGGGCTAACTTTACTGTTTTTTTTAAAGCACAAAAGTTATTTTTTCCCCAAAAAAAGGCGTTCGAAAAATTGCTGCGCAAATACCGTGCAGGATAAAAAGTTGCAACAACCGCCATTGTGTTCTCTAGGGTCTTTGCTAAAAAAAACATATATAAATGTTTTGGGGTTCTATGTAATTTTCTAGCAAATAAATTATGATTTTTACAAGTAGGAGAGAAATGTCAGAATTGGCCTGGGTGCTCCAGAACGCCTGAAGGTGCTCCCTGCATGTTGGGCCTCTGTATGTGGCCACGCTGTGTAAAAGTCTCACACATGTGGTATCGCCATACTCGGGAGTAATAGCAGAATGTGTTTTGGGGTGTAATTTGTGGTTTGCATATGCTGTGTGTGAGAAATAACCTGCTAATATGACAATTTTGTGAAAAAAAAAATCTTGATTTTCAAAGAATTGTGGGAAAAAATGACAACTTTAAAAAACTGCCCATGTCTCTTTCTAAATACCTTGGAATGTCTTCTTTCCAAAAAGTGGTCATTTGGGGGGCATTTGTACTTTTCTGCCATGTTAGGGTCTCAAGAAATGAGATCGGCCGTCAGTACTTCAGGTGTGATCAATTTTCAGAGATTGGCACCATAGCTTGTGGACTCCATAACTTTCACAAAGACCAAATAATATTCACCAATTTGTACTTATTTTTACCAAAGATATGTAGCAGTATAAATTTTGGGCAAAATTTATAAAGAAAAATTACTAATTTGCTAAATTTTATAACAGAAACGAAGAAAAATTAATATTTTTACAGAATTTTCAGTCTTTTTTCTTTTATAGCGCAAAAAATAGAAAACCCAACAGTGATTAAATACCACCATAAGAAAGCTCTATTTGTGTAAAAAAAAGGACAGAAATTTCATATGGATACAGTGTTGTATGACTGAGTAATTGTCATTCAAAATGTGAGAGCACCGAAAGCTGAAAATTGGTCTGGTTAGGAAGGGGGTTTAAAGTGCCCAGTGGTCAAGTGGTTAGTGACCCACCTGTGCTGATCTCTGTAGGAGTGTCCTCCTCTATAAATGTCCCCGTTATTCCATCCTCCTCCATAGACTGCTGATCATCCCTCACATACCTCTCTTCTTCTGCTTTAACCTCAAATTCTATATCGATTGGATCTCCACTCTAAATCAAGAAAATGAGAGAGAATATCATCTGTAAACAATAGGAATTATTATTGTGACATCACATAGATAAATCCCCTTGCCTACTCGAGTTCATGTTCTAGATGCTCCGTCCCACCAACCTTTAAATAAGGAGGGACGGTGTGACCTTCCTGTGTGGAATCCCGGGAATACAGAGGACGGGGACATCTCTCTGGTGGGTTCCTGGTATTAGGTGGCTCCATCATATCCTTGTGTCCTTCTGATAACTCCTCCATCACTCCATACTCCTCATCCTCCTCTTTATACTCTTCTTTAACATGAATATTATCATCCCCAAGGTTTCCACTCTGGATATATAATAAAACATTCATTGTAACAAACATGCTGTGTATAAATCAGAACTACCAATAATTGTCACTCACCTACCTGATGATGGTGAGGGATGGTGTGACCTTCCTGTGTGGAGTCCCGGGAATACAGAGGACGGGGACATCTCTCTGGTGGGTTTCTGTAGCTGGATGACTCCACCATGGTGTCCTGGTACAGATCTTTGTGTTCTTTTAGAGACTCTGACTCCTCCATCACCCCATCCTCATCATCCTCCTCTTTTATCTCTTCTTTAACCTCAACTTTAGACTCTCTCAGGTTTCCACTCTGAATATATAACAAAAATGACATCAATGGTAACAATGTAGATAATGTACAGATCCTAATGATACTATCAGTGATTGTTCCTCATCTACCTGATGATGGTGGGGGATGGTGTGACCTTCCTGTGTGGAATCCCGGGAATACAGAGGACTGGGACATCTCTCTGGTGGGTTCCCATTACTGGATCCATCTGTAGGAAACACACACACTGACTGAATACATTGTTTCTATGTGTTTATCAGATGATGGGGGATCTAGGTGGAGCCTCCGTACTGCTCTCTCCTTTACAATAAAGTCTCCTCTTACCCGGTGATGTGAGGGGCGGCTGATTGTCCATCATGACGTCCTTGTAAAGATCCTTGTGTCCTTCTAAATCCTCCCACTCCTCCATGGAGAAATAGACAGTGACATCCTGACACCTTATAGGAACCTGACACACACAATGATACAGTCACCATCCAGACACATCCCTTGTCTGTTACTGGATAATGTCCCAGAATTCCCGTCACCGCTCACCTCTCCTCTATCATCTCTCTGGTGACTTCTAGAATCTTCTTTGTATTTCTCTGTTCTATCAGGGAGGGAGGTGGAGGCAATGTGATGGTCATATGATCTCCAGACTTCACAGGAGGAAAACTCTAGATCTAAACACAAATGGTAAAAGTTAAATGATATTCCCCAGAATCCTCCTCACCTCACCAATCAGGTCTCCATTTTATTAAAGCCCCACTTCCAGCTAAGGTATAATTTACCCACACAGGACCCCCACACTATGCAGGTTAAAACCTCGTTGCAGGTATTCTGACGTCATTACATACAACACAGGACCAACAGTCCCACTTTGCAAATGAGGATGCCAAGGGTCCGCCCACATCCTAAGAGCATCAGAAAAAAAAGCCAGTTGGAGGGACATTGGGAGGAGGAGCTGTGTGGTCAGTGTGATGTCATAGGACATATAGACTCTGGATGGATGTACATTTAGATGGGGAGATTTGAGGGGCCCTCTATATGAGGCTCCTGTGCAAACCAAATCATTGTTCCTGGGTGTGTCCTACCTCTCCTAAACTGAAGAGTGAACTTTGACCTTTACCATACAGAAATCTATCAGGAATCTGTGAAAGTAATCTCTCATGTGATCAGGTGACGTGCGGAGGAACGGAGTGTACACACCAGACAATTTTCTCCAGAGCTCCTAATGGTGGGGATGAATTTTGCTGCGTGCTGGGTCCAAGTTTCCACTCCCCAGGATCACTGCAGGTGTGGAGAAAAGCTGTGTAAGAGGATATGGAGGAGAGATGAGGAGGAGATCCAGGAATCAGGATAAAGGTCAGGACAAGCAACAGACGAGCGCATCCAAGAGATGAAGCCGGGGTCACTACACAGAAAATCAATCCAAGGAAACAACAGGCAGGACGAGGAATAGCAAGAAGGAGCTCAGAGACAAATGAGAATATTTCTCAGGCAATGGGAGATTATCTCAGCATGACTTACATAATGAAGGAGATGAGGGGGAGGGGAGGAAGTCATTTAAGGCGGGGCTTGGCAAATTTGCTTTGAATCTAGGAGCCAGCTAAAAAACTTAGGAGACAGTTTTTATTAGCATAGCGTGGGTTGTCAGTGCCCTGGGCAAGGTAAGTAGTTTGTGGGGGCAGAATGCAGGACATGTGGTGCAGAACACAGGTTGCAAGGTACCAAAGAAGGGTGCAGGTCACCGCAGGACTTGGGATGCAGGAGAAGGGTGCAGAATGACGGCAATGGGGTGCAGGGAGAAGAACACAGAACATGGGATGCAGAACAAGTGGTGCAGAAGATGAGGTGCAGAACAAAGGACATGGGGTGCAGGAGAAGGGTGCAGAACTTGGGGTTCAGGGTGCAGGACAGTAATAAATCCCCCCTCCCCCTGCATGTCCTGTACATCTCCCCCAGCAGTGTGTGAGAGCAGAGTGGATGGAGAGGACATCTTGTGTACATAAAGCAGCATGTCCCTCCCTGGCTGGTCTCTTAGCTGGCTTGTCCTGGTTACTCCTGTAAGGACTCTGTAGTCCTGTTTCTCAGCACCTTGTGGGGATCTTTGTGGCAGTGCCGAGGCGGCACCATGTTGGAGATTCGGTCCCGCTCCTTTCTCTCTGTTCTGCCGGAGGGCTCTGCAGGGACACAAGCAGCTGTGGGGGAAGCAGGAGCCGATGGTGAGAGTAATGCAGCTGCGGAAAGGAGAAAGATCGGCAGCGGGAGATCAGTGAGACGAGTCCTCTCATGCCGCTGTCCTGCCCAGTCCACCCCTGACTTCACAGGTCGGGTGCCTCCTCCTCCTCCCCCCTCACCCTCCCAGCCTGACCCCGCTCCGAGCCACATTCCTGTCTGAATAATGTGTCCGGGTTTCAGGCAGAAACATTATTCAGACCAACAGTGAGAATGGGCTGACAAGAGCCCAGGGGCCAGGACGCCATTTCTAGTCACCATGGTGACCTGGGATTTGTGCCCTGACTTCAGGTGACCATAGATACCTGGAAATTCAGCTGGTTCAGCAGTGATCGGTCACATTTCCACCAATGTGTAGTCACTGCCGGATAAAGGTCACTCGATCAGCGGCTGCAGCCAATAGCTTCATCACTGATCTGTGTATTCTGAGAGCGGAGGAGCGCCCCCCATTGTCAGAATACAATAGTGCAGCGGGGAGGATTCCCCCATCCCCCTCCTATGTGTGGGGGGGGGAAGCGGTTCAGATTTTTTTGCTCAGCTCGCTGACTGAACGATAAAACTGAACCATGTATGGCCAGCTTTGGAAGGAAGATATATTAATCATTAGTGATGGGCTCGGGCGTGTTAGAAACCCCACATTCCCGATCCCAGGAAGCCGACACTGCACAGCACTAATCACAGGCAGTGAGACATTTCCCGATCTGTCCAACTGAGGAGCAGGAAGTGTCTCACTGCCTGTAATTAGCGCTGTGCAGTGTCGGCTTCTTGGTGGGATCGGAACGTGGGGTTTCCAACACACCCGAGCCCATCTCTACTATTCATCATCAACTGATCCTCCCTGAAGGGGTAGATCTCCACACGATATATGTGTGTATCATCATCTGCTGGAGATAAAAGACGTCACAGTGACTATGGAGGAAGAGGACGGACATGACGGGGGTTACTGGGTGTAAATAGAAAATAAGATCTTATTACCTCCTCTGCTGCCATTTCCAGCAATGTCTCCCCTCTACTTCCTCCCCACTCACATCTCACCCGGAACTTCCTGTCTGTACATGACATCACTTCCTGTCTTCCATAGAGTCTTCCGAGAGTGGAGCTCCACATTTGCCTGGAAACACGTGGCCTCCACTTCACTTTTTTTTTTTTGTTTTTATGAACTTTAATGTAACAAACATTCAATAGACATTAGAAACAATGTTTCTTGTCACGTCTGCATTTCCTGATGGTATCTGGCTGCAGACTGAAGCTCCGCCCTCCACAGGAGTCATGTGACCTCCACAGATTATTTTTTTTACTAATTGTGGACTGCCCGCTGTCGTACATCGGCTTTTTGAAGTGGAATACCGTTGTTATGGCAGGATTCGCTGCAAGATTACTTTTATCGGGGGAGGGGGAGGGCCCCCCTCCAGCCGATCTCCGGTCATCTCCATCGCTCACCGGACAGTGTAAAAAAAAAAGTTAAATAAATAAGATTTTTTTTAAGCCCCCCGTTCTGCCGACCTCGCCGCAGAAGCGAACGCATATGTAAGTCGCACCCGCATATGATAATGGTGTTCAAACCACACATGTGAGGTATCGACGTGATCGTTAGAGCGAGAGCAATAATTTTAGCCCTCCTCTGTAACTCAAAACTGTCGCCTATAGAGATTTTTAAGGGTCAAAGCTTTTCGCCATTTCACGAGCGGACGCAATTTTGAAGCATGACATGTTGGGTATCAATTAGAAAAAAAAAGGGGGGCCAAAATGTCCCTATTGATAACAATTAACAAACAGATAGACATAAATGTATGGCGTGAACAAAACGTTGACACTATATAGACAGCAGTGAGCTAGGGTTGCCACCTCATCCCTTTAAACCTGAACACATATGATTTACACAGGTTCTGAGGCTAATTTAATGCAGATAAAGCACCAAGTGAGTTTAATTACCACCATAATCAGCCACAGAACCCGTGTAATTAATATGTGTTCGGGTTTAAAGGGATGAGGTGGCAACCCTACAGTGAGCCCCTGTGAGCCCCAGATGCACAGATGGGGAAATGTCTCACTGCTGTCTAGGGATGAGCTGTGAGTTCGACTTGAACATCGCCTGTTCGGCTGTTCGCCAAATTTCGAACATTATGGGCAGTTAGCGTCAAATTCGAGTGGCGCGTCACGGCCCATAATTCACTGCGGCATCGCAGTGCATTGCTGGCTGTTGATTGGCCAAGCATGCACTGGCCAATCACAGCACCGTAAGTACAGAGAGCCGTAATTGGCCAAAGCCAGGGTGGCTTTGGCCAATTATGCCTCGGGATTTAGTACACGCCCCACACTATATAAGGCCGCCTGGAAGTCGGCCTTGTGTAGTGTGTTGTGGTGTTGGTTAAAGACAGACAGAGAGAGAGAGAGAGAGACGGGGGGTGATTTACTATCAACAGTGCACTGCGCCGGTTCATACCTTAATTGGTGCGCCGGATTAATCCTTAATTGAGCGCATGAACCGGCAGCGCACTGCTATAGTAAATAAAAATGTCAGCGGCGCTCTATTTTTTTTTGTAAATTTCTTTTTATTGAGGTTTTAAGTTTTACACAACATTTCAACACAGCTGACCCAGCTAAAACCGCCAGGTCAGTACTAGGCCAACATGGCCCATACACTCTTATACAAGCAACAACATATCCTGTCTATCTAACAGCGTCTCTACCTAATTACTACAACAACATATCCCCCCCCCTCCCCCCTTTTGCTCAGTCCCCCCCCCAACCCAGGAGACTATAATCAACAACAATAATACTGCCCCACCTCCCCTTTCTAGCCACAATACGACATACATTATACATACCCCAAATATTCCTAAGAAAACTCTGTCCCAGTAATCTGGTCCAATAGACACGGTCAACCTATAGTAAAGCTGTGCATTAACCCACAGTCAGGTCTGAGTTATACCAGGCTTGCCATACATTATCAAATTTCTTTCCACAGCCCCTTGATAAATAAGTAGCTTTATAGTATGGCATCATAGCATTTATCAGGCCCTTCCAAAAGCGCACATCAGGTGCCCCCGGCTTACACCATCGTAGTAAGATGGCTTTCCTACCATAAATTAAGAGAATGTTCAGTAAAGTTCTATGTGCCCTGGACGGAACAACCTCATCAACTAGGCCCAGGAGACACACTCTAACCGTCATTGGGATCGGGACCATCAAAACCTCTGAGATACAAGAGGTGACCTCCAGCCAAAATTTTTTAACCTGAGGGCAGCTCCAGAACACATGTTCAGCAGCCGCCGGAGCATATGTACATCTCCAACACTCTGCCGATGAGGACGGGTAAATGGAGGCCAATCTGGCAGGCGTATAATATATTCTGTGTAGAAACTTGAAGTGGATAAGTCTATCTCTCGCTGCTACCAGGTGTTGGAAAGGGTGTGCCCACATGTCATCCCAGTCCTCCCCCTGAATATCCGTGACCTCAGCCTCCCACCTTTCCCTACATCTGCGCACTCCCACAGGACTCGTCACAAACAGTTTCTTATAGGAAACCCAGAGCGTCTTAGGAAGGTCTTCAGCCATCAGAAAATTTTCCAAGTCAGATGGGAATGATTCTATCGTCATATCTTTAAATTGCGCAAGAAAGGCGTGCCTTAATTGAATGTACCTAAAAAAGTGAGAATTGGACAAGTCGTGTCGGGCTTTAAGCTGGTCAAAAGTCATCAATTCCCCACATACCGTGATGTCCCCGAGAGTCTTTATTCCCATAGTCACCCACCCCATTGGGTCATCAAAGGAGAAGAAATGCGCCAATTTAGGATTCATCCATAGAGGCCGTGGCCGTGGCCTTCATAGACGCCGTAAGCGGAAGGTCCATCTTGACCCCCTATGAATGGCCACCCACAGGGTTTCGTAGGAGCCCAAGTGTGCTGCCTCCAAAACCGTAGCAGAGTCTCCAGCATCCCCAATAAGCCACCTATGAACAATTGACCAGTAGACATGTGCACACTGAAATATTTCGTTTCAGAATTTCGTTTTAGTCCGGAAAATAAATTTATTTAGTTACTCCCGAAATTCGTTTTTATTTATTTCGTTTTTCGTTAGAAATTGCATTCGTCCGAAAATCTGAATTAATTAAGGTCGAATCTGTCATTGAAGGCTTATGGTGTCTGTCGAATGTTCAAAGAAGATTCGACGGAGCAGCGAAACTGTACGACGCTGCAATCATACATTTTCGGTCGAATGTTCCGCCCACAAGCTATAGTAAAATTCTAATGTTGTATGACTAGTAATAATTATATTTATTAATTACTATTACTAGTCAACCAACATTAGAATTCTTCTATAGCCTATGGGCGGATGCATTTGACCGGAAATGTACGATTGCAGCGTTGTACAGTTTTGCTGCACCGTCGAATCTTCTAACTTTGGATGCTTTGTCGAATCTTCGTCATTCTAGCTATTTTACTGCTCCTCCTCTTTGGTTACAATCAGCCAATAACATTCATCATCATCATCATTATTTTTATTTTACTTCCCCCACCCAATTCCAGCAGTGATCTTTTCTCTCTATGTCGAATCTTTTCTCTCCTATGTCGAATCTTTTCTCTCTATAATAATGAATCTTTTCTCTCTATAATGTCGAATCTTTTCTCTCTATAATGTGGAATCTTTTCTCTCTATAATGTCAAATCTTTTCTCTCTATAATGTCAAATCTTTTCTCTCTATAATGTCGAATCTTTTCTCTCTATAATGTTGAATCTTTTCTCTCCTATGTCGAATCTTTTCTCTCTATAATGTTGAATCTTTTCTCTCCTATGTCGAATCTTTTCTCTCTATAATGTCGAATCTTTTCTCTCTATAATGTTGAATCTTTTCTCTCCTATGTCGAATCTTTTCTCTCTATAATGTAGAATCTTTTCTCTCCTATGTCGAATCTTTTCTCTCTATAATGTTGAATCTTTTCTCTCTATGTCGAATCTTTTCTCTCTATGTAAAATAATCTTGGACTAATAGAGTTAAGGTTAGGCACATTCGACCACAGGTTCGATAGACACAGATTGTTATTGTCAGCGTCACGTCGAATCTCCTATCTATATCGAACTGTTGTAGCAACGAAAACGAAAATAAAGCATTTGTTTATGTCGGATCTTTCGGTTTTCGGATTCTGTGCTTTCGTTTTCGTTTGTTAAAACGATGACGAAAATAGCTGAAATTCGGACGAAAATGCATTCGGACGAAAACGAATGCACATGTCTATTGACCAGCCAGATAATACCTACGCCAATCGGGCAGGGTCAATCCTCCCTCTCCCCAGGGTTCCTGTAGAACTTTCAGTCCTATCCTCGGTTGTTTTGGGGCCCACAAAAAAGTGCTGGTAAGGCTGTCCAGTTTTCTAAAAAAAGACATAGGGATTCATATGGGAGCATTGCGCAAAAAATATAGGATAACCGGGAGTATTTTCATTTTCAGGAGATCAATTCGTCCTATGAGAGACAATGGGAGTTTCTGCCAAGCCACCACCCGCTGCCTGAAATAGACAAGAAGCGGAGTCAGATTAAGGGGCATGTAATCGCTTACATTCGCTGTAATTTTAACACCCAAATACGTGATCTGCGTTACCCACTACAACGGAAGAGCCGGGTCAGCAATAGCCCTGGCCCCAGCCTCCAGCGGTAGAATAGGTGATTTAGACCAGGGATATGCAATTAGCGGCCCTCCAGCTGTTGCCAAACTACAAGTTCCATGAGGCATAGCGAGACTCTGACAGCATCAAGCATGACACCCAGAGGCAGAGGCATGATGGGACTTGTAGTTTGGCAACAGCTGGAGGTCCGCTAATTGCATATCCCTGATTTAGACCAATTGACTCTCAAACCAGAAAATTTCGAGAAAGTGTTCAGTATGCCTAACGCTGCCTCCAGCGACTCCTTAGGGTCCTGCAGAAATAGCAGCATGTCATCTGCATATAATGCCAACTTTTCCTCAATATTTCCCACCCTAATTGCTTTAACCTCCCTATCCGCTCTCAGTGCAGTCGCAATGGGTTCCATCATAAGAGCAAACAAAAAGGGGGAAAGTGGACAGCCATGCCTGGTGCCCCTACCCAACCGAAAGAAAGGAGAAGTGTGCGTACCCATACGTACCGCCGTTCTGGGAGCCCTATACAGTAACGAAATCCACGTTCGAAAGGTTGGGCCGAACCCCATCCTCTCCAGGACTGCCAACATGTATTGCCAGCCTATGGAGTCAAACGCCTTTTCGACATCAATAGAAACCACTACCCTAGTAGGAGCAGAGAAGTTTGGAATCTGTAGGTGGGTAAACAATCATCTGAGGTTCGTGTCCGTAGACTTGTAGTGGGATGCCCCTTTGTCCAGATTCTGGTGCAGATCCCTTTAACTCAACTCCCCACAATCCTCTGAGCTCCTGGACACGCCCAGGGGATATAAATGTCAGCTCCACCCAGCTTCCTGTGCTCAGAGAGATCCTGCCTGATGGGACAGAAGTAACTGGGCAAGTGAGCTGTTCCCAGGTGCTGGGTCCTTCCCTGTTAAGTCTGGTGTGCGGGCCACCAGCAGTGAGCACAAGAGCACGCAGCATCTTTCCAAGCCCCAGTCACTGGAGAGGACTCTGTTACAGTCCATTTGCAGAAGCTGTCCATGAAGTGGGTTGGCCCTATCTGCAGCCACCAGAACCTCCTGACCGAAGCAAGTAGAAAGCAGTGCCAGCGTGAAGTGTGTGCCAGCAGGAGGTCCACTCAGCTCACAGTCTGTTGAACGAACGATTACTGTCTTGGACACGTGAGATTCCTTAGCTGTCTATTCTATCTGTAGATTGAACTCAGAACACGCTGCTGCCACCTAGTGGACATTAGTTGAATGGCAGTATAATTGTTATATCCTCTTTCTTTACAGTTTATATTAATGTTCTGGACTGTGTACCCGTGTTCACGCGATCTCCGGTACAATTTATGTTAAAGTTCATTGTTAAGTAAAGTAGAAATTGCACATCAGCACTGGTCTGATCATTTGGCTGAAACCGTTACACAACAGACTTACCAGGCATAAACCCAGTCTGATCTGTATCAACTAGGGAAGAGATGACTCCGGCCAACCGCCTAGCCAGAACTTTCGTGAGTATTTTTAGATCCATGTTTAATAGGGCAATCGGCCGTTAAGAAGCGCAATCCATGGGGTCCATACCCAGTTTGGGAAGCAAGATCATATATGCGTCCATCATGGATTGCGGCAACTTCTATGTCTCTAAACAGTGAGCCAACAGGGATGTAAGCCTGGGCGCCAACTGGTCCATGTATATTTTATAAAAGTCCGCCGGAAAACCGCCTGGGCCCGGGGCTTTATGCAGGGGAAACGAAAAAATTGCCGCTACAACTTCCTTATTGGTGATCTCAGCCTTTAACAACCCACAATCCTCCTCCGAAAGCCTCGGAAGAGGAAGACCCTCCAACAAGTCCTCCATTTCTGATCTGTTATAGGGGGGGAATAGGCGCATACAAAGATGAAAAAAAGTCTTGAAATTCGGCGAGTATGTCTACGGGGTCACTGGCCAGCCCTCCAATGGCATTAGCCTCCGCACATTCCCTCTCTTTTTCTCGCAGTAATTGAACCTCCGCCTGCTGCTCCCCCCTCTCTTTTTTTATAGCAGAAATACATTCCCCTTGAATCACCGCATTAAAGGCATCCCACACCACAGGGGGATCAGCAGAGTCCTGGTTCATGTCCCAGTACTCATTAACCGAACCCTGTACGAGAGCACTGACATTTTCGTTTTGAAGCCACCCAGGGGAAAGTTTCCACCCCCGGCCCCCCTCCCAGAAGAGAAAGCCAAAGATACAGAAAGCGGGTTGTGATCAGACAAACCCCCCGCCCAATAATAAGCAACATCTTTGACAAACGACATCATCACCGGACTACCGAACGCAAAGTCTATTCTAGCCGATGAATGATGTGTCTGCGATAGGTGAGAGAAACATTTAACATAGGGGTTCTTAGCCCGCCATATTTCAGAAAGCCCAGCAACAGATTCCCAGGTCAACATATCTGAGGACCCCTGTCGTCCGGGCATTTGAGGAATTCAAGGCATCTAAAGTAGCATTGAAATCCCCCATAAACAATAATGGGAGGTGTGCATGGGGGGCCAGCTTAACCAACATATCATATAAACATTGCACATTGAACGGAGGGGGTATATAGACATTTACCAATAACATTGTACAATAATTGATATTCACAACCAAGGCCACATATCGTCCCCCCGGATCCACAAACACCTGATGGATATTGCAGGAAACAGCTTTACTAACCAAAATTGCTACCCCCCTTGCATACGTGGAGTATGTGGCATGAAATGCCCGCTGAATCCAGGGCCTCCGCAGGGCCAATATTTTACTACCATCCAGGTGAGTCTCCTGTAAGGGAACAACATGCAGCCTGACCTGTTTCAGATACTGGAATACCGAGGCCCTCTTAAACTTACTATTCAGGTCTCGTACAGTCCAGGACACAACCTTGACCAAATTATCCATTATCATAGACCTTAACTGATGTACAGAAAGGGAAACTTCCCTCTTTTCCCCAAGTTAGATGAGCCTGGGGCCGTGAGGCAACTATATAGCCCCACTTCATACCAGTGAGGATCCCCCGAAATAGAGAGCAGAGAACCGAGCAAAAAACATCCCTTCTACCTATGCGAATGAACAAACCCACCCCCCCTGCCATTATACCAGACAAAACCCAAATACAAAAAAAACATTTTCTGGTATGCGGCTTTGAGTCCCAAACAATTGGAGACACATGTAGCGGGCATTTAAATTTGGGGGGGAGCATCTGGGTTATTCAACCCAGATGTACTAATTGTTAGGGAATCTGAGAATCCCTTTTGTGGTTCTTGGAGGACTCTGGTGGTGCAAGGTTCCCTGTGGCCTGCAGGTGGCGTTGCCGCCCTGGGCCGGAGTTGAACCTGCACTGCAAGACTGTTCCTTTTTGTCCTTTCCTGGCACTGGTACAGCGGGGCGGGGAACCCGCTGTGACGCAAAGGGAGAGGAGATAAAAGGGGCGGACGCCCTGACCTTGGGGTTCAGAGTTGGAGGACGCGGCCGCGCCCAGGCACCTTCAGCCTGGGTGCTGGCGTTCCAGAGTTCCGGGCCCAGGTGCCCTTGGCCTGGCCGGAGTGAGGAATGGAGTCCATCCCAGGCACCTTAAGCCTGGGGTGAGGTACTATGACCAAGGCCTGGGGCCCAGTAACTTCGACTGGGTTCCGCGAGGGTGGAGGAGTCCGAGGGGCCCTAAGGTGTTGGGACCCATATCTGAGGTGAGGAGGCCGGGGAGTGTAACCCTTCCGAATAGCCCGGTACAGCATTAATCCGGTGACGGCGGGGCCTCTGGTAACTCTCTAGGAGGGATGTCTTCCCCCTGACAGGGGCTGCAACGTAGCGAAGGTAACTCCAGTTCCTGTTCACTAGAGTCGCTGGAAGAGACTCTGAGGCCAAAAAGTACTTTTTACAGCCACTGTGCTTAGCAACCGTTGGTGAAACCTCAACGGTTTAGTTTCTTTGAGGATTGTGCCTTGACCTACTCCCCACCAATACTGAACTGTTCTATGGGTCTCAAACTGTCTGCTCGCAAAGGACTATTTGTTTGCCGTTATGGAATAAATAAGTGTTGGACCTTTTCAGTGTGTGGTACTCCAATTATTGGGAGCAAAGGGGGTTATCAGCAGAACAGACTTGGCTCTGAGCGTATACACAGCCCGAATGTAATCTAAAGCTGGCCTTCACCTCTACATGCTGTAATCTAGAGGACATGGGCCGTGGCGCACCTCGCTCTCCCCTTCAAGGTACCCCTAGACCGAAGCCAAAGTAACCGCTAAAGAAGAGAGAGAGGGTGAGGCCGCTACACACATAACCGTCTGTTCAATTGTTCAACAGCTCCTAAAAAGAAAAGTTGGTCCGTTGACATCCACAAGCTCCACGTCATTTAAACATATAAAAAGGGAGCAAGTGACATTTTAGCAATCTGCTGTTCAGTCCAGCATTTTAGCGCACCACCGCCACCTAGTGGCATCGTAACAGACCCACCCTCCAAACAGGAGAAAATGCAAAAGAGAAGTGGCTATACCAGACCCTGCAGTCAGGAAAAAGGCCATAGGCTAACATGGAGAGCCGTTTTTAAGCTGCAAAAAACGCTCAAACAAGCGGCTGGAAAAACGTCCGTGTGCATGTAGCCTTATATTAACCACTTAAACCCCCCTTCCTGCCCAGACCAAGTTTCACATTTCAGCGCTGATGCACTTTGAATGACAATTGCGCGCTCATACAACACTGTAACCCAATGAAAATGTATTATTTCTTGGCACACAAATAGAGCTTTCTTTTGGTGCTATTTGATCACCTCTGCGGTTTTTTGTTTTCTATAAATACAAAAGACTGAGTTAAAAAAATTGATATTTTTTAACCACATCAGCACTGGGCCTATTCTGGCACTTCCCTCCATGTAAAAATCATAATTTTATGGCTCTAAAATTACTTCAAAACACCAAACATTATATATGTTTTTTTAGCAGACACCCTAGGGAATAAAATGGCGGTCATTGCAAATTTTTATCTCACTCGGTATTTGCGCAATAAATTTGCAAACACTTTTTTTGGGGAAAAAAAATGGTTTCATGAATTTAAAAAAATTACAAAACAGTAAAGTTAGCCCAATTTTTTGGGATAATGTGAAAGATGTTGTTATGCTGAGTAAATAGATACCTAACATGTCACGCTTTAAAGTTGCGCACACTCATGGAATGACACCAAACTTCAGTAATTAAAATTCTCCATAGGCGATGCTTTAAATTTTTTTACACGTTACCATTTTGCCATTACAGAGGAGGTCTAGTGCTAGAATTGTTGCACTTGTTCTAACGCACGCAGCAATACCTCACATGTGTGGTTTGAACGGCGTTTACATATGTGGGCGGGACTTACGTGTGTTTTCACTTCTGAGCGCGAGCTACCGGGGACATGGGTGTTTTTTTTATTTTTTTGGTTTTTTACTTTTTTGTATTTCTTACTCTTTTTTTTTTACTTTTTTGTTTTTTTGATCACTTTTATTCCTATTCCTATCACTTTTATTCCTATACAATAGGAATCTATTGTGACAGGTCCTCTTTATGGAGAGATGCAGGGTCAACAAGACCCCACATCTCTCCTCCAGGCTGGAAAGCATGAGATCGGTCCAAAAAATTCACCGATCTCATGCTGACAGCCGAGATCACGGCTTTGTTTACATACGGGAACCCGGTGTGATGTCATAACGTCGCACCCGGGCCTCCGACGGTCATAGAGATGACTGGTGATCATCTGGTCACCAGTCATCTCTATGCTTCCCATCCGGCTCTGGCCAATTCGTTCTCCGAGCCCCAGATGGCACGGGAGAGCCCGGAGAAGAACCGGATGGCAGCGGGAGGGGGGGGGGGAACGATCAAGCGGCGGAACGTTTTTATCGTGCACAGAATCGCCGGCTGAAAAGAATGCAGGCATCATTCAGATGTCACCGCACAAAGCCAAGAAAGGTAATTTTTCTCCTTCATTGATGTGCACTGATGGGCTGCACTGATGGGCACCGATAAGGTGGCAAGGGTGGGCACTGAGAGGTGGCATTGTTAGTTGGCACTGGTGGGCATTGAGAAGTGGCACTACTAGGTGGCAACGATAGTTGGCAGTGATGGGCACTGATAGGCAGCACTGCTAGGTGGCACTGATTGGCACCAGTGGTGGGCATTGATAGGTGGCACTGGCAGGGGCTACTGATTGTCACAGATGACGCAGAATTGCCTCTTCCTCTTCGGGCCCGATGTTCCTTGCACATAAGCCGGTGATTGCCTTTTTTTATGCTCACGCTGTCAGCACAAGGAGAAAACAAAAACCATTACCCAGATTTTGTTTACATCACGTGATCAGCTGTCATTGGCTGACAGCTGATCACATGGTAAGGGGCAGGGATTGGCCCCTTACTCGGATCTGTCATCACACGAGTCTCAGTGACTCGGTGACCGCAGCGCGCGCGCAAAGGGGATGACGTCTATTGACGGACTCCCGGCAATTGAGGACCGTGCTGTGGCCGGTGATCAGTTATAGCGCTGATCTCAAGTGATTAAAGAGGGTCTAAATGGGCCATTGACATGCATCACAATTCAACTTAGGAATGTGTCTTTGCAAAGTTAAACTAAATGAAATCCTTTCTTATTTTTGCTTGGGGATAGAGTGCAGAGGGATTACAAGTCTAGACAGTTTTTGGGGATGTCTGCACCCCTGATAGGGTGAAGGCAACTCCCAAATTTGGCCACTTTATCCTTCCAAATAATTCACTTCCTGCCACATAGCCACACAGGAAGTGAGGGGAAATCCCTACCAATGTCTTTCCTTGGGGACACACAGGTCAATCTAAATACTTTCCCCATTATGTACATTGCACTCCAGCATTTTGCGGGGTACACCCCAAATTTTTAGGTATTTTGGACTTTGGGGATTATTTACTAAAGGCAAATCTACTTTGCACTACAAGTGCACTTGCTGGATATCCGAGGGGGACATGCAAGGAAACAAAAAAACACCATCTTTGCTTTTACATGATTGGATGTTACAATCACCAGTGCTTCCCCTCAGATTTTCAGCAGCTACACTTTTACTGCAGAGTGGATTTGTCTTTACTAAACCCAAAACTACCCAATGATTTGGGGTGTACACAACAAAGTGCTAGAGTGCAATTTGCTTAATGGGGACACTAGTTAGATTGATCTGTGTGTCCCCAAGAAAAGACATTGGTAGAGTTTTACCTTCACTTCCTGTTTAGCTGTGTGCCAAGAAGTGAAGACAATTTTACTAAAAGGGGACACAAAGCCCAACCTAAAAAAAAAAAAACAAGCAGGGGGTTCTAAAACTTTGTTTTTTTCAAAATGCCCACAATTAGAATCGTATTGCCTTGAGCTATTTTAAAGTGCAGTGCTCTAAATCAGTGCTTCTTAAGTACCCCCAACAGGCCATGTTTGCAGGTTTTCCTTCATCTTGCACATGTGCTTTAAATCACAGTCAATAGTTTTGTATTTTGGACAACAATTCTCGATAAGATAAATTCACAAAACATGTCCTGTTGGGGGTACTTGAGGACTGAGGTTGAGAACCACTGCAGTAAAAAGGAAAATTGAATACTTACCGCTCTGTATTTTTCATTTCCTGGTGATTATCCATGGCAGCACACAATACATGCATATGCTACCATGAAGGCATCAGGGTAGACAAATCACACCTGTTTTGTTTTGACATGCCAATCAGCTGTCACATTTGTTGCAAAGAAAATGCAAAACAAACCTCAAAACTTTGCATCAAATTTTATTGGTCAACAAAACAAAGGGAAGCCAAAATAAACATGGTCAATTTGAAACATTAGTCACAGACTCGCATCTTGAGAAAGATTTGGCAAAATAATGCAGCACAGACAATTAAATCAAAGTGAAGAAACGACACACATTAACCACTTAACGACCGCCCACTGTAAATATACGTCGGCAGAATGGCACCGACAGGCAGAATCACGTACATATACGTGATTGCCTTTGTATAGTTGGGGGGTCCGATCGGACCCCCCTTCTTTACAGTGGGTGGTCGTTTTACCTTCGGGAGCGATCCGGCATGAGGGGACGGCCGTTCAATTCCGGCCACCCCCTCTCGATCGCTCCCGGCGAATGAGAGAGCTTCCCCTGCCTGCCAGGAAGGAGGAAGTGATGTCATCTCTCCTGCGGCGCTCACATATACCGAGCGCCACACAGGAGAAGATGCAGGTTAGTACACAAAACAGCACACTGACACCAGGACACATAGGCACATAAATGGCCCCCCCCAGGCCCCCCCAGATCACCCCCCAGCCCCCAGTCACAGTGTCACTGATTGCAGTGACCATTTATTTAGTGATCACTGCAATCAGTGACATTTGTGACTGTAAAAGTGTCACTACATTTAGTTTTAGGTCCAGTGTAGCCCCCTAACCCCCCCTAATAAAGGCTTAACCCCCTGATCACCCCCCAGATAACCCTTTCACCCCCTAGCACCACCGTCGCTAAGCAATCATTTTTCTGATCGATGTCTTAGCGTCGGTGATGCTGATCGGTAGCCAGTATTTTTTTTTAGGTTCGCCGCAGGTTTTTATAGCGTCGGGTACCCCCATATATTACCTAATGAAGGTTTGACCCCCTTGATCGCCCCCCAGGTAACCCTTTCACCCCCTATCACCACTGTCACTAAGCGATAATTTCTCTGATCGATGTCTTAGCGTCGGCGATGCTGATCGGTAGCCAGTAATTTTTTTTAGGTTCGCCGCAGGTTTTTATAGCGTCGGGTACCCCCATATATTACCTAATAAAGGTTTAACCCCCTGATCGCCCCCCAGGTAACCCTTTCACCAGTGATCATCATATAAGTGTTACGGGTGACGCTGGTTAGTTAGTTTGCTTTTTATAGTGTCAGGGCACCCGCCGTATATAACCCAATAAAGGTTTAACCCCCTGATCGCCCGGCGGGTGATATCAATTAGGTTTTAGCGTCAGAGAGGGTCTGCGTCACACCCCAGGCAGCGTCAGGTTAGTGCCAGTAGCGCTAACACCCACACGTGAAGCATACACCCCCCTTAGTGGTATAGTATCTGATCAGCTCAATATCTGATCTGATCAGATCTATACTAGCGTCCCCAGCAGTTTAGGGTTCCCAAAAACGCAGTGTTAGCGGGATCAGCCCAGATACCTGCTAGCACCTGCGTTTTGCCCCTCCGTCCAGCCCAGGCCACCCAAGTGCAGTATCGATCGATCACTGTCACTTACAAAACACAACACACATAACTGCAGCGTTCGCAGAGACAGGCCTGATACCTCCTACAGCACTGGAGTCGCAGGGGATTTCACCACCACAGTTAAAAAAAAAAAAAGCATATATGCCGAAGCATTGGGGCAGCAGGAGCGGAGGAGCGATTTTGCTCCTAATGCCGCGTACATACGGTCGAAATTCCGACGGAGGCTTGCCCGTGGAAAAGTCTGACCATGTGTACGCGGCATAACTTTTGCGAGAAGATGCCCCCATGCTTCGGCATATATAAATGGTGCATGTATGCCCATCATTAGAAGTGGGTGGATGAAGGGCGGTATTCTAATGGTGGGCATACCCACCGATCAATCTCTTTTTTTCGTTCAGCCAACATGCATGAAAAAAAAGATTACAATACATGTCCAACAAGGACCAGCAACGTACTGGTATGTTGCTGGACTTTGAATGTTTATACCAGAATGATGCCTGCGGGTTTAGGTATCATCTTGGTATCATTCTTTTCAGCCAGCGGCCGGCTTTCATGTAAAAGCAATCCTAGTGGCTAATTAGCCTCTGGACTGCTTTTACAAGCAGTGGGAGGGAATGTCCCCCCCCGGATATAAAAAGCGCCATTGGGAAATTGGGAAAGCATTTTATCACACCGATCTTGGTGTGGTCAGATGCTTTGAGGGCAGAGGAAAGATCTAGGGTCCAATAGACCCCAGTTTTTTCAAAAAAGAGTACCTGTCATTACCTATTGCTATCATAGGGGATATTTACATTCCCTGAGATAATAGAAGTGATAAAAATAAATAAATATGGAAGCAACAGTTTAAAAATAAAATAAAAAAGCAAAATTAATAAAAAAAAAAAAAAAAAAAAAAGCACCCCTGTCCTGCCCTGCTCTTGCCCAATGGCGAACGCAAGCGTCGGTCTGGCGTCATATGTAAACAGCAATTGCACCATGCATGTGAGGTATCACCGCGAAGGTCAGATCGAGGGCAGTAATTTTAGCAGTAGACCTCCTCTGTAAATCTAACGGGGTAACCTGTAAATGCTTTTAAAGGCTTTTAAAAATGTATGTAGTTTGTCGCCAATGCGCGTTTGTGCGAAATTTTAAAGCATGTCGTGTTTGGTATCTATGTACTCGGCCTAAGATCATCTTTTTTATTTCATCAAACATTTGGGCAATATAGTGTGTTTTAGTGCATTACAATTAAAAAAAGTGTATTTTTTCCCCAAAAAATGCGTTTGAAAAATCGCTGCGCAAATACTGTGTAGAAAAAAAAATGCAACACCCACCATTTTATTCTGTAGGGCCTTTGCTTTAAAAATATATATAATGTTTGGGGGTTCAACATAATTTTCTTGCAAAAAAAAATATGTTTTCATGTAAACAAAGTGTCAAAAAGGGCTTTGTCTTCAAGTGGTTAGAAGAGTGGATGTAAGCTTCCTAATGTTGTGTATAAAATGCCAGAACAGTTCAAAACCCCCCCAAATGACCCCATTTTGGAAAGTAGACACCCCAAGCTATATACTGAGAGGCATCTCGAGCCCATGGAATATTTTATATGTTGACACAAGTTGCGGAAAAAAGACAATTTTTTATTAATTTTTTTGCACAAAGTTGTCACTAAATGATATATTGCTCAAACATGCCATGGGCATATGTGGAATTACACCCCAAAATACATTCTGTTGCTTCTCCTGAGTACGGGGATACCACATGTGTGAGACTTTTTGGGAGCCTAGCCGCGTACGGGACCCCAAAACCCAAGCACCGCCTTCAGGCTTTCTAAGGGTGTAAATTTTTGATTTCACTTCTCACTGCCTATCACAGTTTCGGAGGCCATGGAATGCCCGGATGGCACAAAACCCCCCCAAATGACCCCATTTTGGAAAGTAGACACCCCAAGCTATTTGCTGAGAGGTATGGTGAGTATTTTGCAGATCTCGCTTTTTGTCACAAAGTTTTGAAAATTGAAAAAAGAAAAAAAAAAATGTTCTTTCTTCATTTTCAAAAACAAATGAGAGCTGTGAAATACTCACCATGCCTCTCAGCAAACAGCTTGGGGTGTCTACTTTCCAAAATGGGGTCATTTGGGGGGGGATTTTTGCTATTTTGGCATTTTATGGCCTTCGGAACTGTGATAGGTAGTGAGGAGTGAAATCAAAAATTTGTGCCCTCAGAAACCCTGAAGGTGGTGCTTGGTTTTCGGGGTCCCGTATGCGGCTAGGCTCCCAAAAAGTCCCACACATGTGGTATCCCCGTACTCAGGAGAAGCAGCAGAATGTATTTTGGGGTGCAATTCCACATATAACCATGGCACGTGTGAGCAATATATCATTTAGTGACAACTTTTTGTAATTTTTTTTGTCATTATTCAATCACTTGGGACAAAAAAAAAATTCAATGGGCTCAACATGCCTCTCACCAGTTTCCTTGGGGTGTCTACTTTCTAAAATGGGGTCATTTGGGGGGGTTTTGTACTGCCCTGCCATTTTAGCACCTCAAGAAATGAGATAGGCAGTCATAAATTAAAAGCTGTGTAAATTCCAGAAAATGTACCCTAGTTTGTAGACGCTATAACTTTTGCGCAAACCAATAAATATACGCTTATTGACATTTTTTTTACTAAAGACATGTGGCTGAATACATTTTGGCCTAAATGTATGACTAAAATTGAGTTTATTCCATTTTTTTATAACAAAAAGTAGAAAATATCATTTTTTTTCAAAATCTTTAGTCTTTTTCCGTTTATATCGCAAAAAAAAAAATCGCAGAGGCAATCAAATACCATTAAAAGAAAGCTCTATTTGTGGGAAGAAAAGGACGCAAATTTCGTTTGGGTACAACATTGCATGTCCGCACAATTTCCAGTTAAAGCAGCGCAGTGCCAAATTGTGAAAACACCTCTGGTCATTAAGCTGCATAATGGTCTGGGGCTTAAGTGGTTAATGTAATATTATGTTTGTTACATTTATATATTATTACGTTTATTACTTGGTGTGCCCAGCACCAAGCACGGGAGTCAATTCTGACCAAGTACTGGTTTCTGGGTAACATACTTATCTGGTATACTACCTCATTGCGTGAAATTTATTGCATGCATTTGTGGCATGTTTTATCTATTGTCAGTGCCCCAACCACCGGCTCTGCGGTTCCTGGCTCGCTCTGTGGCGGATTTGGGCCCCTGGGCTTTGGCATGGGCTCAGCCATGTTGCATTATGTGGGGGGTATGTGGCCAGCCAAGCCGTTGGTGGAGAGTGTCGGACTCCCCACTGGAGATACTGACACAATCCTCCACCAATGGCAACCCAGAGACACCCATCCACCGGTGTCTCTAGCAGTATTTCCGCTCACAGCACTCTCACCGTCGCAGGCCTTGTGCGCATGCGTCGGCTGATGCTTGCGGTTGGGTACGCTTATTGGCCGGCTCACGTGACGTCAGACGTCCGTCTGGCGTCGCTCCGAGCGAGATGCACACATAGCGAGGTGAACTCCTTCACTCCTCAGCTGCCCTTTGAGGAGTGTAGTCGCCCCACTCACTTGGCGGTCAGAAACCTGGCTGGATGTGGATGTCCCTCGGCATTTATTCTGGGTATGTACAGCTCCACGGATTGGACTTAGAGATTAGCGGTACTCCATTTCTATGTTTGTACCCTTATGCTATTCCTATCCCTTTTGCCATGAGATTTATATGTATTATTTGCTTTTTCAAGAGCAAATCCAGGCCAGGCTTTAGGTTATATCTACATTGACACTATCTTGGCTCCAATAAGGTATATATACATCACCAAATGTCATGCTATATAACATTACCAGTGGCTATATGGTTGGCTTCCTTTGATATATTGTTTTTACTTTATTATTCCTTTATTACTTTGGCCCATAGATCTCCAACTGGTCTTTCATTGGTCAGTTAGTGCAACATCTTATACACAGACCAATTACAAGCAAGCTGCCAGTGTTATACCGTCGCCTATCTGTCTCAGTCCAGAGGCTCTTAATATTCTGGCTATCACATTACCCCAAAGGTATGGCAGTTATAGCGTTACATTGTTTCCCCCAAGCCCTACCTAAATCATAAATGCTGTTTGCTAGGTTATATATACTTAATCGCCCAGGATAAAACACTAATTCCTTTCTTTTTCTAGCCATCTTTATCCAAGTCCACCGCACCATATCCAGCCCAGGGGTCAATTACCCCTCATCCTCGGTCTATACGTATCAAAAGTAGGTTCTAACGCAGCTCCCTGGTTGTGTAGCTTTTTACACAGCATTTCAATATTGTAATTTTGGTATTTTGTTTATGTTCATTTTCTTTCAACTATAGTTATCGTGTGCATCTCCATACCTTTCCACACTAGTGACATGGCTTGCAGCGTGTGCATCTCCATACCGTTCCACACTAGTGATGTGGCTTGCAGCGTGTGCGTCTCCATACCGTTCCACACTAGTGATGTGGCTTGCAGCGTGTGCATCTCCATACCGTTCCACACTAGTGACGTGGCTTGCAGCGTGTGCATCTCCATACTGTTCCACACTAGTGACGTGGCTTGCAGCATGTGCATCTCCATACCATTCCACACTAGTGACGTGGCTTGCAGCGTGTGCCTCTCCATACCGTTCCACACTAGTGACGTGGCTTGCAGCGTGTGCCTCTCCCTACCGTTCCACACTAGTGATGTGGCTTGCAGCGTGTGCATCTCCATACCGTTCCACACTAGTGACGTTGCTTGCAGCGTGTGCATCTCCATACCGTTCCACACTAGTGATGTGGCTTGCAGCGTGTGCCTCTCCATACCGTTCCACACTAGTGACGTGGCTTGCAGCGTGTGCCTCTCCATACCGTTCCACACTAGTGATGTGGCTTGCAGCGTGTGCCTCTCCATACCGTTCCACACTAGTGATGTGGCTTGCAGCGTGTGCCTCTCCATACCGTTCCACACTAGTGACGTGGCTTGCAGCGTGTGCCTCTCCATACCGTTCCACACTAGTGACGTGGCTTGCAGCGTGTGCATCTCCATACCGTTCCACACTAGTGATGTGGCTTGCAGCGTGTGCCTCTCCATACCGTTCCACACTAGTGATGTGGCTTGCAGCGTGTGCCTCTCCATACCGTTCCACACTAGTGACATGGCTTGCAGCGTGTGCATCTCCATACCGTTCCACACTAGTGACGTGGCTTGCAGCGTGTGCCTCTCCATACCGTTCCACACTAGTGACGTGGCTTGCAGCGTGTGCATCTCCATACCGTTCCACACTAGTGACATGGCTTGCAGCGTGTGCATCTCCATACCGTTCCACACTAGTGATGTGGCTTGCAGCGTGTGCCTCTCCATACCGTTCCACACTAGTGACGTGGCTTGCAGCGTGTGCCTCTCCCTACCGTTCCACACTAGTGACGTGGCTTGCAGCGTGTGCCTCTCAATACCGTTCCACACTAGTGACGTGGCTTGCAGCGTGTGCCTCTCCATACCGTTCCACACTAGTGACGTGGCTTGCAGCGTGTGCATCTCCATACCGTTCCACACTAGTGACGTGGCTTGCAGCGTGTGCCTTCAGGTTCAGGGGGGGTCCATGCCCTTTTATCCATCTGGGGCCATTATCCTCCCAGGTGCCATTGCCGCAGAGTTAGGGAGGGTTGAGAGTCTAATCATTTCCTTAACTTGCACCACTTGAGTGGTGAGTGTTTTCATATTTTGACCTGAATATGTTTTATTTTTAATCAAAAAGGTTTTTATTGCTCACAAAACAAACAGGATATAAAAATATGCATTTCTGTACATGTAGTTCAGGCAGTATGATGATACAACAACATTTCTCGAGCACAACAGACACTACAAGAAGTAAACATTTTGCTCATAATCCCGTCTAGCATAAGGTGCACACCACACACCCCCCTGGCCCGATCCCCCCTACCCCCACCAACCTCCCCTTGTTCAGGCATTTGTACAGAAGTCTAACCATTGGATCCCCAACACAATGTCCATGTCTACACCCCCCCTAACAGCCTCATCCGTATTAGTTCCAAGGGGCTTAAACCAGGTATAGAGAGCCATGAATCCCAGAGTTTGTCAAATTTTCCAGCATTACCTCTGTGTTGATAAATGTACTTTTCCATTATGAGCATTCTACTCATCTGCTGTATCCACATTTTGGCCGTGGGCGGCGCGTCAGATTTCCAGTGTAAAAGGATGGTTTTTCTAGCCTGGAACAATGCCCTGGTAAATGCCATTCAAGTCACCTCCTCCGGTAATCACCCCCTCCAGAACTCCAAGCAGGCAATGTAGTGGGTCTGGAACACGGAATTGAGTGTATCCATGACCATCGCCCAGTATCTCTGGAGTTTGGGGCAACGCCAGAGCAGGTGAATCAGATCCCCAGGCACCGTCCTACACCTAGACCTGAATATGTTTATTATATTATTTTTATTATTTGATTATCTAATGATTAGATTTTCTTTATAACTCAGAAGCTCCTGAAGAAGCGATGACCTTGATATCGCGAAACATGTAGAGCTCAGTTTTTAGTCTATCAGTATCTGTGGAGTCCTTTCCAAGGGGCTCTCTCTACTCAGCGTGGTATTTATCCTGCCGACATCACTGCAGGAAGTCATTATTCTGAGATTTTCTCCTTGGGATTTTCCATATCTCTTATTTTTTATATATGTAGCTTTTTGTATTCTATTTTTAGATACAATGTTTCGATTCTTTGTATTCAGATGAAATATAAAAATGTGTTATTTTTATTATTACGTGCCTATAAAGTCAATTTTTTCCGCATTATTTTCCATTTAAATACTATTAGGATGTGGCACATTGTTGACTAGAGGTGCCGATTACCACCTAAGGGCATCCGTAATCAACTTATTCTAAAGGATAAGTTCACCTTCGGGAAGATGTTACATGTTTCTGTTCCTGCAGCGGCTCAGCGATCCGAGACATTTCCCACACTCAAGGCACTAACAAACACCTCGAGGGTTGTGTGGGATCTCTGATGTACAGGAAGACAGGACTTCAGTGAGGAACAATTCCCTCACTCAGGACAGGAATACGGCTTCTCCCTCGTATGAGATCTCTGATGTCTGTAAAGACTGGACTTCAGGGAAAAACATTTCCCACACTCAGGACAGGAATACGGCTTCTCCCCTGTGTGAGATCCCTCATGTGTGGAAAGATTGGACTTCAGTGAAAAACATTTCCCACACTCAGGACAGGAATACGGCTTCTCCCCCGTATGAGATCTCTGATGTGTGAAAAGATTGGACTTCTGTGAAAAACATTTCCCGCAAACAGGACAGGAATACGGCTTCTGCCCCGTGTGAGATCTCTGATGTGTGGAAAGCTCGGACTTTGTTGAAAAACATTTCCCGCACTCAGAACAGGAATACGGCTTGTCCCCCGTGTGAGATCTCTGATGTCTGTAAAGACTGGACTTCAGTGAAAAACATTTCCCACACTCAGAACAGGAATACGGCTTCTGCACCGTGTGAGATCTCTGATGTGTGGAAAGATTGGACTTCTTTGAAAAACATTTCCCGCACTCAGGACAGGAATACGGCTTCTCCCCCGTGTGAGATCTCTGATGTGTGGAAAGATGGGACTTCAGTAAAAAACATTTCCCACACTCAGGACAGGAATACGGCTTCTCCCCCGTGTGAGATCTCTGATGTGTGAAAAGATTGGACTTCTTTGAAAAACATTTCCCACACTCAGGACAGGAATACGGCTTCTCCCCCGTGTGAGATCTCTGATGTGTGGAAAGACTGGACTTATGTGAAAAACATTTCCCACACTCAGGACAGGAATACGGCTTCTCCCCTGTGTGAGATCTTTTATGCACATTAAGTTTGGATTTAGAAGGGAAACACTTTCTGCACTCCGTACAGGAAAACCTCTTATCGGTTGGAAGGACAGCACCGTCCCGCACAGTCTGAGGTTCCTCAGGATAAGAGGAATACGATGGTCCGGCACCGTCCCGCACAGTCTGAGGTTCCTCAGGATAAGAGGAATACGATGGTCCGGCACCTTCCCGCACAGTCTGAGGTTCCTCAGGATAAGAGGAATACGATGGTCCGGCACCGTCCCGCACAGTCTGAGGTTCCTCAGGATAAGAGGAATACGATGGTCCGGTACCGTCCCGCACAGTCTGAGGTTCCTCAGGATAAGAGGAATACGATGGTCCGGCACCGTCCCGCACAGTCTGAGGTTCCTCAGGATAAGAGGAATACGATGGTCCGGCACCGTCCCGCACAGTCTGAGGTTCCTCAGGATAAGAGGAATACGATGGTCCGGCACCGTCCCGCACAGTCTGAGGTTCCTCAGGATAAGAGGAATACGATGGTCCGGCACCGTCCCGCACAGTCTGAGGTTCCTCAGGATAAGAGGAATACGATGGTCCGGCACCGTCCCGCACAGTCTGAGGTTCCTCAGGATAAGAGGAATACGATGGTCCGGTACCGTCCCGCACAGTCTGAGGTTCCTCAGGATAAGAGGAATACGATGGTCCGGCACCGTCCCGCACAGTCTGAGGTTCCTCAGGATAAGAGGAATACGATGGTCCGGCACCGTCCCGCACAGTCTGAGGTTCCTCAGGATAAGAGGAATACGATGGTCCGGCACCGTCCCGCACAGTCTGAGGTTCCTCAGGATAAGAGGAATACGATGGTCCGGCACCGTCCCGCACAGTCTGAGGTTCCTCAGGATAAGAGGAATACGATGGTCCGGCACCGTCCCGCACAGTCTGAGGTTCCTCAGGATAAGAGGAATACGATGGTCCGGCACCGTCCCGCACAGTCTGAGGTTCCTCAGGATAAGAGGAATACGATGGTCCGGCACCATCCCGCACAGTCTGAGGTTCCTCAGGATAAGAGGAATACGATGGTCCGGCACCGTCCCGCACAGTCTGAGGTTCCTCAGGATAAGAGGAATACGATGGTCCGGCACCGTCCCTCACAGTCTGAGGTTCCTCAGGATAAGAGGAATACGATGGTCCGGCACCATCCCGCACAGTCTGAGGTTCCTCAGGATAAGAGGAATACGATGGTCCGGCACCATCCCGCACAGTCTGAGGTTCCTCAGGATAAGAGGAATACGATGGTCCGGCACCGTCCCGCACAGTCTGAGGTTCCTCAGGATAAGAGGAATACGATGGTCCGGCACCGTCCCGCACAGTCTGAGGTTCCTCAGGATAAGAGGAATACGATGGTCCGGCACCGTCCCGCACAGTCTGAGGTTCCTCAGGATAAGAGGAATACGAGGGTCCGGCACCGTCCCGCACAGTCTGAGGTTCCTCAGGATAAGAGGAATACGATGGTCCGGCACCGTCCCGCACAGTCTGAGGTTCCTCAGGATAAGAGGAATACGATGGTCCGGCACCGTCCCGCACAGTCTGAGGTTCCTCAGGATACGAGGAATACGATGGTCCGGCACCGTCCCGCACAGTCTGAGGTTCCTCAGGATAAGAGGAATACGATGGTCCGGCACCGTCCCGCACAGTCTGAGGTTCCTCAGGATAAGAGGAATACGATGGTCCGGCACCGTCCCGCACAGTCTGAGGTTCCTCAGGATAAGAGGAATACGATGGTCCGGCACTGTCCCGCACAGTCTGAGGTTCCTCAGGATAAGAGGAATACGATGGTCCGGCACCGTCCCGCACAGTCTGAGGTTCCTCAGGATAAGAGGAATACGATGGTCCGGCACCGTCCCGCACAGTCTGAGGTTCCTCAGGATAAGAGGAATACGATGGTCCGGCACCGTCCCGCACAGTCTGAGGTTCCTCAGGATAAGAGGAATACGATGGTCCGGCACCGTCCCGCACAGTCTGAGGTTCCTCGGGATAAGAGGAATACGATGGTCCGGCACCGTCCCGCACAGTCTGAGGTTCCTCAGGATAAGAGGAATACGATGGTCCATCTACACTGTGTGGTGCCGGATGGACATTTGAGGTAGTCGGGTTTTCTCCTGGACTATACTGTGTGATGTCCTCATCTTCTACTTTACAGTCTGGAGACAAAGTGAGACGATCCTCTGAGGTTTTCCTCATCTCCCGTCCATCTACTAAAATAGAAATAAAAGATTATTACTAGACATGAGCTGATTGGTTCCCCTAAACCAGGACTCCGCCCACATCAGGCAGCTTTGTCTCTGAGGATCTTACAATTCCCCCCTCAAGGTAACTAGTAAATGGGTCCTCTGATCTCCTACCAGTTCATTTCTTTATTCACGGACCTTAGTCAGAGAGTGAGGAAACAACGAGAACTGTCTTTTATAGGAGTGACAGTGATGAGGGGATTATAGGACGAGTGTCCCCTCCCCCTCTATCACTCATTGCCATCTTCCCAACACAAGAAGTCCTGCACTCCCTGATCTAGTCCATGATTTAGTCATGAATAACAGTGGGGCTGAGCCCCACCAAAGGTCAGAGAGTGAGGATGGGGGAGAACAACCAAGATGAAGACTGGACTGATCCTGAAGACCTCCATCATTGGGTTATTGGCTCCTCCCTCATTATCACTTTCTGTTTAAGGTTCCAAACCCTGAGGATGTTATCACATTATTATCAACAGGTAAAAGTCTGTGCTCCAATCACATCATCAGATATAAAATCAAACCACTATGAAATAAGTAAATAGGAAACTGCTCATATAATACCCAGATATGAGGTATAACAGAACTGCTCTGATATTGGTTAATGAAAAAAAACAGAACAAAAATGTGAGAGAGGGACTCACCTGAAGTTCTGCTTTCCTTGGAGCTCCGCCTGTCTCTTAAAGCCCCAGCCCCCTGACTCTATCGGCAAGCTGTATTGGCTGAGAGAAGCAGGCTCCCATCAATCCTTTCCCTTTCCTATGCAGTTCCACACATTGCATTCATTCTTTGGTGCCCTCTGCTGGCCTTTTCTAAATCGGCAAACACAATTCCATCCCCAGCCTATAATAATAGTACATTAACCACTTGCCGACCAGCCGCCGTCAGCGGGTCGGCTCGTTCCAACGAAATGCCATACTGGTATATCGGCTCCTTTAAAAACCATACCAGGCGCTGGCGCGTGCCCGCTGCACTGCGGGGGGACCCGATGCGCGTGGCAGGCAGCCGCGAGGTCCGCCGTCCACCCGCGATCGCGGGCACAAGAGCAAGAACAGGGATCTGTGTGTGTAAACAGATCCCCGTTCTGACAGGAGAGGAGAGACAGATCTGCTGTTCCTAGCAATCAGGAAAAGCGATCTCTCTCCTCCTCCAGTCAGTCCCCTCCCCCCACAGGTAGAAACACACCTGAGGGAACACATATAACCCCGTGATCGCCCCCTAGTCTTAACACATTCACTGCCAGTGACATTAACACAGTAATCAGTGCATTTTTATAGCTCTGATCGCTGTATAAATGTCAATGGTCCCAAAAATGTGTCAAAAGTGTCCGATCTGTCCACCGCAATGATGCAGATCGCCGCCATTACTAGTAAAAAAATAATAATAAAATTCCCATAAGTCTAAAACTATCCTCTATTTTGCTGAATCTATAACTTTTGTACAAATTAATCAATATACGCTAATTGCAATTTTTTACCAAAAATGTGTATTAGAATACATATTGGCCTAAACTGATGAAGAAATTATTATTTTTTGGATATTTATTATAGCAAAAAGTAAAAAATATTGTTATTTTCTTTTAATTTGTCGCTCTTTTTTTGTTTATAGTGCAAAAAATTAAAACCGCAGAGGTGATCAAATACCACCAAAAGAAATCTCTATTTGTGGGAAAAAAAGGACGTCAATTTTGTAAGTACAGCGTCGCACGACCGCGCAATTGTCAGTTAAAGCGACGCAGTGCCGTATCGCAAAAAATGTCCCGGTCATTAAGGGGGAAAATCTTCCGGGGCTGAAATGGTTAAAGTTCAAACATTTCTTTTTCTTCTTAATACTTGATGTTGGTAATATATTCGGGTCATATGTGCAATGGCATTACAGCCGATAGACTTTACACTTTATTTCTTTTTATTAGATTTTACATTTCCACTTCTGTTTGTTTTATTTCTAAAGACGTTTCTATATCACAAGGGCTAAATGTGTGTCTGTAGTGCGTCTTCAATCCTTCATACCAGAAATAAGAACATCTGATTGGATTTTTACTCCAGGAGTATATCATGAGTAGAGAAAGGTCTAAATAATGCATTACAATTTACCAAAAAAACACATGAAATTTTAGTCGACTAAAACATACTTCAGATTTTATTTCACTAAAAACAACGAAAACTACAACAATTCAGGTGACTAAAATACAAGTAAAAGTAAATAAAAATGAATATTGGTGTGCAGAGTCTGAAGCAAGCGAGCGGCGAGGAGATACACTGTGCATGTCTACCGATGTGTGTGACAGATATTTCTATGGAATAAAGTGAGAGATGTTATAGATCTATACTATGTGGAGAGTTCTTCTTGTCTTGGGTCTGAGACTCTACAGACCTATCCCTCCACCCGGCACTGCCAGCAAACATCAGAACTAGTAACCCCGGGAGAATTCCTGTGTCAGAGATCTCCCTAGATCCGGGTATGGGGCAGAATGTAAGACAAGTGCCCCAGATGACTAAGACAAGCAATACCTATGGGAAAAATTAACATTTTACTACCAGCTGAACCCCAGAATCTCCATAAATCCATCCTAGATACATGAACTGTGTCTGCAGCACAGAGAAGGAAGATTATCCGAGAGAAATACAGGAATACAGGAGGGGGAACACAGCTCAGGAAAGTGACCAGGGGATTACAGGCTGATATCACCCAGTCCCCGCCCTACTCTGGACCAATCAGTGAGCAGTATGGGTGGAGGAATGTATTTAGTGTTAATGACCCACCTGTGCTGATCTCTGTAGGAGTGTCCTCCTCTATAAATGTCCCCGTTATTCCATCCTCCTCCATAGACTGCTGATCATCCCTCACATACCTCTCTTCTTCTTCTTCTGATTTCACCTCAAATTCTATATCAATTGGATCTCCACTCTAAACCAAGAAAATGAGAGAGAATATCATCTGTAAACAATATTATTGTGACATCACATCTATAAAATCCACACATCCCTCCACAAGTCTATGTTCTAGATGCTCCGTCCCGCCAACCTTTAAATAAGGAGGGATGGTGTGACCTTCCTGTGTGGAATCCCGGGAATACAGAAGACGGGGACATCTCTCTGGTGGGTTCCCATTACTGGATCCATCTGTAGGAAACACACACACTGACTGAATACATTGTTTCTATGTGTTTATCAGATGATGGGGGATCTAGGTGGAGCCTCCGTGCTGCTCTCTCCTTTACAATAAAGTCTCCTCTTACCCGGTGATGTGAGGGGCGGCTGATTGTCCATCATGACGTCCTTGTAGAGATCCTTGTGTCCTTCTAAATCCTCCCACTCCTCCATGGAGAAATAGACAGTGACATCCTGACACCTTATAGGAACCTGACACACACAATGATACAGTCACCATCCAGACACATCCCTTGTCTGTTACTGGATAATGTCCCAGAATTCCCAGAATCCTCCTCACCTCTCCTGTCAGCAGCTCCATCATCTTCTGGGTGACTTCTAGAATCTTCTCCATGTTGTGTCTCTCAGGTTTTAGGGAGTCACATGGAGGCACTGTGATGGTCATGTGATCACCGGACTTTACAAGAGGAAATCTCTGTATTGAGGAACCAATAGGAATATCATGTTAGAATCCCAGAATCCTCCTCACCTCTCCGGTCAGGTCTGTGTATTATTAATAGACATAAGAGTGATGTCATGTGACCTCCCAGAATCCTCCTCACCTCTCAGGTCAGGTCTGTGTATTATTAATAGAGATAAGAGTGATGTCATGTGACCTCCCAGAATCCTACTCACCTCTCCGGTCAGGTCTGTGTTTTATTAATAGAGATAAGAGTGATGTCATGTGACCTCCCAGAATCCTCCTCACCTCTCCGGTCAGGTCTGTGTATTACTAATAGAGATAAGAGTGATGTCATGTGACCTCCCAGAACCCCCCTCACCTCTCCGGTCAGGTCTGTGTATTACTAATAGAGATAAGAGTGATGTCATGTGACCTCCCAGAACCCCCCTCACCTCTCCGGTCAGGTCTGTGTATTACTAATAGAGATAAGAGTGATGTCATGTGACCTCCCAGAACCCCCCTCACCTCTCCGGTCAGGTCTGTGTTTTATTAATAGAGATAAGAGTGATGTCATGTGACCTCCCAGAATCCTCCTCACCTCTCCGGTCAGGTCTGTGTTTTATTAATAGAGATAAGAGTGATGTCATGTGACCTCCCAGAATCCTCCTCACCTCTCCGGTCAGGTCTGTGTTTTATTAATAGAGATAAGAGTGATGTCATGTGACCTCCCAGAATCCTCCTCACCTCTCCTGTCAGGTCTGTGTATTATTAATAGAGATAAAAGTGATGTCATGTGACCTCCCAGAATCCTCCTCACCTCTCCGGTCAGGTCTGTGTTTTATTAATAGAGATAAGAGTGATGTCATGTGACCTCCCAGAACCCCCCTCACCTCTCCAGTCAGGTCTGTGTATTACTAATAGAGATAAGAGAGATGTCATGTGACCTCCCAGAATCCACCTCACCTCTCCGGTCAGGTCTGTGTATTACTAATAGAGATAAGAGAGATGTCATGTGACCTCCCAGAATCCCCCTCACCTCTCCGGTCAGGTATGTGTATTATTAATAGAGATAAGAGTGATGTCATGTGACCTCCCAGAACCCTCCTGACCTCTCCGGTCAGCAGGTAGATGATCTCCAGGGTGAAGTTTAGTATCTTCTCAGTCATGTGACTCCGGACCTCCTCCATCCTCATTGGTGGCGTCATTTGATCTATACAGGTCTCCTTGTAGACGGATAACTTTGGGAAATGAAAGTAAGAATTATTTGGATGGTATTGGTCACACAATAATAGGATGTGGGGTGGTTATAGGAGGGTTGCTAGACATTTAACAACTACTGCCCCCATAGGAACACATTCCGTTTGGACTGTTTAGTGTTTGTAAATCTTGGAGGACCCGGGACCCTGTTGGATTTGTTTGCTCGTTGTGTTGGCTGCATATTGTAACGATTATCTATTGGCTGCCTGTGTAGTGTAATAATTGCCCTTTGTAGTCCATGTATGGTCAGGATGGTCATTGTCTTGTCTATTTATTGTCAGTGCTGTTTGTTTAGAGCAGTGGTTCTCAACTCCTGTCCTCAGGACCCACTAACAGGCCAGGTTTACCAGATAACTGAAATGCATCACAGGTGATATCATTTGCTGCTCAGTGATTGCAGTATTCTAGTCTGCATCTCCCCCAAGGTAATACCTAAAATCTGGCCTGTTAGTGGGCCCTGAGGACAGGAGTTGAGAACCACTGGTTTAGAGGAACATATTATTGGATTTATCTCCAATATTAAGAGAATGTTCCCGCCACGTAAGTGGGGGAAATGTTCTGACCCTGAAGGGGTTAATGAAGGTCTCCACACTAGATATGTGTGTATCATCATCTGCTGGAGATAAAAGACATCACAGTGACTATGGAGGAAGAGGACGGACATGACGGGGTTACTGGGTGTAAATAGAAAATAAGATCTTATTACCTCATCTGCTGCCTCTTCCAGCAACGTCTCCTCTCTACTTCCTCCCGACTCACCTCTCACCCGGAACTTCCTGTCTGTATGTGACATCACTTCCTGTCTGTATTCCATAGAGATTGCCTGTCTGGGTAGAAGTGAGATCACCACCTTGTGGAGCTCAGAGGAACTGCAGCCCTGAGAACATGGCCTTGTGCTGTGTGTGTATGTACTGTACACCGATCAGCCATAACATTCTGACCACTGACAGGTGAAGTGAATAACATTGATTATCTCACTATAATGGTATTTGGAAGTAGGTGGGATATATTAGGCAGCAAGTGAACATGTTGTCCTTAAAGTTTTGATTAGTTGAAAGCAAAAAAAAAAAAAATGTTATTTGCAGTTTGTTGTGTATGGGGCTGTGTAGCTGCAGATTGGTCAGGTTGTACATGCTGACTCATGTTCACAGCCAAAAGCACCTACAATGGTCTCATGAGCCTCAGAACTGCAGCACAGAGAAATGGAAGAAGGTGGCCTGGTCTGATGAATGAAGTATTCTTCTCCATTGGGTGGGTGGGTAGGTGTGCGTCACTTACCTGGGGAAGAGATAGCACTAGGATGCAGTATGGGAAAAAGGTAAGCCAGCAGAGGCAGTGTCATTCTTTGTCTGGTGGAGTCTATGCCTTGATGACAGCAAAAGGGGGATCTACTTAATATTAGATGGGTGATCATAATCTTCTGGTGGGTAGTTATAGTGTTCTGTTGGGTGGTCATAATGTTCTGGTGGGTGATCATAATGTTCTGGTGGGTGGGTATAATGTTCTAGTGGGTGGTCCTAATGTTCTAGTGGGTGGTCCTAATGTTCTGGTGGGTGGTCCTAATGTTCTAGTGGGTGGTCCTAATGTTCTGGTGGGTGGGTATAATGTTCTAGTGGGTGGTCCTAATGTTCTAGTGGGCAGGGCTGTCTTAATGAGAGGGCACACCTGGGCACTGCCCAGGGGCCCCAGCTGCATTGGGGGCCCCTGCACTTTCCCCAAAGCAGCTGGTCCTTGAGCTCACGCTACCCCAAAATTGGGGGCCCCATGATGGCACTGAGAGTGATGGATACACAGGGGAGGCAGGCTGGCAGCGGTGAGCCGTGCTATGCAGAATGATACCTATTTTTTTTTACAGCCAGCAGGGAGGAGCACGGCTGGAGCGCCGGTGATGCTCTGACCCCGCCCCATGCAGCTTGAATGCTCGGGACTCGAAGGCTGCATGGTAGGAGCTGGAGTGGGAGCTGCTGAGTCGGCAGCACTGAGAGCCCATCTACGGAAGTAGCATTGTGGATGATGTCATGGTGAGCCCAGCGGTCCAGCACTGTTTGCATCGAAAGGCTTGGAATGCCCGGAGGGATGCTCCCTCCTCCGCCCCTCCTTCTGCCTGCTTGATTGGTATAGGTGAGTGCAGTGCCAAAAGTTTACATGCACTGTATCTCCACTGAAAAAGGGGGTACTACATGGATGGAATAATGGTGCTGGGGGATATCAAGGGTGTATGGGTAAAAACAATGCTGAGGGGGGATCTGGGGTGTATAGGGGGTAGCAATGCTTGTGGTAGCTTGGGTTGCTATAGTGCTAGAGGTATCAGGGATGTAGAGAGGCCACAGTGTAGGGGGTATCAGGGATGTAGTGGGGTCCAAATACATGGGGTATCTCATGGTATATGGTTACAGTGCTGGGCCGTATCTGGGGTGTAGAGGGGTCAGAGTGCTCGGGGGATATCTGGGGTGTAGAGGGGTCAGAGTGCTGAGGGGATATCTGGGGTGTAGAGGGATCAGAGTGCTGGGGATATCTGGGGTGTAGAGGAATAGGAATGCTGACGGGATTTCTGCGGCGCAGAGGGGTCAGAGTGCTGGGGGGATATCTGGGATGTAGAGGGGTCAGAGTGTTGGGGGGATATCTGGGGTGTAGAGGGATCAGAGTGCTGGGGGGATATCTGGGGCGTAGAGGGGTCAGAGTGCTGGGGGGATATCTGGGGTGTAGAGGGTTCAGAGTGCTGAGGGTATAGAGGTGTCAGAGTGCTGGGGGGGATATCTGGGGTGTAGAGGGGTCAGAGTGCTGGGGGGATATCTGGGATGTAGAGGGGTCAGAGTGTTGGGGGGGATATCTGGGATGTAGAGGGATCAGAGTGTTGGGGGGATATCTGGGGTGTAGAGGGATCAGAGTGCTGGGGGGATATCTGGGGTGTAGAGGGATCAGAGTGCTGGGGGGATATCTGGGGTGTAGAGGGATCAGAGTGCTGGGGGGATATCTGGGTTGTAGAGGGGTCAGAGTGCTGGGTTTATATCTGGGGTGTAGAGGGATCAGAGTGCTGGGGGGGATATCTGGGGTGTAGAGGGGTCAGAGTGCTGGGGGGATATCTGGGGTGTAGAGAGCGGTCAGAGTGCTGGGGGGATATCTGGGGTGTAGAGGGGTCAGAGTGCTGATGGGATATCTGGGGTGTAGAGGGATCAGAGTGCTGGGGGGATATCTGGGGTGTAGAGGGGTCAGAGTGCTGGGGGGATATTTGGGGTGTAGAGAGCGGTCAGAGTGCTGGGGGGATATCTGGGGTTTAGAGGGGTCAGAGTGCTGGAGGGATATCTGGGGTGTAGAGGGATCAGAGTGCTGGGGGGGTATCTGGGGTGTAGAGGGGTCAGAGTGCTGGGGGGGGTATCTGGGGTGTAGAGGGGTCAGAGTGTTGGGGGGATATCTGGGGTGTAGAATGTTATATTCTTAATATCTAAAATATAATTTGGTCTATAAAACATTGCATTGAGAATAAGAATTCCTTTAATAATTGTATGAATGGTTGTCTTTGAGCTAATGATCTCCAGATGTGACCTTATTTGAGCCCAGTTTCATATTCCTGTGTAACTGAGATTTTCTGATGTATAGAACTATTTAGACTAGCTTCACCTTCCCCCATTTCCTGTCTCTGTATCTAATTAGGAGCTCAGCTACTTCCTATAGAAATGTGTCCTCATATTTCTACTCTTGACCCCCTCCATCCTGGGGAGTGAGAGGGAGGTAATATTGGAAGTAATTTTGGGAGTAGTTTGGTTTTCGGTGTGAAGTTAGATATAAGCTAAGTGTTCTAGCAAGAAGAAGCTCTCTTCGTTTCCAGCTGGGCATCTTGAAACATCTATTTTTACAGCACACAGACTATACCAGCATACACAGGGTTAATCGGCTATCTTTGATGACAAGAAGAAGCACATGGCATCACATATATTGAACTTTCTTTTATATTTGAACTCTATCTTGAAACCTTTTTGAAGCTTTTGAATTAATGTACTATAACTGTACTTATTATCCTTTATTAGTGTGTATAATAAAACGCACGGTTTGATTTCAAGTTGATTCACGAATTTTGTCTCACATAATACATCAAGATGACAATCTTTTAATAGAAAGATTGTTTTTTACATATGTAGCACTACCCCCAGCTAAGAGGGCTGCTCATATAGTTTTGGGCATGTAACACACTGCTGTCAACCCCCAGGAACTGGCTCTAACCTCCCTTGGTACAGCTAGCGCAGATGGAAGTGTGAAACCCGTTACGCTATAGGAATCACCACTCAGCAATAACACACACAATCAGTTAATATCAAGTTACCTGAGCTGACTGCTTCAGCTGGAATAGACAGTACGCCACACAACGTGTTTGCTTAACCACAAATACTTTTACTGAGTAGAAGATATAAGGTTAGACAATGGTACATTTACCTATGCAGAGCCCTGCAATATTAAATGTTAAGCAAATAAACAAGGACTATGTTCTAGCAGTCTTATACACACTGAATGTCTTTTATTAAACTACGCTTGCGAGCTTCCCCCTCGTGGCCAATATGGCGCCCAAACACTATCTCCCTGCTGAACAGTCAGGCCTGACTATTTCACACATAGTTATTGAGAAGGATCTTCGCTAGCAATGGTGGTGCACTTTATAGGTTAATTGTAATCCAAAGGTATTAAGTGGTTAGTTACTCGGCATGCAGTAAGAAACTCAACTCCGGCTGCACAACACACTGTTCCTCTGGCGTGCAATGTAATGCTCTGGTAACGGTGGGCCCTGACCAAGGGATACTGGGCCTAAAAGATAGTCAATAAATCCTGAGCAAGTGCTCTCTCACCCGACCGGACCTGTCCGTACAACTGACTTCCGTAGTTAGTGCTCCAGCACACAGTCTCACAACACCCATAGTCTCCGATCCTCCCGACCATCCGAGGGAGATTGATGGATGAGTCGACTCTGGGTTCTCCCATGAAGATCAGCAAGCTCTTCTGATTCACTAGGCCCAGGCTCTCCGGCCTAGTCCAGAGCAACAGGCCCCAATGTAGGCTCCACTTGCTGAGAGGGGGCGATGTCCAAAGAGACCCGCGTGTTGCTCCTCCCTTCCTTAAATAGCCCTTCCCCAGCAGACCTTGCGCCGGGCAATGCGCCATGGGTGTCCCGCTGCATACTGGGTATAGTAGTCTTTGGACTCATTAAAGTGACATTCCACTACACACTCCCCCCACTTAAAATCTTTGGTCCCCAAAGATAAACAGTTAAAGAACTTTGTTAGCATATGTACACGTAATACAATTCACGGCTACAAAGGAGCCTGGCAGAGGAACCTCCCACCAAGCTTTGGGAGGGAGGTTGTCCTGCTCACAGGTCACATTAGTGGAAGTGGCCTGTCTAACTGTGCCAGGGAGTGAGCTAGGGTTGCCCTCTACTAAATTCACAGTAGAGGGACCAGGCTTATCTACTGTCCTTCTTGCAGTAACAACAGTCTCTTCCGAGCACTCCCCCATTTGAGTATAAGTTAGTCTTCTTGGGGGTGGATGGTTCTTCTCTCTCTTTGTTCCCTAGGAGCCGGGGTCTCAACCGCAGTGGGTCCTTCCAATTATCCCTCTACTAAGTCAGGTGTATTGGGTTCCCCTGATCCAGGGGCATCTAAATCAGGTGCAGAGAGGTACAAGGACTCCCTGGGTCTAGAGCATCCTCCCATTCCTCAGTAAGAGTAGCAAGTGGTATGAACTCAGCAGCCTCAGCATTTAAAGTGTCTCCAGTGATAACTTCAGATGATGGAGAGGCCATGGTCATGGGTTCAGGTATTTGCGATGACCATAACCAATAAAGTTCCAATTCCTCATCTTCACTCTGGTCTTGGGCATCCATCTCTCTTGAACGAGTTGCTTGAGATCTGGTGACAGGTCTAGGGGTATTGGAGGCTGAAAGGGGCTCAGAAGGATCCGAGGTAGGAGGCAAATGAACTGCTTAGGAAAGGGGCAGTAGGTGATTCCTTTGCCAGGTCCTCAACTGCCCCACACTTCCTTCTGGTTTGAGTTGGTACACTGGCAAACCTGGCAATTGTTTACAGATTACATATGGTCGTGACCTCCACCGGTCGGCCAGCTTATGCTTCCCCGTAATGCCTAAGTTCCGCAACAGCACCCTGTCTCCTGGCTGTGCGCCAGTCTTAAACTCTGTCGCAACCGATCCACATACCCCTTGTGGGAAGCCGCTGATGTATGGTGTATTGAAGTGCCAAAGGCCAAATCTACCGGTAGTCTTGCTTCCCTGCCGAACATCAGTCTGTATGGGGAATACCCAGTAGCATCACTAGTCGTGCTATTGTATGCATGCACAATGGTGGCCACATGCTTGCCCCAATGCGGTTTCTTCTCACCACTCAATGTCCCCAGCATATTCAACAATGTCCGATGAAATAGTTCAGGTTGGGCATCCCCTTGTGGGTGGTAGGGGGTGGTTCGGGTCTTCTTTATACCCAGTGAATCTAACAATTTCCGTATCAGTCTGCTTTCGAAATTCTTTCCCTGGTCTGAGTGGAGGCGTTGAGGTAGTCCGTAATGTACAAAGAACTTTTCAACAAGCACCTTAGCCACTGTGGAGGCCTTCTGGTCTATGGTTGGGAATGCCTGAGCGTATCTAGTGAAATGATCGGTTATCACCAGAACATTTCCATGTCCACTCAAATCAGGTTCTAGACAAAGAAAATCAATGCATACCAGATCCAAGGGCCCTTGACTTTGTAGGTGGCCCATTGGGGCAGCTTGATGAGGCAGAGTCTTTCTTTGTATGCATCTTGCACATGAGTGACAATATTTCTCCACTTCAACCCGCATACAGGGCCAGTAGAATCTGTTCCTTACGAGCTGAAAAGTTCTTTCCGACCCCAGGTGACCATGATCATCATGCAAAGCGGTCAGAACAGTCTTCCGGTGTTTCTCTGGAAGAAACAGTTTCCACTTATCCTCCAAATCATCAGAGGGGCCCCTTCGGTAGACCACCCCTTGATGCATCTGTAACCGGTCCCATTCTCTTCTTAATAGGCGAGCCTCCTTTGAGGGGTCCTTCAGAAGTAAGTCTGGGTTTTGGTTTTCCAATGCTTCCAGGGCCAATCTCCCCAGCGGGTCTTCCAGTTGATCTCTTCTTAGATCCTCCTTTGAAAGTTTGGGTAGGTTCTCTTCTCCAATCTGGGCCACATCACAGTAATATTTGGGTACTCCAACAACCGAGACTCCTATTTCTTCGGCTCTGGACCCTCCACTTGCCTGGAACTCCGCTCCCTGGCACAAGGCTCGCACTCCCTCTGGGGCCAGCCGAGTCCAGTCTTCCGTAGGATTAGTGGGGGCATGAGACCTTCTGGATAAGGCATCTGCATCTCTGTTTCCAATCCCAGGTCTGTATTTTAGACTGAAAGTGAATCCTGAGAGAGCTGCTAGCCAACGGTGGCCGGTGGCATCCAATTTGGCTGTAGTCAGAAGGTAGGTGAGCGGGTTATTGTCTGTCTTTACCACAAACTCAGCTCCATACAGGTAGTCCTTCAGCTTATCCACCACAGCCCACTTCAAGGCCAAGAATTCCAACTTGTGGGTGCGGTAATTCTTTTCAGCTGGGGTCAAACTTCTGCTCACATAAGCAACGGGGCTCAGCTGGTCATCATGCTCTTGATACAGCACTCCTCCCAGACCATCATGACTGGCATCCACATGTAACTCATACGGCTTTCTAATGTCCGCATAAGCCAAGACGGGGGCAGTGGTCAGGCTCTCCTTCAATCTTGTGAAAGCCTCTTCACAGCTCACAGTCCACTGGTCTTCTATAGACTCCCCTGTTTTTCTGGGCCCTGAGTCATCTTCTTCTCCCTCGGTCTTCAGGTGTTCATTCAATGGCTTGGCGATCTTGGCAAACCCTTCCACAAACCTTCGGTAGTAGGAGCAAAACCCCAGAAACGACCTAAGCTCAGTCACTGTGGTGGGCCGGGGCCAGGAGGTAACAGCCTCCAACTTCTCTGGATCTGTGGACACTCCTTCGGCAGACACAATGTGCCCCAGGTAGTGAACTGAAGATTGGTAAAACTGGCACTTCTCCAAAGAGAGTTTGAGTCCCTCATCACTGAGTCTCTTCAAGACCCTCTCCAGCCTCTCCTCATGCTCCTCCAGAGTTTTCCTGAACACAATGATGTCATCCAGATAAACCAGCACTTCAATAAGGTTCATGTCCCACCGTCTTTTCCATGAGTCGCTGGAAAGTGGCCGGAGCTCCTGACAGGCCTTGAGGCATGCGATCGAATTCATAGAACCCCACAGGGGTAATTAATGCTGTCTTTCCTCGATCTTCCGGGTGCATTGAAATCTGGTAATACCCGCTCTTCAAGTCCATCACACTGAACCACTTTGCTCCAGACAAACTGTGTAAGACATCCTCTATTCGTGGAGTGGTGTATTGATTGGGTATCGTTCTTCTATTGAGGGTCCGATAATCAATACATAGCCTCAATGACCCATTTTTTTTTCTGACCACCACTATTGGGGAGGCATATGGGCTCCTAGACTCTCGGATGACACCGGTTCTCTTGAGCTCTGATAGTTGCTTGCGCAGATCTTCCAAATCAGCCAAGGGGACCCGCCGGACTCTTTCTCTGAACGGCTTGTCCTCCTGCAGGCAGATGCTGTGGGTAGCACTTTTTGCACACCCCACATCGAACTCATCCTTGGAGAAGATCTTCCGCCACCTAGTCAACTGGGCTCTGGCCCTCTCTCTCCAAGCCGGTGATAAAGCCGTATCTTCCAAACAGAGTCTCTCCACAATAGCTCTCTCCCCCTCTTCCTTCTTTAAGTCTGACAAGGCAACCGGGGTGGCAGGATTCACTTGGCCCAACAGCATCCGGGCTGGGATCTTCACAGGTGTGTCGGTGGTGTTCCTGATGCTCTCCGACACCCTGCCATTAGCCTTCTTAAGAGCTCTCTAAGGAAATACCTCAGGGAATACTTCCAGCCCTTGATGGGTATCCAAAGGATCTGGTTATAGGACTACGAAGGTACCAGGTTGCTCCCAGGTGGGTTTTTACGGTGGCCCTCAGGCAAGTTACTTCACCGGGCTGTAATATCCTCTCCTATCTAACTTCCAGACCTTTCCCACTCCTTCTTCTGGAGCCTTCTGTTCTAACACCAGCTGTTGATAGGCCCGTTGCAACATAGGGTGAATTCTGTCTGTTGGGGCGTCCTGCTCCTGGGCTATAGGGGCCAGTAATCTCCTGACCAGGTCAGTATTAGTCCCTATTATGAGGGAACTTTTGTTGGCTCCTGGTGGGCGAGGACAAACTACCGCCAATGTGTCGAAGATCTCTGCGTCTCCGGCTACTAAGGGGTCGAAGGCCAGTCTAATTGGGAGGTATCCATCATACGGGAAGTTTTGGGTTCCAATTCCCCATATTTCCAAGTCTTCTAGCTTCTGCAATGGCAAATGTCTCAGATGTTTCTGGTAAAAGTCCCGGTACAGAAGGGTCACTTGAGCTCCCTTGTCAAGAATGGCCTTCATGTATATCCCTTCTACTTGAATGGGAACCACTGGGGAGGGTCCCACCAGTTTTACAGGAAATTTCCTCGGAGAGGTCTCCTTCCTAGATTCCATGGGTTTGGCCTTCTGTGATTTCTTCTTTCTTAATCTCTTCCTGGATCTTAAGCCTTGTTGGGCCTGGTATGCATTGATTTACTGCCAAGGTTTAGGTTTGGACTTAAAGTGAGAAGTATTAAGTTTGTGGGGTGGGGAATTGTTCTTAGCTTCTCCTGATCTCTGATCCCTTTGGAGCTTGCTGGAACTGACGGGCACCCGGTTGACTCCTTTCCCTGTGGCCCTCTGTAGTTTTCCCCCAGGTTGCGATATGTGCTTTTGGGCTCTCTTCGGGCTGGGGCACACTCGCCCGTAAAGTCCAACCTCTCCACAGTTAAAACAAACTTCTTCTCCTCTGTCCTGCTGGGAGACTGGTGTTGAGGCATTCTGAAACACTTCCTCCTTAACTTCTTTTTTTGTAGCTCCTGAATTTTTAGCCATTAAAGAAGTCAGCATTTCCAACACTTGGGTCATCTGTGACTTTAAGACAGCCACCTCAGAGTCCCGTTCTGTGGCCATAACAGATCCAACCCCAGCTGAGGGGGGAGGAGTGGGTTTCTCAGTCGCCTGTTGGTCATTGAGCAAAGCCTCTTCATCTCTCACTATTCGCACAAGGTCTGGATAGCTTAGGGACATGACTCCTCCGGTGATCTTCAGATGGAGCCAGACTGGATCAGAGTGCAGTGCTCCTCTCATAACCTGCCGCATCCTGGCTGCATCTATGGCCTGTGGTACCATCCCTTTCTTCAGGACTATCTGGCAGAGCATTTTATTCAACCTTCGGACATATTCAGAAAATCGTTCTCCTGGCTGTTGAAGAGTATGCTCAAACTGGTAGATTAAGTCAGTAACTTTCTCCAACTGGCCAAACTCCTCCTGCAGCATAGTCAAGTTGTCATAGGCAGTACAAGAGGTATTGCTGAATCCAAGATTCTTCACAGCTTCTGCAGCGGCCCCCTTTAAGCTTTCATTTATGCGCTGTTTCTTTTGGGCTTTCGTCACTTCCCATCCTTCCACAGCCTGCATTGCTTGTTCTATCCATGTATCAAAGTCCTCTTCCCCGAGTGGTACAGGTTGTTTACCCGAAAAAATTCTCAGCTTCCAGTACCCAGTCTCCACACACACCGTGTTACTCTTCTGGCACTTTGTGACAAGGTCCCCTAAAGCGTTGAGGAGTTCAAGGCCTATAGTGGTCAGGGGCGCTGCGGAGATCATTGTCTCTTTTGGCTGCTTCTCCCTCGGGGCCGGTTCGGGAGGTTCTTTTTTTTATAGACTTTGCATGTGCTAGGCGGTATGTCTTCTGATCTATGGACTGTACACTGTGGCCTCTGAAACTCTCAGGTATCTCCTCCCTCTATTCCACCAATGCGTAGGTACGGGAGGTCTCTTCGTCTGGCCTGAGGTCAATTAACCATGCCTTCTGGCTCGGGGACAGTAACTCCATGAGCATGTCTACATCGCTCCCTGACCAGTCTTCCCTGGGGAGTTCAACGACTACAGCCATGTCTGGAAAAGCACTGACTGATGTGCATCACTGGGTCACCATTAAAGGATCCATGCTGGTACTTCTGGCAGGCTTGATTGCAGCGTACAGGATCCCAGACGAGCCCCCACGTGTAGCAATACCCCAAACTAAGAGGGCTGCTGATATAGTTTTGGGCCTGTAACACACTGCTGTCAACCCCCAGGAACTGGCTCTAGCCTCCCTTGGCACAGCTAGCGCAAATGGAAGTGTGAAACCCGTTACGCTATAGGAATCACCACTCCGCAATAAAACACACAATCAGTTAACATCAAGTTACCTGAGCTGACTGCTTCAGCTGGAATAGACAGTACGCCACACAACGTGTTTGCTTAACCACAAATTATTTTACTGAGTTGAAGATATAAGGTTAGACAATGGTACATTTACCTATGCAGAGCCCTGCAATATTAAATATCAAGCAAATAAACAAGGACTATGTTCTAACAGTCTTATACACACTGAATGTCTTTTAGTAAACTACGCTCGCGAGCTTCCCCCTCGTGGCCAATATGGCAACCAAACAATATCTTCCTGCTGAACAGTCAGGCCTGACTATTTCACACACAGTTATTCCGTTGAGAAGGATCTTCGCTAGCAATGGTGGTGCACTTTATAGGTTAATTGTAATCCAAAGGTATTAAGTGGTTAACTACTCGGTATGCAGTAAGAAACTCAACTCCGGCTGCACAACACACTGTTCCTCTGGCTTACAATATAATACTCTGGTAACGGTGGGCCCTGACCAAGGGATACTGGGCCTAAAAGATAGTCAATAAATACTGAGCAAGTGCTCTCTCAACCGACCGGACCAGTCCATACAACCGACTTCCGTAGTTGGTGCTCCAGCACACAGTCTCAAGACACCCGTAGTCTCCGATCCTCCCGACCATCCGAGGAAGATTGATGGATGAATCGACTCTGGGTTCTCCCATGAAGATCAGCAAGCTCTTCGGATCCGCTAGGCCCAGGCTCTCCGGCCTAGTCCAGAGCAACAGGCCCCAACGTAGGCTCCACTTCCTGGAAGGGCGATGTCCAAAGAGAGCCGCGTGTTGCTCCTCCCTTCCTTAAATAGCCCTTTCCCAGCAGACCTTGCGCCGGGCAATGCACCGTGGGTGTCCCGCTGCATACTGGGCATAGTAGTCTTTGTACTCATTAAAGTGACACCCCGCTACACACATATATATCTATAGATATATATATATATCTATATATATATATGGTAATCTGAAGCAAGGTGCACATAAAATAAAGGGGCCCACAAGTGCACTTCTCGGCGCCAAGGAAATGGTTAACTTGTCTTAAGATATAAATAATTATAGTAAAGGATAATCACACAGATAAAAGGAATAAAACCAATATCAAACTAATGATAAAAGGTATTCCTATAAAGACTAATAACAACAGCTATTTAAAATTTATAGATGAAAAAAATGACATCCATAAAAACAAAGTATAAAAAAATGTATCAAAAATTCAAGAACAGAGTCTATTTGATAAAACAGCGCTTAGTATTGAATAACAATAAGTGCAATATTATACTCACAAGTGAATACAATCAACAAAGTGTCCATTTCTTGGATTTGGATATTTATCGGACTGGCAATAAATTGGGAACAAAAGTCTATTTTAAGCCAACGGATTCTAACAGCTATCTCCCAATACAAAGTGGACATCATCCAATGTGGCTTAAGAACATACCGAAAGGCCAACTAATGCGAGTTAGACGGAATTGCACTAATGACGAAGACTACAAGTCCCAAGCACTGACCCTAAAAGGAAAATTTATAGAAAAGGGCTATAAAGAAGCATGCCTTGATAAAATTATAGAGGACCTCCAAGTAATAGCCAGAAGAGTTTGTTTAACAGATACCGTACCTCTGCATAATAATAAAAACATGCATGAGTGGAGCTTTATCTCTGGATATCACTCACAATCTAAAGACGTTGAAAAGATTTTCTCCTCTCACTGGCACATCCTCTTACTCGATAAAATACTCAAGACTGTCATTCCACTGAAACCAGGTTTCATTTACAGGAAAGCTCCAAATTATGGAGACAGAATAGTGAAAAAAGTACTAGACCCCCCCAAAAAAAAACCTTTGTTTTGGGATAGGGATGGATTCTTTGCCTGTCGGAAGTGTCGTCCATGCAGAGAAGTTGCAAGACCTCTAAGAGAAATTGATACTTTTACTTCCTCTTCCAATAATTTGGAGTTCTCCATAAAGGATTTTATTACATGTAATACATCCTATGTGGTTTATATCCTAGAATGCCCATGTAAACTTATGTATAAAGGTCGCACTAAAAGAGCACTCAAAATAAGAATAGCTGAACATGTGGCAAACATTAAACTAGGTTTTAAAGACCACAACGTGTCATTACATTTTAAGCTCTTCCATGATCAAAATCCAGCAGTCCTGAAGTTTTGGGGTGTTGACCACCTTAAACCCCTATAGAGGGGGGCCAACCTTGTAAGAGAACTTTCCAAGATAGAAACTCAATGGATATTTTCAGTTGATACATTGGCACCGAAGGGTTTAAACGTTGATTTAGATATCAACTGTTTTAGTAGTGATTACTAAAAATACCTTACCCCCTTTTTACCCCCAATTACTATCCACGAGCACCCTGATATCTATTGATATATTTTATTGACATTTTTATTTTAAAGTGTCATTTTTTTAGATGTCCGATGTTTTTAGTCTGGATTTTATATAGACACTTTTATTCTGGATTTTATCCTTTCACACATCTCCTTTATATGGTTTGATTATATTTTGTTCTATTTTATATATGGTTTGATTTTATATCCCATTTTTTGTCTATTTATGTATGTATATTTTTTATATATACTTTGATATATGTATTTTAAAATATATAAATATTCTTTGATACAGTTATATTTAATATTTATATTTATTCATGGTTTTTCTCCTATTTTTATCTACTGTATTTATATGCTAGTAGAACTTCCAGTTCTGACCATTTTTCCGATTGGTTTATGTGTTAATTCTGCTGATAGTGATTATTGGGTTAATTGCTGGGGATGTGGATATATGATTATCCATACCCCAGTGGCCCGCTCAATCACAAAACTTATTGGGCCTTGCTTGATTATCAGTCAGACACTTACCCTGATTATTTTAGTATATGTCATACACATTGTATTGCGGCATCGCAATACTGTTTAAATCGGGTGACTATTGCTGTCTGATACAAGGAATCCTATTTTAAAAAGAAATTGTTTGGTGAAAACCAAATGTTTTCATATTTTAAATAAGCCGAAATTCACCGGTTACTAATTTCTGAAATGTGCAGTTTTTAAGATTAGCCACGGATCTTGGTTATACATTTATTTATGTTCTCCCTGTGACTCAGCACGGCTGACGGCCGTCTCGTCTTCCGCTCGGGTTCTGCACCAATAGGAGCGGACAAGTATGGCTGTCCAATCCAATGGCGGTGGAGGAGGGATAATAAAAGGTCCGTGCTTACGCCGAGTAGCCACGCCCTCTGTTGAAGTCGGAAGTGACGAAACGCGCCAGGGCGTGGCTACAACGGCGTATCCAGGAAGTGAGGAGTGTGCGTTCCACCGCCAGCCATATCATAACCAGGAAGCTTCTCTAGCACTGCACTTGCAGCACGAGTGCGCCCCCTGTGTTCGGAGGATAGCGGTGAATATGCTACGTTTCTCTATGTCATTTGCAAGTTGAATTATTGTACGTTTAATGGAAGCGGGGTTGTGTGGTACACGGGTTAATTTTATAATAAAACAGGATTACACTATGTCAGTGAATTTGTGTTTTTATATGTACCTTGAATGGAGTTTAACCCATGCTGATTCCGAGGTGGTGATGGAGGTCTGAATAGGAGGAATTAATTTTTCCTTGTCAAAATATTTTATTAAGGCATACAGAGGGTATCGTACATACAATCTTGATTATGCATGTATTAACAAACGTTATAATTCCTTTATACTCCAAAAGCTAGATTTTTGTTAATTTTAAAGGAGGTTGCTTAACAAACTAAACATGCAATGTATCAATCTTTTAGTTCCTTTAAGTGGTTTGCAAGTAGTATATGATTCCTTAAAACATTCTAAATGTCATTAAATTCAGAACGTCTATAAGATTTAAGTTATGATGAAGATATGGAATATAAATTCAAACAATGTTCTTATGCATACCCAATGAAATATTTATAAAAAAGGAAGGAAAGTGAAACGAATATATACATAATAAAGAGAGAGAAAAAAAAAGTGGTGAAAGAAAGATAGAAAAGGAGAAGAGAGGAGAGTAGAATAGTGTAGGAGTCCGTGGGGTTAGACCCAGAGCCGCCGCCGCTACCACAGATAATTCATTTAAATCCTTTGTATCAGTTACCATGGTAAGAGAACTTTGGTGTCAAAGGTTGATGGACTAATGTAATTGATCCAGGGTTGCCACAATTTTTCAAATTTGGGGATCGTGTCCATATCTATCGCAGTCATTTTAGCATATGTCATCGCACCATTCATTCTGGTCTTTGATTCGTGTATATTTAATTGGGTTGATTTCCATGCTTTTGCTAATGTTTGTTTAGCTGCTGTAAAAAGTTGTACTAATAATTTGAATTGCAAATGTGTTATGCTTTCTGGTTTCAGGTTAAGTAAAGCTATTCCCGGGTCAAATGGGATTGTCTTATTAAGCATTTCAGATGCCATTTTAAAGAGTTCTTTCCAGAATTTTTGTGCTGTTGGACACGACCACCAAACATGAAACTGTGTCCCTGTCTCTGTGCATCCCCGAAAACATTGTGCTGAATAATTTGGAACATATTTCGCTATTCTTGCAGGCACAAGGTACCATCTAGTTAGTAGTTTATAATTAGCCTCAACCGCTAATATATTAGGGGAGGCCGATTTAGTTGTTATCCATATTTGATTCCATTCTGAGATTTCTAATTCTCTTTGTAAGTCTCCTTCCCATTTTCGAGCGTATTGTGGTTTGCCCCCATCTGCTTGTATTAGTAATTGAGAATATAAGGCAGATATAGCACCCTTCGCATGTGGATCTTTCTTACATAATGTTTCAAATTTAGTCATTTGGGATGTTTGAGTAGAAGAATTTAAAAATGGTGTGAAGAAGTTTTTTATTTGAAGATATCTGAATAGTTCTGATTGTGGTAAGCCGTAAGTTTTACATAGGGTCGGAAATGGGATAAACGATGATGTTGACACAAAATTATACATATAAAGAATGTCTCTAGATGTCCATTCTCTAAAAGTTTTGGGGTAGACCCATGCTGGATAGAACGCAGGATTTTTGTAAAATGAGAGTAGCGGATTATGTAAAGATTGTAGTTGATATTTAATTTTCGACCTATCCCAAAGGGAGATAAAATGTTTGGTGATAGGATTTTGTATATTTTTGCGGTGTTTTGGGGGGATCCAAAGTAAGTTCGAGACTGAAATTGGATCACTCTCAGCAGCTTCTATTAATATCCATAATGGGATTTCTTTTTTTTGCATGGTATTTACTGAGGCTAGCGACATGTGCTGCCTTATAATAACTTGCAAAGTTGGGACAGCCTAAGCCCCCTTGTAGTTTGGGTAAGAAAAGTGTGCTTTGTTGTATTCTCGGTTTGGTAGAACCCCAAATGAACTTTGATACTTTTTTCTGTAGTATCCTTAGATAATATGCTGGTATCGGGATTGGCAGGACTCTGAATAAGTATAGAATTTTCGGCAGTATCGTCATTTTTACCGCATTTATCCTTCCCATCAATGATATTGGGAGGTGTGACCAAGAGTTCATTAAGTTTGTTAAGTGTTTCAATATCTGTGGATAGTTATGAGAGAATAAATCCGAGAAAGATGCTGTCAGTTTAATACCTAGGTATGATAATGCTCCCTCAGTCCATGCATATGGGAGACCTATTTTGGCGGCCGACAATTCAATACTTGATAGAGATATGTTCATTATTGAACTCTTCTTGGAATTGATAACTAGGCCTGAAAGAGTGGCAAAGTTATTAAGAATTGGGGTTAGGTTAGGACCAGATATTTGTGGGGATGAAAGAAATAGGAGGATATCATCTGCAAATAAGCATAATTTGTGCTTATAACCTCCTACCTCTATTCCTGTTATTGTGGGTTCTATTCTAATTAGTTGTGCAAGTGGTTCTATAAGTAAAGCGAATAGTAATGGTGAGAGTGGACAGCCTTGTCTTGTACCCCTCTCAATATCAAATGGTTCCAATCTATATCCCGCATATCTTACGTACGCTTTTGGCTTATCATAAAGTGCTCTGATCCAAGTCATAAAATTCGGGCCAAAACCCCATTTTTGTAAAGTATAGGTCATGTAAGTCCAGGATACTGAATCAAAGGCCCTTCTGATATCGAGAGAGAGAAAGCAGGCAGGAATTTTACGTTTTTTCGCTATTTGTGCTAAGAGAACTGCTCTTCTAACATTATCTCCTGCTTGGCGTGAGGGCATGAATCCTACCTGATCACGATGTACTAGTGTTCCTATAATTGAGTTTAAACGTGTTGCTAGTATTTTTGTCAATATTTTAATATCAACATTTAACATAGAAATGGGACGGTAGTTACTGCTGTGTGTATCATCCGTGTGTGGTTTTGGAATCATACATATAATTGCTGTCAATGATTCTTGCCTAAATGATTTGTTTCTCAATATTTCATTGTAAGCTTCTACCAGCATGGGGGAAAGAATATCCCTGTATGTTTTATAGTATAATGATGAGTAACCATCTGGCCCAGGTCTTTTATTTAGTTTTAATTCCTTTATGGCTGCGATGACTTCATCCTTTGAAACTGTTTTTTCTAGCAATGTTTTTTGAGATTCTGTCATTTGTGGGAGGTTAATTCGTGAGAAAAATGAATCCGCTTCAGATGTGCTAAATGAATTTGTTTCCTTGTATTGAGTTTTTAGATATGTGCTGAATTTTTGGACTATTTTTTGTGGATTGCAAGTGTATATATTATTGGCTATTTTGAGCTTGATAGGTTTATAAGATCTATTGATGGATTTTAGAGCTTTCGCTAGGAGTGTACCTGGTTTATTAGATTTCATATAAAATGAATGATTCGTTTTACGTAACATTTTTTCTGCTGAATCTGTGAGGAAGAGGTCATATTCTAAGCGAGTTTTCTCGAGATGTGTTTTTGCAGTGGGGGTAGGATTATTCTGAAAGGCCATAAATGCAGTGTTAAATTCTTTTTCTAATTTATGTGCGAGTGTTTTACGTTCTCTTTTCAGGATCCCTAATTGTTGTTGACAAATCCCCCTGAGTACTGGTTTATGTGCTTCCCAAAGTGTGAGTGAAGAGATTTCTGGGCTAGTGTTATGCTTCAAGTAAGTTATTAGCTCACGTTCTATATGTGTGCGGTAAGAAGGGTGTTTAAGTAGCACACCTGGAAGGTACCACGATGGATCATGCGATTTTGGCAGAATAGAGGCTATGGTAGTATATACCGCATCATGGTCTGACCATGGGATGGGGAGAATGGTTGAGGATCTTATCTCTGGGGCCATTCCTATTGTTGTGAAAATATGGTCTATTCTGCTGAATGTTTGATGAGGATTAGAGTAGTAGGAATAGTTCCTTTTCGTTGGGTTAGATTCTCTCCAAGTGTCAATCAAATTGTACTTAGACAGAAGCTGAGAGAGTGACCATTTGGATTGGTGATTTGTTGGGGTATAATGTGATCTATCGAGAAATGGTAGAAGGACAGTATTTGAATCCCCACATACAAAAAGTGTTCCTATCTTATGTGTGTTAATAACTTGAAAAAGATGGGATAAAAATGGTAAGGGTTTAAGGTTAGGAGCGTAGTAGGAGACAATAGTTACTGCTGTGTCCATGATATGTCCCGTTAGGATAAGATAACGACCTTCTGGGTCTTTTATTTCAGATTGCAACGTAAATGGAGTGGTGCGGTGAAATGCTATAAGCGTACCCCTCTGTTTTGTGTTGGCTGAGGCTGTGTATACTTGTGGGTAGGAGTTACTGAAAAATTTAGGAGTAAGGGTTGGTGTAAAATGTGTTTCTTGCAAGCACACAATGTGAGCTTTCTTACATTGGAATGACCTAAAGGCTTTAGTGCGTTTTTGTGGCACATTAAGACCTTGGACGTTCAATGAGATAATATTTAATGGAGCCATGGCAAGTGATACAACAAGCTAATCTTACCTGTAGCCTTACTGCAACGGTCTCCGGGTCCAACCCACACAGATAAGAGAGAAAGAAAGTAAAGAGAGGATCTCGAGTGATCCGACTTAAATGAAAAATAAGAATTAGATATAATTATATAACATATAAACATTTTAAATATGTTAATGCATTCAATGTTTGCCCGTGAATGGGGGTAAAGCCCCCCCTCAGGGGACAAGGAGCTTTCGTCGAATCCCCGCATATTAGTGCGAGGACCCGAGGAAAGCTTGGTGGGGCACATGTGGTTTCCGTGCTATGGGGTGCCGCCCTATATATAATTAAATATAGACTAAAATGAAAAAATAAAAATTGTATATATATATATACATCGTAGTGATGTATGATTCTAAGCCCTAATTATACTTGTATAAGTTGTCTAAAACTAGTACTTAGTCAAACGGATGGGGAGAAAAATTAAAACCTATGATAGTTTACCTAGGAGTTACAACCTATTAATTTTAACTAAGCTGATTCTAAAAAATTACCTTAGTGTGTAAATGCATATCTATATGAAGAGAATCTGTTTGTTAAATAAGAACTATTTTCCTATTCACTTCAATCTTTAACAATTAAGTAGTTACTCAGAACCAATAATTTATAACTAATGAATTTTCTATTCATATTGAGACCTGTATTGCGTAGTAACTATAAATGAAATATAATTGAAGATGCTAAAAAAAAAAAAAAAAAAAAAAAAATTTACTTTTAAGTAGAGATAAGAGAGATGTCTCTATAAAATGTCTCAAATTAGGTTTTCAAAGTTCTTCAGTAAAAAAAAAAAAAAAAAAAAATGTACTTTTAAGTAGAGATAAGAGAGATGTCTCTATAAAATGTCTCAAATTAGGTTTTCAAAGTTCTTCAGTCTTATGGTTTGGCTTGTATGTGTTGAAGCAGGGGTTTTTGAGTAATCAAGGTGTTTCTAATACTGGTGTTCTTTGGTGGATTTGTCACTTTCATATATTATATTTCTTTCAGTCCATTGTGTCTTCTTGGCCTTGGGAAGAGGGTGTGAAGCGTCCTCTTTTGTGCACTTGGGTGCTTCCATTTTGGGATTCTAAGTGGGATGCTTTGTGCTTGGAGGGGCTTGAGGCTAATCTTCTCTGTGATGCCGGTGATGTGTGTCTTTCACTCAAATTAAGGTCCTGGAGTGCTTGTTGCAGTTCTTCTGGTGTTCTACATGTGATTTTAGTACCTTGGTAGGTGAAACGTAGGGCAAAAGGAAAGCTCCATTGGTATTTCACATTGTGACGCTGTAGTTCCTGAATTTGCGGTTTCATTGCCCTTCTTTTGGATATTGTCACTTGAGATAAATCTGCAAATATTTGGTAATTGTGTCCTTGAAAGACTAAATTATTTAGTTCCCTTGCAGCATTCATTATCTGTTCTTTAGTTTTATAATAATGAAATTTTGCTATCACATCTCGCGGTGGTCCTTCAGATTTTTTGGGCATCAGAGCTCTGTGCACTCTATCCAATTCCATTCTTTCTAATGGTATGCTTGGCATTAATTCTTGGCATAGTGCTGTTATTGTTGATTGCAAGTCTATTATAGATTCTGGTAATCCTCTAAAGCGCAGGTTAGACCTTCTTGCACGGTTCTCAAAATCCTCCAGCTTATTTTGGAGAGTAATATTATCTTCCTTCAAATTCTTTATTTCAGTTTGGTGGTCTATTATAGCATTTTCCATCTCCTCAGCTTTAATTTCTAGTGCTGCAGTGCGGTGTCCCAATTCTCTGATTTCTTTAGTTAAGTTGTTGGTAATTTGTTCTGAAGTCTGCCTCAGTGCTTTGTGAAGCATTTTTTCAAATTGTTTTAAAATATTCGGGGGAGTAGTAATTTCTTTTGTTAATGATTGTGACTGATAAACTTCAGCCTCTGAGTCAGAGTCACCTGAGAAAATATGCTGTGCCTTTGTAAGCTTGCCTTTCTTCCCTGAGGTAAGCGTATCTGAGGTGATAGGCGCCTTTTTCTGTGAGGAATTCCTCGCTAGTGTTCCGCTAATGGGGTTCATTTTTGTCTTATTGCGGGCTCCTCCATAAACCATTCTCCTTCCAAAATGTACCCCTCACCTCTGTGAATCTTTAGACAGCTTTTCCAGTTATTTAGGAATGTCGGGCTATTTCTATCTTGCGGCTTTATCCCCCTCACGGAGCGGAGCTCTAGTCAGGCATTACCGTCCCGCTAGCCTCCGCGCATGCGCCTCAGGAGGAATTAATTTTTCAAGGCCCATTTGATTTATTGTTCTGGTGAGTGTGAACCCCAGCGGGGGACCCTATTTCACGTCTGTGGTGAAGATTGGGAGCTGGTGCACGATTCATCCATCTTATAGAAACACCTATCACATTAAGAACTGTGACCTTGTTGCATCCTCTGTGACTGTGCTTTTCTTCACCATACCACCTTTTTATGAAGTTGGACATTATCCAATACTAAGCGCTGTTTTATCAAATAGACTCTGTTCTTGAATTTTTGATACATTTTTTTATAATCTATATATATACTGTATGTATATAGATATATCTATATACATAGATATAGATATATCTATTTATAGATATATTATATATATATTTTTTTATTTCCATGTTCACGTCTCTGGCTGGGTTCACACTTGTGCGATGCGGGAACCAGCATGATCCCTGTGCGGGTTTCCACATCACACCTGCATTGACATCTGCGCACCGCTGCGGCTGTCAATGTAAAGTTAATGACACCCCCAGATCATTTCACAGATCGCAGTGTAAACACCCATGCGATCCGTTTCCAGTGCGGACCACATAAAGGATCCTGTACCATTTTGGTGAAAATGCAATATGATTTAAATGAATATCGCACAAACATTGCATGTGATATGCACAGCAATGCGTCACATGCAGGGATGAGCCGAACACCCCCCTGTTCGGTTCTCACCAGAACCTGCGAACAGACAAAATGTTTGTGTAAACTTTAGAACCCTATTAAATACAATGGACTCGAACGTTCGAAATCTAAAGTGCTAATTATAAAGGCTAATATGCAAGTTATTGTCCTAAAAAGTGTTTGGGGACCCGGGTCCTGCCCCAGGGGAGTGTTTGGGGACCGGGGTCCTGCCCCAGGGGACATGTATCAATGCAAAAAAAAAGTTTTAAAAACGGCCGTTTTTTCGGGAGCAGTCATTTTAATAATGCTTAAAATGAAAAAATAAAAGTGAAATATTCCTTTAAATTTCGTACCTGGGGGGTGTGTATGATATGCATGTAAAGTGGCGCATGTTTCCCGTGCTTAGAACTGTCCCTGCAAAAAATGTCATTTTTGAAAGAAAAAAATGCATTTAAAACTGACTCGCGGCTAATGAATTGTCGGCTCCCGGCAATACATATAAAAGTCATTGATAAAAAAAAAAAAGCGTGGGGGGTTCCCCAGAATTCAATTACCAGGCCCTTCAGGTCTGGAATGGATATTAAGGGGAACCCCGCCGCAAATGAAAAAAAAAATTGACGTGGGGTTCCCCCAAATATCCATATCCAGAATTGTGATGACAGCCTCATTCTCTCTCTTTTATTTATAGTACCTCACAAAAGTAAGTACACCCTTCACATTTTTGTAAATATAAATCTTTTCATGTGACAACACTGAAGAAATGACACTTGGCTACAATGTAAAGTAGTGAGTGTACAGCTTGTATAACGGTGTAAATTTCCTCTCCCCTCAAAATAACTCAACACAAAGCCTTAAAGCGGAGGTCCACCCAATTTTTTTTTTTTAAAGCCAGCAGCTACAAATACTGCAGCTGCTGACTTTGAAAAAATGGACACTTACCTGTCCAGCGCGTCCGCGATATCAGCAGACAAGGCTGAGCAATCGCTCGGTCCTGGGATGCTTCTGCCACCATCCTCGGTGAGGGAATCAGGAAGTGAAGCCTTGTGGCTTCACTGCCCGGTTCCCTACTGCGCATGTGCGAGTATCGCAGCGCACCGTCACTGGTCCCCTCTCTCTCCTGGGAACAGTGTGTTTCCCAGAAGACAGCGAAGGGGGGGGGGGTGACGCGAAGGGGCGCGAGTCAGAACCCGGAAGTGGTGCAAATACCTGTATTAGACAGGTATCTGCACCCCCTCCCCCCTGAAAGGTGCCAAATGTGACATCGGAGGGGGGGGAGGGTTCCAAAAAGCGGATGTTCACTTTTTGTGCGAACCTCCGCTTTAATGTCAAAACTGCTGGCAACAAAAGTGAGTACACCCCTACGTGAAAATGTTCGACTTGGGCACAATTAGCCATTTTCCCTCCCCGGTGTCATGTGACTCGTTAGTTTTTTTAAGGTCTCAGGTGTGAATGGGGATCAGGTGTGTTAAATTTGGTGTTATCGCTCTCACTCTCTCATACTGGTCACTGGAAGTTGAACATGGCACCTCATGGCAACAAACTCTCTGAGGATGTGAGAAAAAAGAATTGTTGCTCTACATAAAGATGGCCGAGGCTATAAGAAGATTTCCAACACCCGTAAACTGAGCTGCAGCACGGTGATCAAGACCATACAGCGGTATAACAGGACGGGTTCCCCTCAGAACAGGCCTCGATATGGTTGACCAAAGTAGTTGAGGTCACATGCTCAGCGTCATATCCCGAGGTTGTCTTTGGGAAATAGACGTATGAGTACTGCCAGCATTGCTGCAGAGGTTGAAGGGGTGGCGGGGGGGGGGGGGGGGTCAGCCTGTCAGTGCTCAGACCATACGCCGCACACTGCATCAAATTGGTCTGCATGGCTGTCATCCCAGAAGGAAGCCTCTTCTAAAGATGATGCACAAGAAAGAGCCGCAAACAGTTTGCTGAAGACAAGCAGACTAAGAACATGGATTACTGGAACCATGTCCTGTGGTCTGATGAGACCAAGATAAACTTAGTTGGGTCAGATGGTGACAAGCGTGTGTGGCGGCAACCAGGCGAGGAGGACAAAAACCAGTGTGTCTTGTCTACAGTCAGGCATGGTGGTGGGAGTGTCATGGTCTGGGGCTGCATGAGTGCTGCCGGCACTGGGGGGCTACAGATCATTGAGAGAACCATGAATGCCAACATGTACTGTGACATACTGAAGCAGAGCATGATCCCCTCCCTTCAGAGGCTGGGCCGCAGGGTAGTATTCCAACATGATAACCACCCCAAACACACCTCCAAGACCACCACTGCCTTGCTAAAGAAGCTGAGGGTAAAGGTGATGGACTGGCCAAGCATGTCTCCAGACCTAAACCCTATTGATCATCTGTGGAACATCCTCAAACGGAAGGTGGAGGAGCGCAAGGTCTCTAACATCCACCAGCTCCGTAATGTCGTCATGGAGGAGGGGAGGAGGACTCCAGTGGCAACCTGTGAAGCTCTGGTGACCTCCATGCCCAAGAGGGTTAAGGCAGTGCTGGAAAATAATGGTGGCCACACAACATATTGACACTTTGGGCCCAATTTGGACATTTTCACTTAGGGGTGTACTGACTTTTGTTGCCAGCGGTTTAGACATTAATGGCTGTGTGTTGAGTTATTTTGAGGGGACAGCAAATTTACACTGTTATACAAGCTGTACACTCACTACTTTACATTGTAGCAAAGTGTCATTTCTTCAGTGTTGTCACATGAAAAGATAGAAGAAAAAAATGTAAAATATGTTAGGGGTGTACTCACTTTTGTGAGATACTGTATATCTATATATATATATATATATATATATATATTCACATACACATCTAAATAATATATCCACTTGATGACCAGTGACATAGCAGTAAGGCCTCTTTCACACTGAGGCGTATTTCAGGCGTTTTAGCGCTAAACATAGCTCATAAAGAACGCCTGAAATACTGCTGCCCCAGTATTCTCAATGTGATATCCTGAGGGCCCTCACACTGAGGCGATGCGCTGGCAAGAGAGAAAAAAATCTCCTGCAAGCCGCATCTTTGGAGCGGTGTGTATACCGCTCCTTCCCATTGTAGCCGCGGTTTGCGGGCAGTAGTAACCCTTTTTCGGCCGCTAGTGGGGGTTAAAACCGCACCGCTAGCGGCCGAATATCGCAGTAAATACGACGGTATAGCGGCGCTAAAAAACGCTCCGCTATACTGCCACTGCACATGCCCGCCCCAGTGTGTAAGGGGCCTAAGTCGCTGTACTGCAAGTGGTTATGCTGTGATGATGGCAGCTGAAATCACTGTTATTAACTTTCCTTTTTATATATATATATATATATGTGTAGCGGGGGTCCTAAATCGAGGTATTGCTGTACTAAATTTAGGGGTGATTCGAGGGATAGTTGGCTCAAATCTTTCAATTGCTGGACTCTGCCTTGCTGCTGTTTCACCTGGCGTGCAGTTCCCCTAAGAAGTATGGGTGGCGCCAGGGCTGGACTGGGACAAAAATTTGGCCCTGGACTTCATCCAGACTGGCCCACTTTCATTTAATAAAATGCTGCCCCCCACCCCCCCAAAAAATCACGCCCACCAAAGGCCCCTACATCCATTATTGTATATCATGAGAGGGTGAGCGAGAGGGGAATGAGAGAGAGAGAGAGGGAGGGTTGAGGGAAAAGGGGTGAGAGGGGGTGGGTGAGTGTAAGAGACAGGGAGTGAGTGTAAAAGAGAGGGGGTGAGTGTAGGACCCCTTTCACACTGAGGCGTTTTTCAGGTGCTTTTGGGCTAAAAATAGCACCTGTAAAACACCTCTGCTGCAGTCCCAGTGTGAAAGTCCAAGTGCTGGGGCGCTGCCAGGGCGTTAAAAAAGTCCTCCAAGCAGCATCTTTGGGGCGGTGGAGGAGCGGTGTACTGAGAGACAAAGGGGGATCTGAGAGATAGAGGAGAGCTGAGAGACAGAGGAGGGGTCTGAGAGACAGAGGGGGGGTCTGAGAAACAGAGGGGGGGTCTGAGAGACAGAAGGGGGTCTGAGAGATAGAGGGGAGCTGAGAGACAGAGGAGGGGCTAAAAGAGGGGGGACTGAGAGACAGAGGGGGGGACTGAGAGACAGAGGGGGGTCTGAGAGATAGAGGGGAGCTGAGAGACAGAGGAGGGGCTAAAAGAGGGGGGACTGAGAGACAGAGGGGGGAGCTGAGAGACAGAGGGGGGAACTGAGAGACAGAGGAAGAGCTGAGAGACAGAGGGGAGCTGAGAGACAGAGGGGGGCTGAGAGACAGAGGGAGGGAGCTGAGAGACAGGAGAGGGAGAGCTGAGAGATAGAGGAGGGGTCTGAGAGACAGTGGGGGGGGTCTGAGAGACAGGGGAGGGGTCTGAGAGACAGAGGGGGAGCTGAGAGACAGAGGAGGAGAGCTGAGAGACAGAGGAGGAGAGCTGAGAGACAGAGGAAGAGAGCTGAGAGACAGAGAAGGATAGCTGAGAGACAGAGGAGGATAGCTGAGAGACAGAGGGGGGTCTGAGAGATAGAGGGGGGCTGAGAGACAGAGGAGGGGCTAAAAGAGGGCGGACTGAGAGACAGAGGGGGGACTGAGAGACAGAGGGGGGTCTAAGAGACATGGGGTCTGAGAGACAGAGGGGGGAGCTGAGAGACAGAGGGGGAGCTGAGAGACAGAGGAGGAGCTGAGAGACAGAGGGGGAGCTGAGAGACAGAGGGGGGGAGCTGAGCGACAGAGGGGGAGAGCTGAGAGACAGTGGGGGGGTCTGAGAGACAGTGGGGGGGTCTGAGAGACAGTGGGGGGTCTGAGAGACAGTGGGGGGTCTGAGAGACAGAGGAGGGAGCTGAGAGCCAGAGAGGGAGCTGAGAGACAGAGGAGGAGAGCTGAGAGATAGAGGAGGAGAGCTGAGAGACAGAGGAGGGGTCTGAGAGTAGGGTGACCACGTGTCCCGGATTGCCCGGGACAGTCCCGCATTTTGCAGGTCTGTCCCACGCACATACATTCCAGGACAATACAGTGTCCCGGAATGAAACTGACACAGCCACCCCCAGGGCCAGTCTGATGCCCCCAAAAAAGGCCACCACATCACCGCTTTACTCACTGACAGTACTTGTCCTGGCCGGGAATGCCTAGAGGAAAACAATCTCGCCCCCTGCTTGTGATTGGAGAAATCATAAATCCCGCCTCTTGTGTCCAATCACTGGGCTGTGATTCGTTAGAGCACAAGCTGATTTTTGGGAAGGGAGGGTGTCCCTGAATGGTAGTTTGGAAATGTGGTCACCCTATCTGAGAGACAGAGGAGGGGTATGAGAGACAGAAGGGGGGTCTGAGAGACAGAGGAGGGGCTAAAAGAGGGGGGGACTGAGAGACAGAGGGGTGACTGAGAGACAGAGGGGGGACTGAGAGACAGAGGGGGGGTCTGAGAGACAGAGGGGGGGTCTGAGAGACAGAGGAGGGGTCTGAGAGACAGAAGGGGGTCTGAGAGACAGAGGAGGGGGCTGAAAGAGGGGGGACTGAGAGACAGAGGGGGGGACTAAAAGAGGGGGGACTGAGAGACAGAGGGTGGGTCTGAGAGACAGAGGGAGGGTCTGAGAGACAGAGGGTGGGTCTGAGAGACAGAGGGTGGGTCTGAGAGACAGATGGGGGTCTGAGAGATAGTGGGGGGTCTGAGAGACAGAGGAGGGGGCTGAAAGAGGGGGGACTGAGAGACAGAGGGGGGGACTGAGAGACAGCGGGGAGGACTGAAAGACAGAGGGGCAGAGAGACAGAGGGGAGGGCTGAGACAAACCACATAGCACTGTCCCTTTCTGCAGTCCCTCCTCTGCTCACCTCCCCGCTGTCTCAGTGTTCTGGCATGTTTGTGTAGGATGTACCTGATGGCCAGCAGCGCCGAGTCTCCCTCTTGATCCGGAGGGTGCTCTCGCTGCTCTGCTCCTTACAGTGGCACATGTTCTCTTCCTCCGGGCTCCCAGTCAGCCTGCCCTCCGGCCCGGGCCTTGGTTCCTGGAGCAGAGAGGAGGTGGAGGAATCAAGGTTCTGGAAGCGCCGGGGTGGCCGCGCTCGCTACTGTTCGCCTCTTCAGTGGTCAGGGAGGGGGTGGAGCTCTTCTCCCTCCTCGGAATTTTACATCCAACTGCCCTCCTCGCTGGCCACCTTCCCCGAATCCCCGCCGCTGTTTGCTGCTACGCTCCTGCTGCCGCCGAACTGCATAAAAAAACTGGCCACAAAAAAAATAAAAATATGTTTTTTTTTTGTGGGCCACTGTTTGCTGCCACGCTCCCGCTGCCGCCGAATTTCCTAAAAAAACGGCCCACAAAAAAAAACAGTCCACTGGGCCATCGGCCCACCGGGAAACTCCTGGTAGTCCCTATGGCCAGTCCATCCCTGGTCACTTGTACTCGGGGTTGAACCACAGGTGTTGGAGTGGCGATTGGGTGTCCTCTCTCGGCAGCCGTGCAGTGCGCGTGGTCTACCCGCTGTGCATGCCGGGAGAGGGTACAAAAGGGGCAGATGCCATAGGTCAGGAGTTACTACCCCGGGGACCTGTACCCGGGGGAAGTATTGTGTGGAGTCCAAGTTCGAGTGCATGGCCCTCCAGGTCATGGGGCCACGTGCGCCTCAATCTCAGGCACCTTTAGTCCTGGGACTGCAACTTCAGCCCCGGGCCCAGCACCTTTAGCTGGAGCCCACTTCGGGAGGAAGAATCCCAGGGTGCCGCCTTGCGAGAGGACCCGTTTCTGGAAGAGGAGGCTGGGGGAGGACCGTTCCGAAGGACTGGTGAGAGATCACAGTGAAGGAAGGGGCCCAGTAACTCTCCGGAGGGATGTCATCCATCTGAAAACGGGGGTCTAACATCTGGACCATTAGGAGGTTTGTGACACTATAGATTCTGTGGCAGAGAATCTCCTGAACGCATCCATTAGGGAACTTGATTGACTGTTCGAGCTGCACGCCGGCTGCTGGTGCCATTAGGTGGCTGTCCGGGTGAGCTGTACCCACTTGGGACCGAGTGGCGAAGAAGCCAAGAGTGCCTGAATTGATCTGTCTTCCTAACACCTTTCTCTCTTCATGCATAAGAAAAATAAACTCTACGTTGGAGTGGCTATTGGTGTGGACCTTGGAGTTACTTGGGGTATAGAGACTTTGTCCTTACACACTGGGGACAGAAACCAACTTTGAGGAGAACCTCGCTGCAAGACCCGTAAGTGAAAACAAGTGTGCTTAACCTCTGCAACCCAGAGGGTACGGGCATGGTGGCCATGGTGCACCTTACTCTCCTGTGAGCGAGCCAGAGATGTTGGAGGAGTAGGGGCACTGTGAGTGAGGTTGCTACATATATATTATTCTACCTGCAATAAAATGCTATTATTAAAGTCATTTTTATATAATTTTTTATTTATTAGTAAAAAAATTGTGGACTGTTCTATTACAGTTATACAGGGTTTATATTTGTAAACTTTATTAAAAAATAAAAAAATAAATTATAAATGTATTTGTCATTTATATGAATGGTGTGTAGCGCTACCCCCAGTTAAGAGAGCCGCTGGTTTGTTTTCTCGGGCCCTGTATACAGCACCGCCAACCCCCGGCAATCTGACTCGACCCACTCTGGCACAGCTAGTCTAGGGTTAACTTCTTATCACTCTCTGGTGTATAATACTCAACAGTTTCTAAATAGGCAGATAACACTCTGAAGCAAGAGTATAAATAAGTAATAACTTTACTGTAAAATGGTGGCATAAAACATGGCATGTAACACATACATGGGCCTGCAGAGCCCTGCATTAATCAGCGTATCAGAAGCAGCACTATAATATGGCGCCGCGCGGTATCCACCACGCGGAGCTATTATGGCGTGCACGCCCTATGGCAAAGTAACACAAACTTTATAACTTTCCCCCACCTATGTCAGGCCTGACAGTGTATGAGATAGTCCCCTTTCCCCAAGGAAGTAGGGTTTTCTTCACCGGCCAGCTTTCGTTGGTGCACTTGGAGAAAATGACCAAATTGTAATCCAAAGGGTGGTAACTTATAACAACCGTATACAAACGGGGGGGGGGGGTAGGCACTTCAGCTCTGTCCCAACTACCCGTCCCCCTAAGGAAACACGAGTGAGCGAGCAGCGGGCCTAGGCAGTCTACAGGCCTGAATATAGCTCAGTCTATGGATATGGGCAGGTGCCCGCTCACCGCTCCAGGCGCGATCCCAGCCTGGGTCTTCCACCGCGTGTGTCCGTCTCACACGGCGTCTGCAACCGATCGGGTCCCCGATCCAACTGGAGTCCTACACCGACGATCCAGGGTCCACCCAGGCTCCGCAGAATGGTGGAAGGCTCTTCAGACTTCAGGTAAGGCCTAAGGCTTCAGGCCTTACCCCGCAGCCGATCTGCGCAGGATGACTGGTTGCTTGAAGCGCGGCGTCCAAAGAGAGCGAGCTCCGCCTCGCCTCTCGCTTAAATAGGCCCTTCCATGAGTCTTTTCGGCGGAACTTCCGCCCTGGGGCTGAATGGGGTTCTGGGTAACGTAGTCCTGGGGCCTTAAGAGAGACCCCGCTACACACTCCCCCCACTTGAACTCTTTGGTCCCCAAAGATAACATTACTTAAATCACAGTTCTGACCACATCTACCAATTCTTCATCTGATGTTGGCAGAGGAAATTCCCACCAAAAACGAGGCAGTGAACTCCTCTGCCCACAGGACACATTAACATCAGCATCCTGCCTAACTATGCCAGAGAGTGAGCTGGGGTTGCCTCCCACCAAATGAACAGTGGGAGGATCATGGTCTTCCATACTCCTTCTGGCAGTAACAACAGTGTCCTCCGCACTTTCACCCATCTGTGGGTAGGTTAATCTCCTGGGAGGTTTTATTGCCCTCCGCTTCCTCTGTCCTCTCGGGCTTTCTATTGGAGCAGACTCTTCTTCTGTTTCTAACTCAGGATTTCCCCCTTCCTCTGGAACATCCGGCTCCGGAGCAGGAAGATACATGGCTTCTCTTGGATCTTCCTCTACAGATAGTTCGCTGGCAATTTCCCAAGCATCCAACCAAGGACAGGAAGGGATAAACTCTGTCGCTTCTGCATTCAGCGTGTGATCCTCGGTTTCTTCGTCAGGCGGAAGATCAGTAGCAGAAGTCGTTGGTTCCTGGGAAGGCCAAAGCCAGCCAATTTCCTCTCCCTCATCTTCACTTATTTCCGAATCCTCTGTATCCCCCTTTCGAGGGGTCTGAGACCGAGTGTTGGGTCTAGGGGTGTCTAGAAAAGACATGGGTTCAGGGGAATCCATACTAGGAGGTAACCGAACCGCTTCAGCCAGAGGAAGTAGGTGGTTCCGATGCCAAGTCTTCAATGGCCCCACCTTTCCTTCAGGTTTAAGTCTGTAAACGGGTAGGCCCGGTAGTTTTTTGCAAATGACATAAGGTTCGGGTCTCCATCTATCCGCAAGCTTATGTTTTCCAGGGACTCCCAGGTTTCGCAACAACACTCTGTCTCCTGGTTGCAAGTCTTGGATCCTAACCTTTAGGTCAAAATTTCTCTTATTGCGAGCCCCCCGTTGATCCGAGGCTTGCTCATAGGCCATCTTCAGATTGCGCCTAAGTCTATCCACATATCCCTTTGGGGAAGCAGCAGAACAATGGTCTATGGAAGTGCCGAAGGCCAGATCCACTGGCAATCTAGCTTCCCTCCCGAACATGAGTCTGTAAGGGGAATACCCTGTAGCGTCGCTGACAGTGCTGTTGTAAGCATGCACAAGGGCCGCTATATGATTACTCCAATGTTGCTTCCTTTCGCTACTCAAAGTTCCCAGCATGTTGAGCAGGGTTCGGTTGAACCTCTCCGGTTGAGCGTCACCTTGTGGGTGATAAGGGGTAGTCCTGGTTTTCTTGATTCCCAAGGCATCCAGGAGCTTCCGTATGAGTTTACTCTCAAAGTCCCTGCCCTGGTCTGAATGAAGCCTTTTTGGCAATCCGTAATGGATAAAGTATTTCTCCACGAGTGTTTTGGCCACAGTGGAGGCCTTCTGGTCTTTCTTTGGTAGGAAAGGCTTGTGCATATTGGGTGAAATGGTCGGTTACCACCAGAACATTTCCTTGTCCGCTCAGGTCGGGTTCGAGGCAGAGGAAATCAATACATACCAGGTCAAGCGGACCTTCACTTTGTAAATGGCCCATTGGGGCCGCTTGATGGGGTAGTGTCTTTCTCTGTATGCACCGTGCACAGGAATGGCAGTATTCTTCAACTTCGGCCCTCATGCAAGGCCAATAGAAACGGTCTCTAACAAGTTGGAAAGTCCTTTCCACTCCTAGGTGTCCATGGTTGTCGTGTAGAGCAATCATGACAGTTTCTCTGTGTTTCTCCGGCAGGAACAACTGCCACTTGTCTTCTTGGTCATCAGAGGGGCCCCTTTGGTAGGCCACTCCTTGACGCACCAGCAGTCTGTCCCACTCTTTCTTAAGTAGGCGAGCTTCCTTTGAGGGATGACGTAGGAGCACGTTTGGATCCTGCCTCTCCAATGCTTCTAGGACCAACCTCCCCACAGGGTCTTCCAGTTGGTCGGATCTCAACTCCTTCTTCGTTAGTCTGGGTAAGTCGTCTTCCCCCAGTTGGGCAACTTCGCAGTACTGCTTGGGGACTCCTACGATAGTGGCCCCTATTTCTTCCGCTCTTGAGCCTCCCCTGGCTTGGAGTTCAGCCCCTTGGCAGAGGGCCCGCACCCCGTCAGGTGCTACTTGGGTCCAGTCTTCGACACTGTGGGTAGGGGCATGAGACCTTCTGGACAGGGCGTCCGCATCTCGGTTTCCCACTCCAGGTCTATATTTCAGGCTGAAATTGAAAGCAGACAGTGCCGCCAACCATCTATGTCCCGTGGCATCCAGCTTGGCTGTGGTGAACAGGTAGGTGAGAGGATTGTTATCCGTCTTGACCGTGAAGTCTGCCCCATACAAGTAATGTCTAAGTTTGTCGACTACGGCCCACTTGAGGGCCAGGAACTCCAGCTTATGGGTGGGATAGTTCTTTTCAGAGGGGGTCAGGCTTCTGCTCACATATGCAACAGGTCTCTGCTGTCCTTCATGCTCCTGGTAGAGCACTCCTCCCAGACCATCATGGCTGGCATCCACATGGAGTTCGTAAGGCTTCTTCGGGTCCGCATAGGCCAGGACAGGAGCAGTGGTCAAGCTCTTTTTCAGCATCTGGAAGGCACCTTCACACCTCTCGTTCCACTGGTCCTTGACTGACTCTCCCGGCCTCCTGGGGCCCGAGTCATCCTCTTCCCCCTCCGTCTTCAGCAACTCATTCAGGGGTTTTGCTATTCGAGCAAACCCCTCCACGAACCTTCTGTAATAAGAACAGAACCCCAAGAAGGACCTAAGTTCTGTTACGGTGGTGGGTCTTGGCCAGGAGGTGACAGCCTCCAGTTTTTTCAGGGTTCGTAGACACCCCATCTTCAGACACTATGTGTCCCAGATAGTTGACTGAGGGTTGGTAAAATTGACATTTTTCAGGGGAGAGCTTGAGTCCTTCCTCACTCAGTCTCTTCAAGACCTTCTCCAGCCTCTCTTCATGTTCCTCCAAAGTTCTTCTGAAGACTATGATGTCGTCTAGGTATACAAGGACCTCGATGAGGTTCATGTCTCCCACAGTCTTCTCCATAAGTCTTTGGAAGGTGGCTGGGGCTCCAGACAGACCTTGAGGCATCCGGTTGAATTCAAAGAACCCCACTGGGGTTATGAAAGCCGTCTTTTCTTTGTCCTCTGGGTGCATCGGGATCTAATAGTACCCACTCTTCAGGTCCATAACGCTAAACCATTTGGCTCCGGACAAGCTCTGCAAGGCGTCTTCTATCCTTGGGGTGGTGTACTGATCCGGAGTGGTTCTCCGGTTGAGGGTCCTATAGTCGATACACAATCTTAGCGACCCGTTCTTCTTTCGTACCACCACCACTATGGGGGAGGCATACGGACTTCTGGATTCTTGGATTACACCTGTTCGCTTGAGCTCGGCAAGCTGTTCCCTTAAATCTTCGAGGTCTGCCAGTGGAACCCGCCTCACCACTCATCATGGGAGAAGATCCTCTTCCACCGAGTCAACTGGTTCCGGGCTCTCTCTCTCCAAGCCCTGAGCAGGTTTGGATTCTCCATAAAGAGTTTTTCCCACACAGTACCTTCTCCATCTGTCTTCTCTACATCTGAGGAGGCAACTGGGGTGGCTGAGCCCACTCGACCCAGCAACAGCCTGGCTGGGATTTCCATGGGACCATCCGTGGTGTTTCTGACACTCACTGGCACCCTGCAATGGGCCTTCTTCAGGGCCCTCACTGGGACCACTTCCGGGACTACTTCCAGGCCAGAGGGTTCTTCCCTTGGATCGGGTTCCAACATCACAAAGGGGCCCGGCTGCTCCCAAGTGAGTTTCACTGTGGCCTTCAAACAGGTTACTTCACCGGGTTGCAGTACTATCCCCTTTCTTCCAAGTCTCCAGACCTTCCCTACCCCCTCTTCCGGGGCCTTTTGTTCTAGGATCAACCGTTGGTAGGCAGTCTTCAACATTGGATGAATCTCAGTGACTGTGGGGTTCTTCCTTCTCGTCAGTGGGAAGAAAAAAACTTCGGACCAGATCCGTGTTGGTTCCTATTATCAAAGAACTCCTGTTAGCTCCAGGCGGTCGGGGGCACACCACAGCTAAGGTGTCGAACACTTCCCCCTTCCCAGCTATGGATGGGTCAAAAGTCAATTTGATGGGCAGATATCCATCATAAGGAAACTTTTCCGTTCCGATTCCCCATATCTCCAAGTCTTTAAGCTTTTGGATGGGCAGGTGACTCAGGTGTCTGTCGTAGAAGTCTCGGTACAACAGGGTCACCTGTGCTCCAGTATCCAACAGGGCTCTTGTGTAGACTCCCTCCACTTGAATGGATACGATTGGAGAGGGACCCACCAGCTTCTCTGGGTACTGCTTCGACGGGGTCTGCTTCTTTTGATCTTGGCATTTCCCTCTCTGACTTTCCTTCTTCCATTTTTCCTTGGACCTAAGTCTCTCCTGGGCCTGGTATGCACTGATCTCCCTCCTCTGTCTGGGTGTAGCTACCCGCTGAGGGACATTACTATGTTTCTTTGGAGTGCGTTCCTTCTGAGGAACCCTTGATTTCCCCTGCGGGATCCTGCTTCCTTCCTTCATGTGCTTCTCATTCAGTATGGAGCTCCATAAGGATGATGGGCACCCGGTTGACTCCTTCACCGGGGCCCGCTGAAGTTTTCCGGCAGCTTGCGGTTGTTCATCTTCCTCTTTTTGGGACTGGAACACACTCTGGTCACGTGACCAACTCCTCCACAGTTGAAACAGATCATATCCCCCCCTATCTTCCAGGGATGCGGGTGCTGAAGTATTTGGAAACAACTCCTTTCTTGGGCTGTTCCTCTCAGGCGCCCTTGACTCCTTTTCCATCAGGGAGGTCAACATTCCCAGCACTTGGGACATCTGTGACTTTAAGGTATCCAACTCTGCGTCTCTTTCTGAGGTCGTGGCGGCCCTGACCATCACTAGAGGGGGCTGCACCAGCTCAACGGGTTGGCTCCTTTTCTTCTCCTCCAGTATAGCTTCTTCTTCTCTGACTACTCGGATCAAGTCAGGGTACTCCAGGCTCTTCCCGTCCTGTCTTGTACGTAGCGCCAGTGCGATGGGATCCAGGGGTTGAGATCCTCTCATGACCTGCTGGATCCGGGCCTCATCCACCTTCTTCGGGTCAATCCCCTTCTTTAGGATCATCTTGTGCAGTATTTTATCTAGGCGCATCATGAATTCTGATAGCTTCTCCCCTGCCTTCTGGTAGCAGTGCTCTAGTTGGTAGGTAAGCTCAGTGATCTTTTCTGTTCCTCCAAACACATTCTGCAGAATGTCCAGATAGTCCTGCACAACACAGTCTTTCTTGCTCATCTTAAGGTTGCGTATGGCCTCTAAGGCAGGCCCCTTTAAACTCTCAGCAATCCTCTGCTTCTTTCTGTGGTCTGGGACTTCCCACTCCTCTAAGGCTTGAGTGGCGCCGTCTAACCATTCTTCAAACCCCTCTTCACCTGAGGGTACAGGCTTCCTTCCTGAAAACATCCTGAGTTTCCAGTATCCCGACATTTGGTAATCTGCAGGATCTTTCTTGCATTGCGCTATGATTTCCCCTAGAACCACGCATAATTCTGTGCTGAGAGCGCCTTGTGGCGACCCAGGGTTTATCTCTTTCTTGACATCTTTTAAGTCGGGTGGAGCGTGTATTAACTTAAAGATTTGTTTATCCGCCGTTTCTATGCTCGGCTTCTTGAAGTCTTCTGGGATGCCATCTTTCCATTTTAACAGTACATATGTCAAGGGAGGTTCTGTTCTGACATCCACTATGTATGCTTTTTGTTGCGGGGACAGCGACATCACTAACTGTTTCACTGCATCTTCTTGCCAGATCCCTGACAGTTCTATGATCACTACTTCATGCGGATCTGTTTTTACTGCTGCGCACCACTTTACTACTTCTAGTGGGCCCATGCTGGTGTCTCTTGGCTGCTATTTGCTGCAACAGGATCCCGGACTCGAGAGCCCCCACGTGTAGCGCTACCCCCAGTTAAGAGAGCCGCTGGTTTGTTTTCTCGGGCCCTGTATACAGCACCGCCAACCCCCGGCAATCTGACTCGACCCACTCTGGCACAGCTAGTCTAGGGTTAACTTCTTATCACTCTCTGGTGTATAATACTCAACAGTTTCCAAATAGGCAGATAACACTCTGAAGCAAGAGTATAAATAAGTAATAACTTTACTGTAAAATGGTGGCATAAAACATGGTGTAGCGGGTACTTACTTTCCCGGGTGCATTTTTTGAATCTGGCGGTGACATCAGTGCTATGTTCCCGGCGGTCCACCAGGTGGCGTTGTCACCGTGGGCGAAGGGGGCGAATATCACTGTGTGCCGGGTCTCCTTTTGGTCCTCTCTTGGCAGCGGTATGGTGGGGCGGGGAACCGCCATGCTTGCTGGGAGAGGGTATAAAGGGGCCGGCCATCTTGGTCACAGGGTCTTCGTTCCAAGCACCTTTAGCTTGCGGACGTGGGTTCGTGCTCGTCCTCTAGGCGGCCTCGGCCTAGGGGACCACCGGAGATCGTGTTCCACCTCAGGCACCTTTAGTCCTGGGGTGAGGTACTTGCAAGAAGGTCCGGAGCTCAGTGCCCAACACTGAGTTCCGCGCGGGAAGGGTCCTAAGGTGCTTCGGAGATGGAGGCCTGAATCTGAGTAAGACGCAATGGACCGGGGAGAGCTCCTTACTCGAAGACCCGGTGCAGCAGACTGCCGGTGACGGGTGAGTCTCTTGTCGGAGACCGTCCAGAAGGATCCCCTTTACCTCGTGCGGAGACCATAGCCCACTCTCCAGGAGGAAAGTGGAGGATCGAATTTGTGTCTGGGCCTATTCACACTCACACCTCCTTTTCTGTTCTATCTATCAAGGAAGTCCCTGTATGGTGTGTTCTAATAAAGGAGTGTTGGACTTTAATGGTGTGAGGCTCAATTCCTGGCGGACGAAGTTCACGGTGACTCTTGGAGAGAGGATCCGGGTGCACAGCACAGACCCGAAGGTAAATGAGACATTGCTGATACCACAGGTAGTCTACACGTGGTGGAGGCTAGGCGTAGTCCACCCGCTCTCTCTCTCTCCACCATCGAATACCCCTAGACAAGAGACAGTGCGAGCCGCACGGAGAGGGAAGAGGGGAAGGTGCTACACGTGGGGGCTCGGGTCCGGTATTGTGTTGTGCATCACAGTATGGAACAAGTCTGCTGGATGAGTTAACTGAATAGGCCAAAGTGCAGCCCTGCTCGAAGTCGTGGAACTGACCCCAGACAAGGGAAAGGCCCACGCAGGAAGAGCGGTGAATGGGGGGAGGCCCAGCCGTGTGAGGTACTACACGTGGGGGTTTCTAATTGCACTGCGCCAACAGACACAACCCCCGCCGCTTAGTTTGTGGGCGTGGCTCAACCAAAGAAAGTGAAAAAGCCTGCGAACTGGAGCAAAGGGGAGGAGTCCAATACGTGAGAGGGCTACACGTGGGACATTGGCGCGAAAACTCTGCAGTGTGTGATGGACAAGCAACAGGTCACCATGTTTGGACATACCTCATGGATTACAGTTCACCCTGCTACTACCACGATGACTGCTGCTGCTCCGATAACGGATACCGGGATCCGGCTGAAGCCAAGGGGTCGATTCGCCCTGTATTTGTGCATGGACGTAGAGGCCCTGGGTGTAATTTGTCCCGGGTGCTCGGGACTGGTGTGCCACCTGAAGCCCTTCAGACAATGTGAGGCCTGTGGGGAGTTCCTGTTCGAGGTGGATCCGGCAGTTGACAGGCCGAGAACCATCTACCCAGGCCGGGCTTCAGGCAACACTACTCGCAGAGGAGGAATTACTGCTGTAAAAGCCATCCCAGCGCACACTGCAGCGACCACGGAGGAGGTCGTTAAAACTCAACGGGAGAAATCCGAGGATGCTGACTCAGTCACCACTGTCTCACAGCGTCCGCCACCGAAGAAGAGAACCAGCGTGGTGGCCTCGACCAGCGGTGGTGGCGGACCATCTCGCCAGCTTACGCCAGGCCCGGATGAATCCGTTGACGAGGGTTCCGGACGTCCCGCTTCAAGTAAAGGCCGAGGTGAGCCGGGCAAAGAGACTTGGTGCATGGGCGGAGGTGCCGGGAAGGCATGGCCCAGTAAGCCCGCGGGAGGTGGTAGCTCCGTCTCTACAACGGGCTACATACCAGCGGAGGAGTGTGATACCTCGGATCTGGAGTCGCTCTCTGATCTGGGAGATGACACCGCTATTGATGAACTGTTTGCAGAGAAGGGCTGGGACAAAGTTCCCGCTAGCTTCATTCCGAAGGTCCCGGGGTTCACCCATGTCCACGGGGGAGAGTACACCCCGGGTGGAGGCACCAGCGCCTGGACAAGGGTCCCGTCCCCAGCCCACATCTACATCTCCGGTGCCACCTGCATCAGGTACTGGGGAGCAGAAGTGGATACTACCGGCACCTATGCCTCAACCAGAAGTGGTCAAGGCCCCTCGTCACCCGGACTCTATAGTTTTGCCCGGCGAAGGGGACAGAGCCACAATGCCTCCGCTGTCAAGGCTTCAGAGACTCTTCTGCCAGAAAGTTGCTGCTGACTACGGGTGGGAATATCCGTACCTCTCCAAGGAGTTACTTTACGAAGTGGAGGTCTGCCGAGAGCGCTGGTATAATGACTTCGTGTGGACCCACCTTAAGGTCCCACACGCCCGCAGGTATTTGACATGCTCGCCAAAGGCATCTCAGCGGTTCAAAGATTGCAAGGCGGAGTGGATGTTGGGAAGACACATCCATGCAGATAAAGTGTTGATCCGACGCAAAGAAGGTGAAGATGTGGAGTACCATTTGGAGACCATGGACCGGCATTTAAAGCCTCTTGTTCTGCCGCATCCCCGCTTCTACCTCTGAGGAGAAAGAGACTCCAGTTGTTTGCTTTCAAAAGGACCCTGCACCCCCTGAACTTTGCTGTTTGACTTTCTTTTTGGTGCTATCATCAATGTTTTGCCCAGCAAGAGAGGTGCTTGTGTCATTCCAAGAAAGAACTGTTCCAGTTGTTGTTCTTTCCTTTCCGGTGAGAAGTTGCAGACTTTGGGGTAGATAGGGCCCGGAGTCAAGCAACAAGAAAAGAGAAGATGGTTCAACGGGTGCAGTTACCGCAAGGCTGTCACCAGGTGGCAGTCTTGTGCAACGTTACATATTGTACACACTTACACTGGAGGAAAAGATATTTCTCTTCGGAGGAGTTTCTTTTTCTCTCACACATACACATGTGTCAGGGTTTTATTGTTTCTTTTCTCTTCCCTCTGCAGGAGAGCGTCTCGTCAAGATTATGGAACCCGGGGTGGTTGTTAGTTAGGATGGGAGGGAAAAGTATAATGTTGGAATGTGATTTCATGTTTAAAATGTTGTCTTTCACTCCTCTTTTGTTGCAGGGGCTCAGACACAACTTCTCCGTTAGGATAGTTTCCTAAAAATGTTTGTTTTTTCAAATTGTTAGTTGGTTTCTGGATTGGATTATGTCAGCCGTTGAGGGCGTGATTCACTCCAGACACTGGGATCCAGTGTCAAAAGACAGGGGGGAAAGTGTAGCGGGTACTTACTTTCCCAGGTGCATTTTTTGAATCTGGCGGTGACATCAGTGCTATGTTCCCGGCGGTCCACCAGGTGGCGTTGTCACCGTGGGCGAAGGGGGCGAATATCACTGTGTGCCGGGTCTCCTTTTGGTCCTCTCTCGGCAGCGGTATGGTGGGGCGGGGAACCGCCATGCTTGCTGGGAGAGGGTATAAAGGGCCGGCCATCTTGGTCACGGGGTCTTCGTCCCAAGCATCTTTAGCTTGCGGACATGGGTTCGTGCTCGTCCTCTAGGCGGCCTCGGCCTAGGGGACCACCGGAGATCGTGTTCCACCTCAGGCACCTTTAGTCCTGGGGTGAGGTACTTGCAAGAAGGTCCGGAGCTCAGTGCCCAACACTGAGTTCCGCGAGGGAAGGGTCCTAAGGTGCTTCGGAGATGGAGGCCTGAATCTGAGTAAGACGCAATGGACCGGGGAGAGCTCCTCACTCAAAGACCCGGTGCAGCAGACTGCCGGTGACGGGTGAGTCTCTTGTCGGAGACCGTCCAGAAGGATCCCCTTTACCTCGTGCGGAGACCATAGCCCACTCTCCAGGAGGAAAGTGGAGGATCGAATTTGTGTCTGGGCCTATTCACACTCACACCTCCTTTTCTGTTCTATCTATCAAGGAAGTCCCTGTATGGTGTGTTCTAATAAAGGAGTGTAGCGGGGTCTTCAAAGTTAGTGGGATGCACCTGGGGGTAGAGAGACCCAGGTGTGTAATTATGTCAGGGATTAGACCCCTTTTTCTTATTCGTGGAGGATTGGGTGGTGTAATATTCTCTTTGACCAGTGGGTGTCAGTGTACCTATTGGCTCGAGGTAGAATCACTACCACAGTGCTACCCTTCTTTGTCCCTTCCTGGAGATGGTACGGCTGGGGCGGGGTACCCGCCGTGGTGTCGATGGGAGGGGATAAAAGGGGGAGACGCCCTGGCCACGAGGTCGTCGTCTTTCGGGGGAGATCATCCCTTCACGCACCCAGGCACCTTAGGCCTGGGTGCGGGCGGTTCAAGGTTCCGGCCTAGGCGCCCAAGGCCTGGCCGGAACGAGGATGGAGTCCATCCCGGGCACCTTCAGCCTGGGGTGAGGTACTATTAAGGAGGCCTGGGACCCGGTGACTCCGACTGGGTCCCGCGAGGGTGAAGTTGCTCCAGGGCGCCCCTTGCGAGGGGACCCGCATCTGAGGTGAGGAGGCTGGGGGGGGGTCACCCGTCCGAAGACCCGGTGTAGCGTCAACCCGGTGACGGATGGGCCTTCAGTAACTCCCTTGGAGGACATCTTCCCCTGACATGGGCTACAGCGCAGCGGAGGAGCTTCCATCAAGACTCCTGCAACCCCTGGTCATAGCACGGGGAGTGTAGGGACTAGGAACCTGTACAGTGCCTCGACCTGCTTCCCCATCGTATCATGCCGTTGCATTTGACTGTATGTGGAGATACGCAATAAACCTGAGTTTGGACTTTGATGGGTGTATGGACTCTGTTGATGGGAGCAAAGGGAGATTCCGGCACGGAAGGACTGACCCTCATAACCAGCACACATTTGGCCCGGGGAAAAGATTGATATTGGCCTTCACCTCACCCACCTACATGGGGAGGACATGGGCCGTGGCGCACCTCACTCTGTCGCTCGACATACCCCTAGTTAAAGAGGTCGGGGTGAGGCCGCTACACGTGGGGGCTCGTGAGTCCGGGATGAAATGTGTGTTAACCCTGAGGTTTGGAACGGCTGTGTTTGAACTTTGCTGCCCGGAGGAGGTCCGAGCAGGTCGGCCATGTGATTGGCCAAAGTGCATCCCTGTGCTCGAAGTCGTGGAAATTTCCCTGAAAAACCGGGAGAGGCCCATGCAGAAAGAGCGGGAAGAGGGAGGAGTCCAGCCGTGTGACGAACTACATGTGGGGACTTTTGCTGCACTGCGCCACGAGGCACCCCATGACTGCGCAATTCGTGGGAGGAGACTGAAGGAAGCCCGCGAAAACGTGCAAGTCGTGGGAGGAGTCTGGCCACGTGTGGAGATACACGTGGAGACTCTGGCGCGAGGTCAGCGCGTGATGGAGCAGCAAGTGGTCGGAGCGAACTCAGGCTCCCCGTGGATTCCGGTACCTTATCCTTTCAAGATGACTGCATTCGCTGCATCCATTACAGACACGGGGATAAGGCTCAGGCCCCGAGGACAGTTGGCTCTGTATTCGTGCAGAGACACAGAGGCCCTCGGTGTGATCTGTCCCGGATGCTCGGGACTGGTGGTCCAACTAAAGCCATTCGGGCGATGCGAAGCATGCAATGAGTTTCTTTTTGAGGTTGAACCACACACGGAAAGGCCCCGGGCCCTACGCCTCAACTGCATCACAGGAACCGCCACTCCGGAGGGAGAGATCAAAGCCTTTGCGGAGTTTCCCGTGCGCGCTGACCAGGGCGAAGTGACTGCCCAACCAGAGACTGAGAGAGAAAAATCCGAGGACACTGCTTCGGTCACTACAGACTCCCTGCTCCCACCTCCGAAGAGGAAAGTCGGTCTGGTACAGGCATCTTATGGCCGTGGTCGAGCTTCACCCCGCCGCTTGCCTGGCCTGGATGGCGCCGGTAGAGAAGAGAGTCCCGGACATCCCAGTTCTTCAGAAGGTCCAGGTGAGCCAGGGGCTGGGACTGTGGTGTTGGTTGGAGGTGTCGGGGGTCCCCAGTCGGTGGAGCCCGCAGGGGAGGGTAGCCTTCCGTCTACTAGAGACTACCTTCCCGCTGAGATGTATGACACCTCCGACTTAGAGTCATTGTCAGACTGTGGGGATGACGGAGAGATAGACGAACTGTTTCACCGGAAGGGCTGGGACAGACGCCCACTACCTGTGCTGAGTAAACCGCAGGATTCCCCCATGTCCATAGAAGACAGTACGCTCCGGGTGAAGGCCCCGGAGTTCTCGAAGAAATCTAGTCCTCCGACCAACTTCCCGCATTCAACTACATCACCCGCTCTGATGTTGGGGATGCAGCGTGCTTCGTTGCGGGCACCAAAGACAAAGAAACCCGAGATGGTGAAGGTACCTCGGCACCCGGAGGCCATCGTACAGCCAGGAGAAGGTGAGCGAGATGTGATGCCACCTCTAGCCAGGTTGCAGAGACTTTTCTCCCAGAGAGTCGCCCGTGAATATGGGTGGGAGTACCCTTACTTGCCTCGGGACTTATTGTATGAAGTTGAGGTCCTGCGACCAAGGTGGTATGACGAGTTTGTATGGGAAAAACTTAAAGTACCCCATGCCAGGCGATACCTGTCATGTTCACCGCCTGTGTCTAAAAAGTTCAAGGACTGCAGAGCTGATTGGAGACTTGGGCGCCATATTCATGCCGATAAGGTGCTCATCTGCAGGAAAGATAGAGAGGATGTCGAGTATTCGGTGGAAGTGTTTGACGGGCGCCTGAAGCCCCTGTTTCTGCCGGATCCAAGGTTCTATTTATAGGAGAAGTGAGCTCCTATCTTGTTGCTATTGAAACTTTCTGGAAGAGACATTCCCAGACGCCTAGAACTGTGCCCTACTTTTGTTTTGATTTGGGCTTTTCTTTTACTCACTGGAGATTTGGGAGCTGTTGTTTTTTTTTCTCCCTTTTCTTCATGTGCCAAAGGCAGAGACTTTTGGGGTAGAGTTAGAGTAGGAAAGCAGGAAGAATGAAGATCTAACCAAGTGTCATTACCGCAGCGCTGTCACCAGGTGGCAGTGTTGTGCAACGGTTGTTTGAAAATGTTACACATGCATTACTTACTTATTGGAGTGAGTGGGTCTCTCGGCTGACGGACCCACTCATGCCAAGTTAACACAGAATGTTAGGATGTTGTTTTTTTTTTGTTTCCCTTCTGCAGGAGATTCGTCGGTCAAGACTACTGAGTATGGGGTGGTTCTTAGACAGTGACGGGAGGGATTGTATATGTGTACATGACAGATGTTTTATACAAAAAGTTTTAATGTTTTATAGTTCCTTTTCTGTTGAGCAGGTCTTGGCACATACAGTATCAAAAAAATTGAGGGATAGCCTCTGGGGCCCACTTCATGTCACCACTCCTTGGGAGACATGGGTGTGCACCTGACGCTGGGGACCAGTGTCAAATCACCAGGGGGAGTGTGTAGCGGGGTCTTCAAAGTTAGTGGGATGCACCTGGGGGTAGAGAGACCCAGGTGTGTAATTATGTCAGGGATTAGACCCCTTTTTCTTATTCGTGGAGGATTGGGTGGTGTAATATTCTCTTTGACCAGTGGGTGTCAGTGTACCTATTGGCTCGAGGTAGAATCACTACCACAGTGCTACCCTTCTTTGTCCCTTCCTGGAGATGGTACGGCTGGGGCGGGGAACCCGCCGTGGTGTCGATGGGAGGGGATAAAAGGGGGAGACGCCCTGGCCATGAGGTCGTCGTCTTTCGGGGGAGATCATCCCTTCACGCACCCAGGCACCTTAGGCCTGGGTGCGGGCGGTTCAAGGTTCCGGCCTAGGCGCCCAAGGCCTGGCCGGAACGAGGATGGAGTCCATCCCGGGCACCTTCAGCCTGGGGTGAGGTACTATTAAGGAGGCCTGGGACCCGGTGACTCCGACTGGGTCCCGCGAGGGTGAAGTTGCTCCAGGGCGCCCCTTGCGAGGGGACCCGCATCTGAGGTGAGGAGGCTGGGGGGGGGGGTCACCCGTCCGAAGACCCGGTGTAGCGTCAACCCGGTGACGGATGGGCCTTCAGTAACTCCCTTGGAGGACATCTTCCCCTGACATGGGCTACAGCGCAGCGGAGGAGCTTCCATCAAGACTCCTGCAACCCCTGGTCATAGCACGGGGAGTGTAGGGACTAGGAACCTGTACAGTGCCTCGACCTGCTTCCCCATCGTATCATGCCGTTGCATTTGACTGTATGTGGAGATACGCAATAAACCTGAGTTTGGACTTTGATGGGTGTATGGACTCTGTTGATGGGAGCAAAGGGAGATTCCGGCACGGAAGGACTGACCCTCATAACCAGCACACATTTGGCCCGGGGAAAAGATTGATATTGGCCTTCACCTCACCCACCTACATGGGGAGGACATGGGCCGTGGCGCACCTCACTCTGTCGCTCGACATACCCCTAGTTAAAGAGGTCGGGGTGAGGCCGCTACACGAGTGTTGGACTTTAATGGTGTGAGGCTCAATTCCTGGCGGACGAAGTTCACGGTGACTCTTGGAGGGAGGATCTGGGTGCACAGCACAGACCCGAAGGTAAACGAGACATTGCTGATACCACAGGTAGTCTACACGTGGTGGAGGCTAGGCGTAGTCCACCCGCTCTCTCTCTCTCCACCATCGAATACCCCTAGACAAGAGACAGTGCGAGCCGCACGGAGAGGGAAGAGGGGAAGGCGCTACAATGGCATGTAACACATACATGGGCCTGCAGAGCCCTGCATTAATCAGCGTATCAGAAGCAGCACTATAATATGGCGCCGCGCGGTATCCACCACGCGGAGCTATTATGGCGTGCACGCCCTATGGCAAAGTAACACAAACTTTATAACTTTCTCCCACCTATGTCAGGCCTGACAGTGTATGAGATAGTCCCCTTTCCCCAAGGAAGTAGGGTTTTCTTCACCGGCCAGCTTTCGTTGGTGCACTTGGAGAAAATGACCAAATTGTAATCCAAAGGGTGGTAACTTATAACAACCGTATACAAACGGGGGGGGGGGTAGGCACTTCAGCTCTGTCCCAACTACCCGTCCCCCTAAGGAAACACGAGTGAGCGAGCAGTGGGCCTAGGCAGTCTACAGGCCTGAATATAGCTCAGTCTATGGATATGGGCAGGTGCCCGCTCATCTCTCCAGGCGCGATCCCAGCCTGGGTCTTCCACCACGTGTGTCCGTCTCACACGGCGTCTGCAACCGATCGGGTCCCCGATCCAACTGGAGTCCTACACCGACGATCCAGGATCCACCCAGGCTCCGCAGAATGGTGGAAGGCTCTTCAGACTTCAGGTAAGGCCTAAGGCTTCAGGCCTTACTTCGCAGCCGATCCGCGCAGGATGGCTGGTTGCTTGAAGCGCGGCGTCCAAAGAGAGCGAGCTCCGCCTCGCCTCTCGCTTAAATAGGCCCTCCCATGAGTCTTTTCGGCGGAACTTCCGCCCTGGGGCTGAATGGGGTTCTGGGTAACGTAGTCCTGGGGCCTTAAGAGAGACCCCGCTACAGGTGTATAGCTGCATCACATATGTGGATTCCATTCATTTACTATACATTTACTATACAGCATTCACATTTAAATAGGCACATGTATGATCTTTAAATATTGATAAAAAACAATGTTTTTTAATAATTAGGTTAATGTATATTGTGTAGGGGGAATGTAACTTTATTATTTTATTAATATCTGGTGTATAATGTGTGCTGATTCGTGTTCAACTTTTGTATTTTACACTTCTCCATACTGTAATCCCGCTACATCGCGCAAGATTACAGTGAGAGGAGCTCCTTCTCAGGAGTTCCCGGCGTTTGTAGCTCGCCTCTCAACTCAACATGAGAAGCGAGCTACAGAGCATCATACACAGGCACTCAGAGGAGAGCGATCTTATCCGAGAATGCCTGAGAACTGAATAGCGCTATTTTACCGCAGTTTCATAAAAGGACACCATTATAAGATATTTCTCTGGGCTGCAGTTCCTCTGAACTCCACAAGATGGTGATCTCACTTCTACTCAAACAGGAAGTATCCAATAGGAGACAAACAGGAAGTGATGTCAGGTACAGACAGGAAGTTCCGGGTGAGAGGTGAGTCGGGAGGAAGTAGAGAGGAGATGTTGCTGGAAGAGGCAGCAGAGGAGGTAATAAGATCTTATTTTCTATTTACACCCAGTAACTCCCGTCATGTCCGTCCTCTTCCTCCATAGTCACTGTGACGTCTTTTATCTCCAGCAGATGATGATACACACATATATAGTGTGGAAATGTAGAATAACCCCGTATATTACTGTAGCGGGGGTCTAAATTTAGGTGGGATACACCTGGGTGGTGTATTATTCTCCTTGGCCTGTGGGTGGCAGGGTTCCCACAGGCTCAAGGTAGATTCACTGCCGCGGTGCTGTCCTTTTTGTCCCTTTCCGGAGATGGTACAGCAAGGGCGGGGAACCTGCTGTGGCGTCACGGGAGGAGATAAAAGGGGGAGACGCCCTCGCCACGAGGTCTTCATCACGCGCCCAGGCACCTTAGGCCTGGGTGCGGGCAGTCCAGAGCTCCAGCCCAGGCGCCCTAGGCCTGGTCGGAGCGGAGTTGGCGTCCATCCCAGGCACCTTCAGCCTGGGGTGAGGTACTACACCGGAGGCCTGGGGCCCAGTGACTTCGACTGGGCCCCGCGAGGGTGGATGAGTCCGAGGGTCCCTGAGATGGATGGGGCCCAAGTCTGAGGCGAGGAGGCCGGAGAGGTTACCCATCTGAAGAGTCCGGAGCAGCATCAACCCGGTGACGGATGGGCCTCTGGTAACTCCCTTGGAGGGACATCTTCCCCCTGACAGGGGCCACAACGCAGCGAAGGTACTCCTATTCATGTTCTTCAGAGTCGCTGGTAGAGACTCACAAGTTTCAAGTTCTCTCGCTAGCCAATGGCTATAGCAACCGCTGGTGAAACCTCAGTGGTTTAGTTTATGTTTAGGACAGTGCCTCGACCTGCTCGTCCCACCGTTTTGAATTGTTTATGGATCTCAACTAGTGAACTAAAGAAGAGCTGTTGAAGAGGGTGGCACTCTTCTCCACGGTGAAGGCTTACAGACCTTCGGTGCTATGCCTGCAGGAAACTCACTTGCAGGACAGTACCATCTCTACACTTAAACACCGTGGATACCCCACCCAGTTTCATTCCGTTCACTCAGCCTACTCGAGGGGAGTCAGTGTCCTTATCTCACAGACGACCACTTTCCAATTGCTACAATCTATGATAGACAGGCAGGGACGTTATGTGTTCCTATTATGCAAACTTGCAGGCTTTACTTGTATACTAGCGAATATCTATGTCCCTCCGCCCTTCTCTTTTTTGATCCTCTGAAACAGTTGGCTCAATTTATGGCTGCATACCCCGGGGTTCCGGTCTGGGTGCTAGGTGATTTTAACAATGTAATGGATAAGAGGCTGGACAAATTCTCATCTAGAGTCAGCGGTGCTTCCCAAGTGGGTGGTCCCACTCCTTTCGCTAAATTCTAGGGTTGTCCCGATACCACTTTTTTAAGACCGAGTACAAGTACCGATACTTTTTTTCAAGTACTCGCCGATACCGAATACCGATACTTTTTTTTTAATGTCATGTGACGCATTGATAGATGGCACTGGCTGATGGGCACTAAAAGGTGGCACTGACTGATGGCTGGCAGTGGCACTGATGGATGGGCACTGATAGGTGGCACTGATGAGTGGCACGCACTGATGGCTGGCACTGAAAGATGACACTGATAGGTGGCATGCACTGAAAGATGGCACTGATAGATGGCACGCACTGATGGATGGGCACTGATAGGTGGCACTGATTATGCAGCACTGATGGGTGGCACGCACTGATGGCTGGCACTGAAAGATGGCACTGATAGGTGGCACGCACTGAAAGATGGCACTGATGGCTGGCAGTGGCACTGATGGCTGGCAGTGGCACTGATGGATGGGCACTGATAGGTGGCACTGATTATGCAGCACTGATGAGTGGCACACACTGATGGCTGGCACTGAAAGATGGCACTGATAGGTGGCACGCACTAAAAGATGGCACTGATAGGTGGCACACACTAAAAGATGGCACTGATAGGTGGCACACACTGAAAGATGGCACTGGTAGGTGGCACACACTGAAAAATGGCACTGATAGATGGCACACACTGATGGCTGGCAGTGGCACTGATGGATAGCTGGTACTGATGGATGGGCACTGACAGATGGCTGGCACTTATGGGCAGGCACTGAAATAAATGACACGAAAGCAACCTAAATAATTTTTTTCTGCCCCCTGCAACGCCCATCTTGCTACACCCTGCACTTGGCTACATAAAAGCAGCAGCGGACATCTTGTTACACCTAGCCCAAACTATATGGGCTGGGTGTAACAAGATGTCCGCTGCTGGCTTAATGTGGCCGAGTGCAGGGTGTACCAAGATGGGCGTCGGGACCCGGGATTGGTTAAAGCACTGACAGTGTACACCGGCAACACGGAGCGTCACTTCAGTTACCCAATGTGACGGCTCCGGTCACCGATGGATGATGCGGCTGCCCCCATTCCCCCCCACCCCGCCAGCTTACCTGCTCGCTCGCTCTGCCCGCTGACTCCGCCCGCTGACTCCACCCACGGACTTCCTGTTGCACGCCGCCTCTCTCTCCCCATCACAGGTATCGGATCAGGCATCGGGAGCATTTGCGCGAGTACAAGTACTCGCGCAAATGCTCGGTATCGGTCCCGATACCGATACTAGTATCGGTATCGGGACAACCCTACTAAATTCCTAGCGGAAATAGGCCTAAGAGATGTGTGGAGGGATCAAAATCCTGCTGTGCAGTGCTACTCGTGCTATTCAGCAACATACAAATGTTTATCCCGGATAGATCTGTGTTTATCTAATGATCTAGCATATGCACTGACTGATTATGTGAAATATGCCCCGCGTAACATATCTGATCACTCCCCTGTCAGTGTTGCTATTATGACATCCCCGAGCCCGAAGTGCAGACTCTGGAAGGTAAATCCCTTCTGGTTTACAATATTCCCAGATACGGATACTATTCCTAGAAGCCTGAGGGAGTTTATGCTTCATAATCGAGACACTGCCCGGTCAGGTGTGATTTGGGATGCACTAAAAGCCCACCTTAGGGGTCTTATTATTAATGAGATTAATGCAATTAAAACTAAAACTAAAGAGTGGGAGAATGTGGTGATGAATGAGGTGGCTAGGGCAGAGGAGAGATACATATCAGTACCCTCAGCGGAGACAGAACGCAGCTGGCAGGAGGCACAGGCCCTGTTCAGGCAGGTCTCGATAACAGCTGCGGAGAACAAGAGGTTCTTCCTGCAGCAAAAGTACTTCAATGAAGGAGAAAATACAGGACATTTACTAGCTATGGTAGCTAAAAACCAGCAGTGCTTGACTCATATAGAGGCCATTCAAAACACAGACGGAGTGACAGTTACGGGCCCGACCGACATACTTGAAGTGTTCTCGCAGTTTTTTAAAGACCTGTATACATCCAAGGTGCATCCCACACAAGAGGACCTGGCCCACTTTCTGGACCAGTGCTCTCTTCCCAGGGTAGCGCCGCAGGGACTTACAGCACTTAATGCACCACTGACACTGGAGGAATTGACGGCGGCGGTAGCACAGATGGCTCATAATAAGTCCCCGGGGGCTGACGGTTTACCCACAGTGACGTATGGGAAATATGGTGACATTTTGTTGCCCACCCTTTTAAAAACACTGAACAGCGCCCTAGAGGATGGCAATTTACCCACCTCTATGAATGAGGCTATTATTATTGTATTACCAAAGACGGGCAAGGATTTACTGCAGCCAGACTCCTACAGACCCATATCTCTGCTTAACGCAGACGTCAAATTATTGGCTAGAGTGCTGGCCACAAGACTGTCCGGAGTTGTGGCGGAACTGGTCCATTTTGACCAGTCCGGCTTCATCCCGGCTAGATCTACAGCACTGAACATTAGAAGACTGTTCCTCAATACCCAGATACCGGTGGATAACCCGGGCAATAGAGCCATCTTTTCCCTCGACGCTGCCAAGGCTTTTGACAGCGTCGAGTGGAAATACCTGTGGGAGGTTCTGCGGCGATTTGGTCTGGGGAATAGATTTATCTCCTGGGTGCAGTTGCTGTATGCTGCTCCGGTGGCTAGGGTGCGGATAAATGACTCCCTCTTGGAGCCATTTCCTTTATATCGGGGCACACGGCAGGGGTGTCCCTTGTCGCCCCTGCTGTTCGCCCTTGCATTGGAGCCGCTAGCGGCCATGGTGAGGACCTCGCCGGACATCACAGGCTTCCGTAGAGGACTAGGAGAGGAAAAGATTTCATTGTACGCGGATGACACGCTGTTATATCTGGGAGACACTGACCACTCTCTGAGAGCAGTAATGAAACTAATAGACCAGTTTGGTCGGCTGTCGGGATTTGCCATCAATTGGCATAAATCTGGCTTACTACCATTAGATCCGTTGCCGGCAACTTTGCCGGAGGACGTGTCCCACATACAGGTGGTTTCATCATTTAAATACTTGGGAATACTGGTGACTGGGGAAACACGGGACTTCATAGCTTTAAATCTTAAACCTATTTTGCAAAAATTTCAGCAGAAACAAGCAAGTTGGAGTAGGCTGCCGCTGTCGGTGACTGGCCGTATTAATCTCATAAAAATGATCTGGGCAACACAACTGTTATATATCTTACACAATGCTCCTCTCTGGATACCACAATATTGGTTCCAGCGTATGGACTCGCAGTTCAGGGCTCTTATATGGAGAGGTGGAGGGGCGAGAATTAAACTGGCCACTCTGCAGCTTCCTAGAGATCAGGGGGGGATGGCGGTTCCACACCCCCAAATGTACTATTTGTCAGCACAGTTACAGCACTTCACAGGCTGGGATCTTGGGACGGTGCTGGACCCTTCCAGGGGTCTCCTCCTGGGCAGTGACACGAGTTACACTGCCCTATCCAATATGGAGATGGGCTTCTCTAAAGCCCTTATAACCTGCCCTACAATTCGGTCACTGATAAAAATCTGGAAGAGGGTCAAATCCATATTGGGTGTGACGGGTTATCTCCGTCAGACTCCCATATGGAGGAACCGATTCTACATGGAACTAAATAGAGTGCCCGATCCATTAGAGTGGGAAAGAGCTGGGGTCAGATTTATTGCCCAAATACTGGATGGTTCAGTTTTAAAGCCTTTCACCCAGTTGCTAAATGAATTTCCTGCCCTTAGGGGACACCACTTTAAGTACAGACAACTACAACATGCCATTAGGTATCAGAACAGACATTCTAGTCTGCAACTAGAAAACTCTTCATTCCTCAAATCTATATTTACTGACCCGGAGAAAAAGGGAATCATCTCTAGAATATATGCCCATCTTCTATCACACATACAGGACCCAGACTTACTACCGTGCAGAGAAAGGTGGGAGAGAGATGTAGGTCCCATTGATGGTGAGCAGTGGAATCAGATACTGGGGGTGGGTCCGGTGGTTTCAGTGTCAGCAGCACAAAGACTCTCACAACTGTTTATATTGCACAGGGTGTATCGCACACCTACTCAACTTCATAGATGGGGTAGACGTGACTCTCCCATATGTCCCAAATGCCAGGCTCACCCAGGTGATCTCATCCACATGCTTTGGAGGTGCCCCAAATTAGTGAGGTATTGGAGCGCTGTTGTTGCCAGAATAAATAATACCTTTTGGATCCAGCTTGGGTTGGAGCCACTGGTGTGCCTGCTGGGCAGTCTGGATGAAGATTTATATCTACCGCCAATATATATTGCTATTACGAGACTGCTATACTTGGCCAGGAAACTTATTGCCCGGTTGTGGCTGTCAGCACGTATACCACAGGAGGCACAATGGATACAAATGGTTAACACCACTCTTATCCGTGAAAAATACACCTATCAGCATAGGAAATCACCAAACAAATTTACCAATATATGGCAGGACTGGTTGAGATCCCCAGAAGTGGCTCCGCCACAGCTGGCCCTGGATAGGCTACTAATGGGATGAGGGATGAATGACTGACTATCTAAACGCATGCATGTCTTCTTTGCTGTCACACCACAGGGAGAGTTGTTTCTAACTGACGAGTCTGAGTCAAGGTGAAACGTCAATGGTTGGTTTGTTATTAACATTCAATTACTATCTACTGTTTGGTTTTCCCTTTGTTTCTTTTATTTTCTTACTTTTAATTTTAATTTTTACTACCATTCTCTCTATATGTAGAATGAGCACTTGGATATGGCATTACCCTATCTATACAGGAGTATGTTCCCAGTATTGTCTGTGCAAGTATATTAGACTGGAAAGTTAAAACAGTTGATACTCTTGATGTATATATCCACAGTGTCTTACATTTGTCATGAATAAGTTGTAATGCCATGTGCTCTCATTAATAAAAACCCTTTTGTTGATACAATATAACAGCTCTTCTTTTTTTTTTTTTATGTGACAATAAAGCAAGTGTTGGATCCTTATCGGTGTGTGATACTCTGGCTGATGGGAGCAAAGGGAAGTGTCAGCACAGCAGAACTTGTTACTAATTGAAATACACAGGCCCGAGAATAATAACTGGTACTGGCCTTCACCTCACCCGCCGCAATGGGGAGGACATGGGCCAGAGCGCATCTCACTCTCACATACAACATACCCCTAGACAAGAAGGATGGAGTGAGGGCACTACATTACAATAAGGGAATTTATGGTCTGTACCACGAGGGGAGTTATTGATGTCAGTAAATGTCGGCTCCAGACATTGTATGTGGGGGGAATGAAATGATAAGTAAAGGTTGGGATTAGGGAAGATTTCTGTAAGATTTTACACAGGAATGATCAGCGCCCCTCCAGAGACACTATGATGAGTCTCACAATAGGAGTCTGAAAGGGACTGGATTTTGGGGGATGGGATGGTGAACCCGGAAGGGGGCAATTTTATCAAAAAGACATCCAGATGGGAATCAAAATAGATTTTTCAGCTGAATACAATTGTTCCAGCTGGACTGAATATTGATATTGAGCTGTTTGCTTTTGATTCATCAGTTTTATGCATTTTTCTAGTATTTTTATATTGTGTTACCACATATTGATGATTATAAATAAAGTTTTGTATGAGTTTAGTGATATATGATGATATAGAAGATGTATGAAAGTGGTTGAAACCCTACTCACCCCACTTTTATTTACAGGTAAGCCTATAATAAGACTCACCTGTAGGTACTGTAAATATCTCTTAAACCTGCATGGTTAAGGAGATATTTAATATATACACTTGCGCCAACGTCATCGGTGCATGCACTGTGAAGAAACGACCCTCTGTGCCGTTTCTTCACTAGCAAGTACCGTGGCTGATGGCTCACCTGTGCCCGCGCGGGAATGACGTCATTCGGCTCCATCCAGTCCCAGTCCCAGAGCCGAAATCCGCGGCCCCAGAAGGTAGAGGGGCGCAGATGGATACGGCCACCAGTGGGGACAGAGCAGGCTTTGTTTGCAGGTAAGTGTCACATAATGGGCTAGTATGTGATGCATTCTAGCCCATTATGCTTTTACTTTGCAGGGGAAAAAAGAGGAAGTAAAATCCATCAGGGTTTACTCCCTCTTTAAGCTATTCTGGGCTATAAATGGTTAAGGAATCTGGGCGGAGGTAGGAGTGTTTTTTAGGACCTCTTTGCCTGCCAATAGCCCTTCTGCACAAAGATTGGCGTTTTCCAATCCAAACATGTCTGATGTCATCAGGTTAGGAGAAGAGTCCTCTCTGTTTACATCTAAGTGGTTTCCGGCCCGCCATCCACCAGAGTATATGCAGTCAGGACCCTGGCGGTGGATTAGCTTTTCCGCTCCTTATGCCGGTATTCCCCATTTACTGCTATAGAGGCGTCTATTGGTTCACAGGCACCATAATCTCTGTGGGACTACAGAGCCCAGCACACCTAGTCATCTACAGCCGGGGTATTTCTCAGTAAGTGCTGCCAGGTGTCTGACACTTTGTTATCAGAAAGTTTTATTGGAACTATTGTGTTGTGGATTCAGATATTTTGTCCATAGTGCGAGCGCTGCCCCAACATTTATTATTTGTAGATTAACCCCTTCAGGCCCCATAAATGGGGAAATGTTCTGACCCTGAATGTTCTCTTTGTTCTCTTCAATGACCACCCTTGCCATACATGGCCTACAAAGGGCAATTATTACACTACACAGGCAGCAAATGGGCAATCATTACACTATGCAGTCAACACAGAAAGGTTCATCTCCAAATACGGAAAGGTTTCTTCACAGTAAGAGCTGTGAAAATGTGGAATCGACTCCCTGCAGAGGTGGATCTGGCCAGCTCAGTAGATTGCTATAAGAAAGGTCTGGATTCTTTCCTAACTGTACAGAATATAACTGGGTACTGACATTTATATATAACTGGGTATTAACATTTATAGGTAAAGGTGATCCGGGGAAATCCGATTGCACTAACTATGTAACACAATGATGGAGTGCCGGGGTCAGGAATATGGAGCATAGAGTCCCTTACATTGCTGGCCAGGAGGAAGAAAACATTCCCCAGCCTGCCATGAAGAATATGTTCCATCATTGGTGTCAGAGGGAGGAAAATACTGAGGGCTCTGAGGGAAGTAAAGGAACTGATGGGCTGTGAGGGTTTAGTAAAGCTGAAAGACTTCAAGGGCTTGTGATGGCCCTTCCACCCCAACTGCACTTATTTTTCACACCTTACAGAACTGGTAACCTTAACGATCTTATTTCACTCACTGGTCACGTGATTTGTTCTGGAATATCAAGTAAGACGAAGAAGGGAATTGAGGACTTGTTCTTAGAGGAGTTCTGTTTTAGCTGCAAACCAGTTCAGAAAGGAAACATTCCCTTTTCTCTGATGTGATTATCTGATCCAGTAGGCCAAGAGGGTCCCGGGTCCTCCAAGATGTAACAAACACTAAACAGTCCAGACTAAATGTGTTCCCATGGGGGGAGTAGATCTTCAATATAAAGCAATCCTCCTATGACCCCCCCCCCCTCACTTTCACATCCTATTATTGTGTGACCAATACCATCCAAATAATTCTTACTTTCATTTCCCAAAGTTAACCGTTTACAAGGAGACCTGTATAGATCAAATTACTCCACCAATGAGGATGGAGGAGGACCGGAGTCACATGACTGAGAAGATACTAAACCTCACCCTGGAGATCATCTACCTGCTGACCAGAGAGGTGAGGAGGATTCTGAGAGGTCACATGACATCACTCTTATCTCTATTAATAATACACAGACCTGACCGGAGAGGTGAGGAGGATTCTGGGAGGTCACATGACATCACTCTTATCTCTATTAATAAAACACGGACCTGACCGGAGAGGTGAGGAGGATTCTGGGAGGTCACATGACATCACTCTTATCTCTATTAATAAAACACAGACCTGACCGGAGAGGTGAGGAGGATTCTGGGAGGTCACATGACATCATTCCTATCTCTATTAATAAAACACAGACCTGACCGGAGAGGTGAGGAGGATTCTGGGAGGTCACATGACTTCACTCTTATCTCTATTAATAAAACACAGACCTGACCGGAGAGGTGAGGAGGATTCTGGGAGGTCACATGACATCACTCTTATCTCTAATAATAAAACACAGACCTGACCGGAGAGGTGAGGAGGAGTCTGGGATTCTAACATGATATTCCTATTGGTTCCCCAATACAGAGATTTCCTCTTGTGAAGTCAGGTGATCACATGACCATCACAGTGCCTCCATGTGACTCCCTAAAACCTGAGAGACACAACATGGAGAAGATTCTAGAAGTCACCAAGAAGATGATGGAGCTGCTGACAGGAGAGGTGAGCGGTGCCGGGAATTCTGGGACATTATCCAGTAACAGACAAGGGATGTGTCTGGATGGTGACTGTATCATTGTGTGTGTCAGGTTCCTATAAGGTGTCAGGATGTCACTGTCTATTTCTCCATGGAGGAGTGGGAGTATTTAGAAGGACACAAGGATCTCTACAAGGACGTCATGATGGACAATCAGCCGCCCCTCACATCACCGGGTAAGAGGAGACTTTATTGTAAAGGAGAGAGCAGTACGGAGGCTCCACCTAGATCCCCCATCATCTGATAAACACATAGAAACAATGTATTCAGTCAGTGTGTGTGTTTCCTACAGATGGATCCAGTAATGGGAACCCACCAGAGAGATGTCCCCGTCCTCAGGATTCCACACTGGTCAATATTAAAGAAGAGATAAAAGAGGAGGATGATGAGGATGGGGTGACGGAGGAGTCAGAGTCTCTAAAAGAACACAAAGATCTGTACCAGGACACCATGGGGGAGTCATCCAGCTACAGAAACCCCCCAGAGAGATGTCTCCGTCCTCTGTATTCCCGGGATTCCACACAGGAAGGTCACACCATCCCTCACTGTTACAAGGTTGGTGGGACGGAACATGGACTTGTGGCAACAATGTGTGGATTTTCTATGTGATGTCACAATAATAATTCCTATTGTTTACAGATGATATTCTCTCATTTTCTTGATTTAGAGTGGAGATCCAATCGATATAGAATTTGAGGTGAAATCAGAAGAAGAAGAAGAGAGGTATGTGAGGGATGATCAGCAGTCTATGGAGGAGGATGGAATAACGGGGACATTTATAGAGGAGGACACTCCTACAGAGATCAGCACAGGTGGGTCATTAACACTAAATACATTCCTCCACCCATACTGCTCACTGATTGGTCCAGAGTAGGGTGGGGACTGGGTGATATCAGCCTGTAATCCCCTGGTCACTTTCCTGAGCTGTGTTCCCCGTCCTGTATTCCTGTATTTCTCTCGGATAATCTTCCTTCTCTGTGCTGCAGACACAGTTCATGTATCTAGGATGGATTTATGGAGATTCTGGGGTTCAGCTGGTAGTAAAATGTTCATTTTTCCTAGGGTTGCCCCGATCCCGATACCAGTATCAGTGCCAATGCTAAGCATTTTTATGGGTATCGGTACTCGTGGAAATGTACCTATACCCGGAACCGATACCTTCTAGTTTGTTTTTTTCCAGCTGTCAGCGGGATTTCCCCCTAACAGCTGAAATGTACAGAAATGAATGTCGGTAATTATTGGTTGTTAAGAAGTGGGGCCGCAGCGTCCTTAACAACCATATTAGCTGTCTATGGGATTCCCCTCCTCGCCTCCTCCTCCCCTCCCGCCAGCTGTCACCAGGCCCGGACTGGCCAGGGCAGCATGTCCTCTGCAGTGCTGGGTGTACTGACAGGCCGGGTCGTATCTACAAAGGAAAACAAGGCATTTTACTTGTTGGGTGACGCTGACCAGTTAAGTTGCTACAGGAGGGCAAGGGGGGCAGACTCAGCAGAGGGTGAATGGATGACAATGAAAGTGCCACGTTCTTGTACAGTGGGTCCCCCTCCCTCCTCTCTTCAGCCTTTTCTCAGGGACTCCGCTCACCCCCATCTATAGAGAATGGACGGGGTGAACTCTGCTTCCCCCAAATTGCTCAGCTTCACCCAACCGTAACATCTCTTCCTGTCCTCGTGCCTCGTGAAGCTGGAGGGACAGCGGGGATTCTATCACTCAGCGCAGCCCGGAATACACAGGATTCCTTTATTCTGTCTCTGTGTCCATAGATCCCTTTATAGGAATGCAGGTTACAGGAAGAAGTTTGGGTTACCGGGGTGAGTCTGCAGGTACCCTAAAGGCTGTGTGCTGTCACACCTCCACCTAATGTCTGGCTAATTGATCGTCACATGAAGGGTTATCTGTCATCATCGGATCTGATTGGGAATATGAAATAAAGATTCATCTGCACAGCATACTGATAATCCTCTGATAGCTGTACTGGGATCCTCACTGATTATTGAAAGATCTCTGACTATTTCCTATGTAAATATCATCGTACTATGCGCCATGTCCGCAGTCTCTGACCATCTGCAATCCCCCCACCCTGCCCTCACTTACCCTCCAACCCCCCATCCTTTCCTCACCCTGCCCTCACTTACCCTCCTACTCCCCCATCCATTCCTCACCCCCCCCACCCAGCCCTCACTTACCCTCCTACTCCCCCCCCCATCCTATCCTCACCCCCTACTCCCCCCCACCCAGCCCTCACTTACCCTCCTACCCTCCCATCCTATCCTCACCCCCCTACTCCCCCCCACCCAGCCCTCACTTACCCCCCTACGTCCCCCCACCCAGCCCTCACCTACCCTCCTACTCCCCCCATCCTATCCTCACCCCCCCTACTCCCCCCCCACCCAGCCCTCACTTACCCTCCTACCCCCCCATCCTGTCCTCTCCCCCCACCCAGCCCTCACTTACCCTCCTACTCCCCCCATTCTATCCTCTTCCCCCACCCAGCCCTCACTTACCCTCCTACTACCCCCCATCCTATCCTCAGCCCCCATCCTATCCTCACCCCCTACTCCCCCCCCACCCAGCCCTCACTTACCCTCCTACTCCCCCCCACCCAGCCCCCACTTACCCTCCTACTCCCCCCCCCATCCTATCCTCACCCCCCTACTCCCCCCCACCCAGCCCTCACTTACCCTCCTACTCCCCCTCATCCTGTCCTCACCCCCCTACTTCTCCCCACCCAGCCCTCACTTACCCTCCTACCCCCCCCCCTCATCCTATCCTCACCCCCATACTCCCCCCCCCCCACCCAGCCCTCACTTACCCTCCTACTCCCCCATCCTTTCCTCGCCCTCACTTACCCTCCTACTCCCCCCCCACCCTGCCCTCACTTACCCTTCTACCCCCCCCCACCCCTCACCCCCCTACTTCCCCCCACTAAGCCCTCACTTACCCTCCTACCCCCCCATCCTGTCCTCACCCCCCTACTTCCCCCCCACCCAGCCCTCACTTACCCTCCTACCCCCCCATCCTTTCCTCACCCCCCTACTCCCCTCCACCCTGCCCTCACTTACCCTTCTACTCCCCCCATCTTGTCCTCACTCCCCCATCCTGTCCTCTCCCCCCACCCAGCCCTCACTTACACCCTACTCCCTCCCCCCACCCTGCCCTTACCCCAGCCTCACCCAGCTCCCCTGCACTCCCCCACCTCCCAAACCTCCCCTCTACCTACTCTTCCTAGGTGATAGGTATCAGTAATTGGTATCGGCGAGTACTTAAAGTGGTTGTAAAGCCACTGTGACAATTTGCACCTACAGGTGATCCTAGATTAAGGCTTTCCTGTAGGTGCAAGAAATATCTCCTTAACCTACACGGTTAAGGAGATAAATGCAGAAAACCCTGCACCGATGTCTACAGCGCATGCAAGCCGTACACAACGGCGCAGTCAAACTGAGCGTGCCGTTTTTTGTGAATGCCATTACTGGGTTAATGCCGTATTCCTGCGCATGCGCGGGAGTGACGTCATCGCCGCTCCGGCCAATCACAGCGCCGGAGCAACGATAACAGGAAGAAGCTCCGAGGGGACATGGCGGCGGCGGTGGACGAGCCCGAGGAGGACTTTGGGGGCTTTGATCTCAGGTAAGTGCCACATAATGAGCTAGTATGCTGTGCATACTAGCTCATTATGCCTTTCTCTTGCAGGGGTTGTAAAAAAAATAAAAAAAAATTGTGAGGGTTTACTTCCTCTTTAACCACTTCAAGACCATGCACTTATACAGCTTCCTGCCCAAGCCAATTTTGAGCTTTCAGCACTGTCGCAATTTGAATGACAATTGCGCGGTCATACTACACTGTACCCAAACAAATTTTTTATCATTTTGTTCCCACAAATAGAGCTTTCTTTCGGTGGTATTTGATCGCCTCTGCGATTTTTATTTTTTGCGCAACAAATAAAAAAAGAGCGAAAATGTAAAAAAAAACGATGTTTTTCTTTGTTTCTGTTAATTTTTTTTGTAAATAAGTACCTTTTCTACTTCAATGACGGGCACTGATAAGGCGGCACTGAAGGGCACTGATAAGGCGACACTGATGGGCACCGATGAGGTGGCACCAATGAGGTGGCACTGATAGGCGGCACTGATGGGCACTGATATGTGGCACTGGTATGCGGCGCTGATGGGCACTCATAGGTGGCACTGATTGGCACTCATAGGCGGCACTGATGGGCACTCATAGGCGGCACTAATGGGCACTTATGGGTGGCACTGATAGGTGGCACGGACGGGCACTGATAGGTGGGCACTTATGGGCACGGATGGGCACTGATAGGTGGCACTGATGGACACTAGTAGGTGGCACTGGTGACACTGCTGCCTAGCAATGCCAGCCACCACACATTATTTTCTTGCCATGATCGTGCCAGTCAGTGCCCATGTGTGGGCACTGATTGGCATATTTTTTTATGTTTTTTTTTTTTTTTATATTTTTTTTTTTTACTACATGTGGATGGCCACATGTCAGACGCGAGTGAGGAAGAGCCGATCAACGGCTCTTCCTGTTTACTTCCTGATCAGCCGTGATTCGACACGGCTGATCACATGGTAAAAAGCCTCCGACGGAGGCTTTTTACCGAGATCAGTGTAGCGTTGTGTCAGACTGACCCACCGCTCCACCGATCGCCGCGATGCGCACCCCCACGGGGGCGCGGCGGCTGTTATCCCGCAGGACGTCATATGTCTCTCCTAGAACATGTGATTAATTTTTAAACGAAAACATTTATTTGATAGAGTATTGTACAATAAAATTATTTTTTTAATACAAATTGTGTACTGTGCCTAAAAAGTCCAAGTCCCCCTATTTAGCTCTTTTCTATATCTAAAACTTCAGGACGCGGCACGCTAGGTATTTTTCGTTGATATCCACAGCTACCACTCTGTGGCTGATACAACAATTTTATTTTTTATTTTTTCTCTCTGTCATATGACGTCCAGTGTGGATAACAGAACCACTTCCCGGACGTCAATTTGCTATTGACTGGGCGGGAAGTGGTTAAAACAAAGTATCGGTACTCGTACTCGGTGTTAAAAAAATGGTATCGGTGCATCCCTAATTTTTCCCATAGGTGTTGCTTGTCTTAGTCATCTGGGGGCACGTGTCTTACATTCTGCCCCATACCCGGATCTAGGGAGATCTCTGACACAGGAATTCTCCCGGGGTTACTAGTTCTGATGTTTGCTGGCAGTGCCGGGTGGAGGGATAGGTCTGTAGAGTCTCAGACCCAAGACAAGAAGAACTCTCCACATAGTATAGATCTATAACATCTCTCACTTTATTCCATAGAAATATCTGTCACACACATCGGTAGACATGCACAGTGTATCTCCTCGCCACTCGCTCGCTTCAGACTCTGCACACCAATATTCATTTTTATTTACTTTTACTTGTATTTTAGTCATCTGAATTGTTTTAGTTTTGTTGTTTTTAGTCAACTAAAATCTGCAGTACGTTTTTCGGTAAATTGTAATGCATTATTTAGACCTTTCTCTACTCATGATATACTCCTGGAGTAAAAATCCAATCAGATGTTCTTATTTCTGGTATGAAGGATTGAAGACGCACTACAGACACACATTTAGCCCTTGTGATATAGAAACGTCTTTAGAAATAAAACAAACAGAAGTGGAAATGTAAAATGTAATAAAAAGAAATAAAGTGTAAAGTCTATCGGCTGTAATGCCATTGCCCATATGACCCGAATATATTACCAACATCAAGTATTAAGAAGAAAAAGAAATGTTTGAACTTTAACCATTTCAGCCACGGAAGATTTTCCCCCCTAATGACCGGGCCATTTTTTGTGATACGACACTGCGTTGCTTTAACTGACAATTGCGCGGTCGTGCGACGCTGTACTTACAAAATTGACGTCCTTTTTTTCCCACAAATAGAGATTTCTTTTGGTGGTATTTGATCACCTCTGCGGTTTTAATTTTGCACTATAAACAAAAAAAGAGAGACAATTTAAAAACAAATAACAATATTTTTTACTTTTTGCGATAAAAAATATCCAAAAAATAATAATTTCTTCATCAGTTTAGGCCGATATGTATTCTAATACACATTTTTGGTTAAAAAAAAATTACAATCAGCGTATATTGATTAATTTGTGCAAAAGTTATAGCGTCAGCAAAATAGGGGATAGTTTTAGACTTATGGGATATTTATTATTAGTTTTTTTACTAGTATTGGCGATCTGCATCATTGCGGCGGACAGATCGGACACTTTTGACACATTTTTGGGACCATTGACATTTATACAGCGATCAGAGCTATAAAAATGCACTGATTACTGTGTAAATGTCACTGGCAGTGAATGTGTTAAGACTAGGGGGCGATCACGGGGTTATATGTGTTCCCTCAGGTGTGTTTCTACCTGTGGGGGGAGGGGACTGACTGGAGGAGGAGAGAGATTGCTTTTCCTGATTGCTAGGAACAGCAGATCTGTCTCTCCTCTCCTGTCAGAACAGGGATTTGTTTACACACACAGATCCCTGTTCTTGCTCTTGTGCCCGCGATCGCGGGTGGACGGCGGACCCCGCGGCTGCCTGCCATGCGCATCGTATCCCCTGCAGTGCAGCAGGCACATGCCAGCGCCTGGTATGGTTCTTTAAAGGAGCCGACATACCAGTATGGTGATTCGTTGGAATAAGCCGACCCGCTGACGGCGGCTGGTCGGCAAGTGGTTAATGTACTATTATTATAGGCTGGGGATGGAATTGTGTTTGCCGATTTAGAAAAGGCCAGCAGAGGGCACCAAAGAATGAATGCAATGTGTGGAACTGCATAGGAAAGGGAAAGGATTGATGGGAGCCTGCTTCTCTCAGCCAATACAGCTTGCCGATAGAGTCAGGGGGCTGGGGCTTTAAGAGACAGGCGGAGCTCCAAGGAAAGCAGAACTTCAGGTGAGTCCCTCTCTCACATTTTTGTTCTGTTTTTGTTCATTAACCAATATCGGAGCAGTTCTGTTATACCTCATATCTGGGTATTATATGAGCAGTTTCCTATTTACTTATTTCATAGTGGTTTGATTTTATATCTGATGATGTGATTGGAGCACAGACTTTTACATGGTGATAATAATGTGATAACATCCTCAAGGTTTGGAACCTTAAACAGAAAGTGATAATGAGGGAGGAGCCAATAACCCAATGATGATGGTCTTCAGGATCAGTCCAGTATTTATCTTGGTTGTTCTCCCCCCATCCTCACTCTCTGACCTCTGGTGGGGCTCAGCCCCGCTGTTATTCATGACTAAATCATGGACTAGATCAGGGAGTGCAGGACTTCTTGCGTTGGGAAGATGGCAATGAGTGATAGAGGGGGAGGGGACACTTGTCCTATAATCCCCTCATCACTGTCCCTCCTATAAAAGACAGTTCTCGTTGTTTCCTCACTCTCTGACTAAGGTCCATGAATAAAGAAATGATCTGGTAGGAGATCAGAGGAGCCATTTACTAGTTACCTTGTGGGGGGAATTGTAAGATCCTCAGAGACAAAGCTGCCTGATGTGGGCGGAGTCCTGGTTTAGGGGAACCAATCAGCTCATGTCTAGTAATAATCTTTTATTTCTATTTTAGTAGATGGACGGGAGATGAGGAAAACCTCAGAGGATTGTCTCACTTTGTCTCCAGACTGTAAAGTAGAAGATGAGGACATCACACAGTATAGTCCAGGAGAAAACACGACTACCTCAAATGTCCATCCGGCACCACACAGTGTAGATGGACCATCGTATTCCTCTTATCCTGAGGAACCTCAGACTGTGCGGGACGGTGCCGGACCATCGTATTCCTCTTATCCTGAGGAACCTCAGACTGTGCGGGACGGTGCCGGACCATCGTATTCCTCTTATCCTGAGGAACCTCAGACTGTGCGGGACGGTGCCGGACCATCGTATTCCTCTTATCCTGAGGAACCTCAGACTGTGCGGGACGGTGCCGGACCATCGTATTTCTCTTATCCTGAGGAACCTCAGACTGTGCGGGACGGTGCCGGACCATCGTATTCCTCTTATCCTGAGGAACCTCAGACTGTGCGGGACGGTGCCGGACCATCGTATTCCTCTTATCCTGAGGAACCTCAGACTGTGCGGGACGGTGCCGGACCATCGTATTCCTCTTATCCTGAGGAACCTCAGACTGTGCGGGACGGTGCCGGACCATCGTATTCCTCTTATCCTGAGGAACCTCAGACTGTGCGGGACGGTGCCGGACCATCGAATTCCTCTTATCCTGAGGAACCTCAGACTGTGCGGGACGGTGCCGGACCATCGTATTCCTCTTATCCTGAGGAACCTCAGACTGTGCGGGACGGTGCCGGACCATCGTATTCCTCTTATCCTGAGGAACCTCAGACTGTGCGGGACGGTGCCGGACCATCGTATTCCTCTTATCCTGAGGAACCTCAGACTGTGCGGGACGGTGCCGGACCATCGTATTCCTCTTATCCTGAGGAACCTCAGACTGTGCGGGACGGTGCCGGACCATCGTATTCCTCTTATCCTGAGGAGCCTCAGACTGTGCGGGACGGAGCCGGACCATCGTATTCCTCTTATCCCGAGGAACCTCAGACTGTGCGGGACGGTGCCGGACCATCGTATTCCTCTTATCCTGAGGAACCTCAGACTGTGCGGGACGGTGCCGAACCATCGTATTCCTCTTATCCTGAGGAACCTCAGACTGTGCGGGACGGTGCGGGGCCATCGTATTCCTCTTATCCTGAGGAGCCTCAGACTGTGCGGGACGGTGCCGGACCATCGTATTCCTCTTATCCTGAGGAACCTCAGACTGTGCGGGACGGTGCCGGACCATCGTATTCCTCTTATCCCGAGGAACCTCAGACTGTGCGGGACGGTGCCATCCTTCCAACAAATAAAATACTTTTCTGTACTGAGTGCGGGAAGTGTTTCCGTTTTAAATCCTATCTTAATGTGCATAAAAGATCTCACGCAGGAGAGAAGCCGTATTCCTGTCCTGAGTGTGGGAAATGTTTTTCAACAAAGTTCAATCTTTCCACACATCAGAGATCTCACACGGGGAAGAAGCCGTATTCCTGTCCTGTGTGTGGGAAATGTTTTTCAACAACGTTCGATCTTTCCAGACATCAGAGATCTCACATGGGAGAGAAGCCGTATTCCTGTCCTAAGTGTGGGAAATGTTTTTCAGCAAAGTCCAGTCTTTCCACACATCAGAGAACTCACACGGGGGAGAAGCCGTATTCCTGTCCTGAGTGTGGGAAATGTTTTTCAAAGAAGTCCAATCTTTCCACACATCAGAGATATCATACAGGGGAGAAGCCGTATTCCTGTCCTGAGTGTGGGAAATGTTTTTCACGGATTTCCAGTCTTTCCACACATCAGAGATCTCACACAGGAGAGAAGCCGTATTCCTGTCCAGAGTGCGGGAAATGTTTTTCACGGATTTCCAGTCTTTCCACACATCAGAGATCTCACACAGGGGAGAAGCCGTATTCCTGTCCAGAGTGCGGGAAATGTTTTTCAGATAAGTCCAATCTTTCCAGACATCAGAGATCTCACACGGGGGAGAAGCCGTATTCCTGTCCTGAGTGAGGGAATTGCTCCTCACTGAAGTCCTGTCTTCCTGTACATCAGGGATCCCACACAACCCTCGAGGTGTATTAGTGCCTTGAGTGTGGGAAATGTCTCGGATCGCCGAGCTGCTGCAGGAACATGTAACATCTTCCCGAAGGTGAACTTATCCTTTAATCCTTTCACTACCAGAGACGGTTTTGAGTTTTTTTTGCCCACATTCACTGTTACCCCTTTCCTGCTCAGGCCAATTTTCAGCTCTCTCACACTTGTCATACAACTCTGTACCCAAATCATCTTTTTATCTTTTTTCCCCCAAATAGAGCTTTCTTTTGGTGGTATTTGATCACTTCTGGGGTTTTATTTGTTGTGCTACAAATAAAAAAAGACCGAAAATGTTGAAAAAATTTAGTTTTTCTTTGTTTCTGTTAAAAAAATGTTGTAAATATCCCCCTTGTGTTATTAGGTTATAATTGTGTGTTTTTTTTTGTTTTTACTCCAAGCCTGGGAATGCCCGATAGGCTTTGTTGATGTAATATAATCTTTATAAGCTTAATAAAAAGAATAATAAAACAATTTTTTTGTAAATAAGTAAGTTTTCTATTTCACTGGTGGTCACGGACTGGCATCCCTGGAGGTCACTGACTGGCATCCCTGGTGGTCACTGACTGGCATCCCTGGTGGTCACTGACTGGCATCCCTGGTGGTCACTGATTGGCATGACTGGTGGTCATCACTGGTGGTCATCACTGGCGATGGGTCTGTACTGATAATCAATGCTGAATATCAGTGCAGATCCCCCCCTGTCAGGAGAGACTCTGATTGGCTCTCCTCTACTCACGCCTTGTCAGCATGAATAAAGGAAAGCCGATAACCGGCACTTTCTGGTTACGGTGTGATTAGCTTTGATTGGACACAGCTGATCACATGGTGAAGAGCCAACGTCTTATGCTGCATACACACGATCGGAAATTCCGGCAGGAAATCTTCGATGTGAGCTTTTGGTCGCAAATTCCGACCGTGTTTATGCTCCATCGGACATTTGCTGTGGGAATTTCCGCCAACAAAGGATTGAGAGCAGGTTCTCAATTTTTCCAATGGAAAAAGTTCTTGTCGGAAATTCCAATCGTCTGTATGCAATACCGATGCGCAAAAAAACCACGCATGCTCAGAATCAAGCAGAAGAGCCGAACTGCCTATTGAACTTCATTGATCTCGGCTCGTCGTACGTCACTGCGTTCTTGACGTTCGTAATTTCAACAAGATTTGTGTGACCGTGTGTATGCAACACAAGTTGAGCCAACATTCCATCGGAAAAAAATCCACGGTTTTCTTGTCGGAATTTCCGATCGTGTGTACAGGGCATTAGGCTTTTTACCGAGACTGGAGATGCAGTTTGTCAGAGCGACACACAACACCAACGATCGCCCTGCGCCCGAGCGCCTTATTCTTCTGGATGTCCTATGATGATTTCAAGTCCTGAGCTACTAGCCACGTCTTAAGGGTTACTCGCCATAAGTTGACCCAACCGATCCCCTACCCTGCACCGTCCCTCAACACGCCCCATAAATTATCTCATGAAATGACACTTAAATGTTTTATGCAGAATTAAGTTACAAAAATAAATATTAACAACAAGTTTATCAGTGCAGCCTCACCAGTGCCCATCAATGCAGCCTCACCTGTGCCCATCAATGCAGCCTCACCTCACCTGTGCCCACCATTGTAGCCTCTGGTCACTGCCCACCATTGTAGCCTCAACTCACCTGTGCCCACCATTGTAGCCTCAGCTCACCTGTGCCCACCATTGTAGCCTCTGCTCACCTGTGCCCACCATTGCAGCCTCAGCTGACCTGTGCCCACCATTGCAGCCTCACCTCACCCATGCCCACCATTTTAGCCTCTGCTCAATGTGCCCACCATTGTAGCCTTTGCTCACTGTGCCCACCATTGTAGCCTCTGCTCACTGTGCCCACCATTGTAGCCTCTGCTCACTGTGCCCACCATTGTAGCCTCTGCTCACTGTGCCCACCATTGTAGCCTCTGCTCACCTGTGCAGAGGGTCACCCCAGGGGAAGAGAGCAATGAGGAAGATAAAAGCCGCGGGATTACAGAGCGGATAGCCGCTGTTGCAGCTGAGTTTACATTACAATTGCCTCCGCTCCGCTCGTGGTTACACACAGCCCCGCCTCCTGACCACGCGCCTGTATCAGATAGAAAGACAGAACACGTTCCAGCATTGGACTGACATTCTGTCTATCTGATACAGGCGCGGGGTCAGGAGGCGAGGCTGTGTGTAACCACGAGCGGTGCGGAGGCAATTGTAATGTAAACTCAGCTGTAACAGCAGGCTATCCGCTCTGTAATCCTTTTCTCCTTCCTCCATGCTCTCTTCTCCCAGGGCGATCAATGGGAGAACGGCTCCCGATCAACCCCCGCATGCCGGCGGTACCCACGCTCCCCCCCACTCCCAGGCAGCCCAGCTCCTCGCCAGAAACAATTTTACACTCACAAAATGCGAGTAGGCAAGTGGAAAATTTGAGGGCTGTCCTAGAGAATAAAATAGTGGTAGTTCCAATTTTGTATGTCACACGATATTACCGCAAATGTCTATGAATTTTTTTTTTTTTTTAACTTGTTTTTATTATGATTTTCAAATACACAGATACACAAAAAACTAAGAAAGAAAAATCAAAAACACTGACATTACTCAGGCGCATACAACATCCTCATAGAGCAGGTGAATATCATAAATTATAGCAATACAGGCAGGGCTTGACATTATGTAGTATAGCAAGTGCAGATCAGCTAGGCCTCAAATCACAGCTAAACTCAATCAGCCTCACATATCAGCCAGCAGTTTCCGGTTCTGCCAACCATGCGTGCCATATCTTATCATATTTCAGAAAACACCCCCTATTGGCATATGTGTCTTTATAGAGGGGAAGGCTGGTGTTCACCAAGCGTTTCCACTGTAACACTGACGGGGGGGTAGGCTTTTTCCAATGCATGGCAATATTTTTCCTAGCATAAAAGAGCAGAAGACTTACTAGAATACGCCCAGCAGAGGACGGGACGATAGGTTCAATGATTCCCAGGAGACACACCTCCATCTTCAATGGAATGCAGGCCGAGGCCACCTTGTTGATTAGGTCTAATACCATGATCCAGTATTGTTGGATCCCGGGGCACTGCCAGAAGATGTGCGAGAAGTCGCCTGGGGAGGCGCCGCATCTCCAGCACTCCGACGAGTGTGCAGGGTCTATCTTGTTGAGCCTATGTGGGGTGAAATATGCCCTATGTACAATTTTGTACTGTACCACCCTATCACGGATGGATACCAGGGATCTGAAAGGTAGGTCCCAGACATCGTCCCAATCATCTGAGTCTAGAGTAGGGATGTCCCGCAGCCAGCTGGACCGCAGCCTGTCAAGGGGCGGGAGAGACACACGGAGCAAATATGAGTACAAATGTGACATGGGCTTTTTTGCACAGTCAGACCGCAGTGTTCTCTCCAGCTCCGACTGGGCCACGATACAGGAGGAGCGCGGGAATTGTGCTGCAAATGCATGGGACAGCTGACCGTATCTAAAGAGGTAATAGTCAGGCAGATTGAAATTGGATGAAAGGTCAGAAAAAGGAAGTAGGACATTATGTGCTACTATGTGTGATAGAGTTTTTACACCATATTTTGTCCACGCATAGGGGTCTGGGAGATTGTAAAGATGTGACAGGCTGGGATTTAACCAGATTGGGGCATTAGGGGAAACTTCTTGTGGTTTACATTTTTCAATGGCCAGGCTGGCCTTCCACGCCCGCAGGGTGGTGAGCATGGACGGGGTCAACAAATAGGGAGCGCGGGGGCCCCGAAAAAGCAGAAATTGGAGGGCTTCCAGCGAGCCCACCACTGTGGCTTCAAGCACTGTGGATGGGTTCGTCTTGTCCGGCTGTAACCACCACGCCTCAGTTACCAGCTGTGCGGCGAGGAAGTATTTATAGCAGTCCGGAAAGGCCATGCCACCCTGCGTTCGTGGTCTCATCAGTGTCGTAAGCTTGTATCTAGGTGGTGATGGCCCCCAGATAAAGGCAGAAAAAATTTGGTTCAGTTTCTGAAAGAAGGACTTTGGGATCCATTGTGGGGATTGACGGAATAGGTATGTAAGCTTAGGGATAATTTTCATTTTTAGTAAGTTTATTCGCCCCCAGACGGAGAGGGGTAGGTTGCTCCAAGCTTTAAATCTGGATTGGGCCTCCAGGAGCACCGGGGTCAGGTTCAGCGAGACATAGTCAGAAGTCCTGATGGAGACACAAACTCCCAAATATTTAAATGACTCAACCCATCGTAGGGGAGTCCCGGGTAAAGAGGTGGAGGCGGCCTCGCTGTCGATCGGGAACAGAAGGGACTTGGACCAGTTAACCCTGAGCCCAGTGACCGTCGCAAAAGTGTCAAGGACTGATAAAGCCCCTTGCAGTGATGGACCTGCATCATTGAGAAAAAGGAGCATGTCGTCTGCGTACAAGGCTACCCTCTCCTCCAGCTGACCCACTCGGAGACACTTGATGTGCGGCGAGGTGCGTAAGGCCTCAGCCACCGGTTCTATTGCTAGGGCGAATAAAGCCAGGGAGAGAGGGCAGCCCTGTCTGGTTCCTCTAAAAAGCCTGAATGGGACAGACAACCCCCCACCCAGACGCACCGAGGAGGTGGGACATTTATAAATGATCTGAAGCCAATTAATGAATACTAAGGGAAAGCCCATTCTACGCAGGGTTTCCCACAGGAAGGGCCATTCGACCGTGTCGAAGGCCTTTTCCACATCTAACGATGCCACCGCCCGGGACCCCATGTTAATATGTTGGGTATGTATATTAGTGAAAAGGCGTCGCAGATTAACATCAGTGGATCGCCTGGGCATAAAACCCGTTTGGTCCGGGTCTACCACCGAGGGCAACATGGGATACAACCTAATGGCCAGAAGCTTAGTCAGAATCTTTAAATCTGTGTTCAGGAGCGCTATGGGTCTGTACGAGGCACACGAGGTGGGATCCTTAGGGGGCTTGTAAATCAACGTCAAATGGGCATGATACATAGAGGTAGGTAGGCTACCGCTAGACAAACAGTCAGTGTAGAGCTGTGCCAGTAGGGGGGCCAGTAGGTTCAGATGTGCTTTGTAGAAGTCTATCGGGAGCCCGTCCGGCCCAGGGGCCTTGCCAGGGGGAAAGGAACGGATGGCGTTTTGAACCTCTAGCGCTGTGAAAGGTTGGACCAAAGTCTCTCTTTCGCTGTCGGAGAGCCAGCCAAGCGCCAACGGGTCCAAGAGGGACCGCAGCATCTCTGGCTGGAAATCCGAGGGCAAGCCAGAGGAGTAAAGACTGGTGTAAAAGTCATTAAAGGTCTGCAGAATGTCCGATGGGGAGGAGACCGATCCACCCCCCGGGACCTGTAAGGAGGACACCAAAGTGAGAGGCTGGTCGTGCTGGGCCATCATGGCCAGAAGACGGCCATTTCGATCACCCTGTTCAAATGCTCTCTGTCTGCTTTTGTATGTCTCAAGTCTTGTGACCTCTGCCAAATGTAACTGCAGGTCCCTCTGAGCCGCCATAAGCAGGTCAAAATGAACTGGGGTGGGGTCCCTGCTATATATGTCAGCATGGTCTGTAACGTTTTGTTCCAAACTCAGAGTTGCAGCTGAATGCTGCCTCTTTATACTCGCAATGGACGATATGTATTGACCCCTAGTATAAGCTTTGAAGGCATTCCAGGTAACATCCGGAGGGGAGGACCCGGCATTGTGGTCCCAGAACTCCATCAGTAAGGGGGGTAAACTCTCCGAGAGATCCGGATGGGAGACCCACTGAGCACCCAACCTCCAGAATGCAGCATTCCGGGAAGCCGGGGAGCGGAGAACCACTGCCAAGGGGCTGTGATCGGACAGACCGCTCGGCAGATAGGCAGCCCCCAACACATCCGCTAACAGTGCGGGGTTGGAGAAAGCCAGATCTATCCGTGATGCGGTCTTGTACGATGCTGAATAACACGAGTATGTCCGTGTAGCAGGGTGCTTCCACCTCCAGATCTCCTCCAGACCCACCGCCTGAGCCCAGGCTGACAGGTCCAGACAGTGTCTCTTGGAAGGCGTGGGTCTATCTAGATCTGGTGACAGAGTGGCATTAAAGTCGCCCATCACCAGAACCTTACCCGGACAAAATGGGGTTACCTTTTCTAGTACTGCATAGAGTAGACCTGGCGAAAAGGGGGGAGGAATGTAGACATTGACAACAATATACCTTTGCGACCATAGTGTGAACACCAATATAACGTATTTACCCTGAGGGTCAGTGCGGACCTCTTCAATCACACAAGGAAAATTTTTGTGAATGAGTATCGATACACCTCTAGCATATGTGGAGTACGTGGCATGTACTGCCCTCTGAATCCATGGTTTTTCAAAGTCAGGATTTTGCCGCCCATAAGGTGGGTTTCCTGGAGGAGTATAAGTTGGGGGGATTGGGACTTTAGGTACTGGAAAAGAAGGGCACGTTTGAACTTAGAATTAAGGCCCCTGACATTCCAAGAAAGGATGGTAAAAGAAGGAGGCAGGGCATCAGCCATTGGGCATATATGGCATAAAACAAAGCGGGCGAGCTACCCTCACCCAAAAGGACCTTAGGGGCGGCAAAACCTCTGCTGCATTGCATAGAACATCGACAGCACCTGAGCATTGTACAAAAACAAAACAGAAAACAAAGTAAACCAAAAACAGACACATAAATCACCATTACACGTGAACTTCCCAGGCACCAAGTGCCTATCCTACTATGTCCCTTCCCTCCACTAAACATGTGGGGGGGCGGGAATAGTCTAGACCCCTAACAAAAAACCAAAAGACCTATAGATTAGGCGGTGTGAATGAGCCCCGAACTAGGGGCCCCACACAGCCGGAGCCAACGAACTCACTCCTCTACTAGGCAGTGTCCCAGGGAGTGGTGATATGTGATACCAGCACTGGCCACCAGCTAAAGGGGAGGGGGGGAGAGCAGTCTCTAACTTGGTGAGGAAAGTAGTGTGTGTTCAGTTCAGAGCTCTGAGCAAACCGACTCCTGCATAGGAGAGAAAAAAACATAAACCAGGCAATGTTCCATAGTGCAGACATGTTCTGATCCATAAGAGCAGCGGAGGCCACGGAGATCAAACCCAGGGCTAGGGATCTTCCCCCCCGGGAATCACGGGCAGTAATCAATGGCAGTGCAGCAGCAGGGGGGGGGATAGCAACCATGACCCCCCAGGAACGAAGGGAGAGAGAAAAAAAAAAGGGAAACGAGAAGGCAAATGGTGCATCCCACCCCATGAATAAAACAGAAAAACAAAAAACAGGGGTACAGAACATGGGGGGGGGGAACAGGAGGCAACTTGTGGAGTGTCAAATACTTGCTGCTAGGGGAGACAACTACCGGCCATCCAACCAGGACATCGCTGCCTCCGGATCCGTGAAGAATCTTGTGCGGTCACCATCAATTACGCGAAGTTTGCTGGGATAAAGCAGGCTGAACTTGAGGCCCTTATCTCTCAGGCGCTTCCTAACCTCGGTGAAGCTGCGGCGGCGGTGTTGAACCTCTGGGGAGTAATCAGGAAAGAGCATGATGCGGGCACCATTATAGTCCAGGTCCCGTTTCTCCCTGGCAGCTGTCAGGATCCGATCTCTGTCCCTATAATTAAGTAGCCGGAGCAAGAAGGGTCTAGGAGGGTTACCAGGGGGCGGAGGGGTAGGGGGGACTCTGTGCGCTCTTTCCACCACAAATGTGGGAGGCATGGCAGGCAAATCCAGGAGCGAGATCAGGAAGGCCTCAGCAAACTCAGCAGGCCTCACGCCCTCCGCCTTCTCAGGGAGGCCTAGGACACGGATATTATTCCTCCTGAGCCTATTCTCAGTATCAATGGACTTGTCTTGTAGGGCTTTGACCTGTAGCTGTAAGGCATGGAGTTCCCTGGAGTCCGCCCTGGTAGAATCCTCTAATTGGGAGATGCGGCCCTCTGCTTCAGTGAAACGGGCCCTAAATTTGTCCATGTCATGGCGGATCAGGCTGACATCCGCCACTAGGTGGTCTATTTTGACCATCACCGAGTCCCGACCCTCCCTGATCGCTGCAAGGAGCTCGGCATGAGAGGTGGCCTGGGATGGGGATGGATCGAGATGGGAAGGAGAGCTGGCTGACATGGTCAGATCCCGGGGCCTCGTGGGCAAGATGGCGGCCGCGGACCGGTCGGCTGGCGCCGAGGATGATCGGAGCTTACCCAGAGACAGCTGGGAGAGCCTCGGGGTGGTGGATGCCTTCTTCCGCCCCAGGGTGTCAGGTAAGTGGCTGCTGGAAGGAGGAATCTGCGCTGGAAAGCAGTAAGGATTCGGGCAGGAGCGGAGCTCAGCGGTCACACGTCCTCTCCTGTTCACATCCCGGCCACGCCCCCGTTTTTTATCAATATTTAACCACCTCGCGCCGGCCGTACGACTATATACGGCCGCGAGGTGGCTCTACAAATCCGGGAGGCCTTCTTTTTACGGCCTCCGCTTCTTTGGCCACTGGGGGGCGCGCGTGCCCGGCGCGTTACTGTAATGCCAATGCGCGTGCCTGGCGGCCGCGATGTCCGCCAGGCACCCGCGATCGGCGGTTACACAGACAAGGACATGGATCTGTGTGTGTAAACACAGAGATCTATGTCCTGTCAGGGAGAGAAGACCGATGCTGTGTCCCTTGTACATAGGGACACAGATCGGTCACCTCCCCCAGTCAGTCCCCTCCCCCCACAGTAAGAATCACCAATAGGGAATACATTTAACCCCTTCCTCGCCCCCTAGTGTTAACCCCTTCCCTGCCAGTCACATTTATACAGTAATCAGTGCATATTTATAGCACTGTTCGCTGTATAAATGTGAATGGTCCCAAAAATGTGTCAAAAGTGTCCGCTGTGTCCGCCATAATGTCGCAGTCACGAAAAAAATCACTGATCGCCGCCATTACTAATAAAAAAATTTTTTTTTATAAAAATGCCATAAATCTATCCCCTATTTTGTAAACGCTATAACTTTTGCGCAAACCAATTAATAAACGCCAATTGCGATTTTTTTTTACGAAAAATATGTGGAAGATTACGTATCGGCCTAAACTGAGGAAAAAATAAAATAAAAATTGGGATATTTATTATAGCAAAAATCAAAAAATGTTGTGTTTTTTTCAAAATTGTTGCTATTTCTTTGTTTGTAGCGCAAAAAATAAAAACCGCAGAGGTGATCAAATACCACCAAAAGAAATCTCTATTTGTGGGGAAAAAAGGACGTCAATTTTGTTTGCGAGCCACGTCGCATGACCGCGCAATTGTCATTCAAAGCGTGACAGTGCCGAAAGCTGAAATTTCGCCTGGGCAGGAAGGGGGTTTATGTGCCCAGTAAGCAAGTGGTTAAAGATCATACATGTGCCTATTTACATGTGAATGGTGTATAGTAAATGAATGGAATCCACATATGTAATGCAGCTATACGTCATTCATATAAATGACAAATACATTTATAATCATTATGTAGCGATACCTCCAACTAAGAAGGCCGCCGATTTAGTTGGGCCCTGAAGACAGCTCCGCCAACCCCCGGCAATATGCTCAACCCCCTACTGGCACAGCTAGTAAGGGGAGATAGGACCGCGTGACCGCAACTTTAGGTGACGCAGTCCTATGGCAAACACACACAGTGATATACTTTAAAACTTCTATTAAAGTAAGTGAAACTGACACCAAATGTACTTGACCCAGATATTTTACTGAGGCTAATGGGCAAGTAATAAACAGTATAACAAGTTGCAGATCCCTGCAATAAACAGTAATAAAGATAAACAGAGTAATCAGAATAATTAAGTATTGCTATGCAACTCTAGCGCTGCCCTTTTACAGCTACTTCCCCTCATGGGTAGACTAACACCCAGCAATGTCTACCTATGCAGTCAGGCCTGACTGATCTAAATGGAAGTTCAGTGAAACAATATTCGCTAGCAATCTTTTCGGTGGTGCACTTGAAGAACAACTTTGTAATCCCAACGAATAGTAAAGATAAAGTGTCTGTCTTTAAACAGCTCTCACCACCCGGACAAGTCCAAGTCCGTTTCCTCCACCGATTCGTCTAGGAACAGGAATCCACCGACATCCAAGTCTTCAATCCTTCTGGTGTACTGCAGCAAGGAGGAGAAGATGTCTCTAAGGTTCTGCTAGGCTGGCAGAGGGGCTCTTTGGAAAGGAGCACAAGGCCCAGGCTTCAGGCCTTGTGCACACAGCAGTTCAGCACAGACATCCTCTTGCTAGGAGAGGGGTGTCCAAAGAGACCGAACAAACTCCACCTCCCCTTTATAAAGTCTGCCCCAGCAGTCTCTGTTCCGGAGCAATGTACCCTGGGTGCTGCAAGATGTACTGGGAGATGTATTCTCTCTCTCCTCTGCTTTCACTTCCATAATGTCTCTTTACTTCCTCCTGAATCACCTCTCACCTGGAACTTCTTGTCTCTCTGCATTAAAGGGGAACACCCCGCTACAATTAAAACATTTTTTTAACCACTTAAGCCCCGGACCATTTGGTAGCTAAAGGACCAGAGGTGAATTCAGAATTTTGCACTGCGCTGCTATAACTGTAAATTGTGCGGACATGCAATGTTGTACCCAAACGAAATTTGCGTCCTTTTCTTCCCACAAATAGAGCTTTCTTTTAATGGTATTTGATTGCCTCTGCGATTTTTAATTTTTGCGATATAAGCGGAAAAATACCGAAAATTTGGAAAAAAAAATGATATTTTCTACTTTTTGTTATAAGAAAAATCGAATAAACTCAATTTTAGTCATACATTTGGGCCAAAATGTATTCAGCCACATGTCTTTAGTAAAAAAAATGTCAATAAGCGTATATTTATTGGTTTGCGCAAAAGTTATAGCGTCTACAAACTAGGGTACATTTTCTGGAATTTACACAGCTTTTAATTTATGACTGCCTATCTCATTTCTTGAGGTGCTAAAATGGCAGGGCAGTACAAAACCCCCCCAAATGACCCCATTTTGGAAAGTAGACACCCCAAGGAAATTGCTGAGAGGCATGTTGAGCCCATTGAATATATTTTTTTTGTCCCAAGTGATTGAATAATGACAAAAAAAAAAAATTACAAAAAGTTGTCACTAAATGATATATTGCTCACACATGCCATGGTTATATGTGGAATTACACCCCAAAATACATTCTGCTGCTTCTCCTGAGTACGGGGATACCACATGTGTGGGACTTTTTGGGAGCCTAGCCGCATACGGGCCCCCGGAAACCAAGCACCGCCTTCAGGATTTCTAAGGGTGTAAATTTTTGATTTCACTCCTCACTACCTATCACAGTTTTGAAGGCCATAAAATGCCAAGATGGCACAAAACCCCCCCAAATGACCCCATTTTGGAAAGTAGACACCCCAAGCTATTTGCTGAGAGGCATGTTGAGCCCATTGAATATTTTTTTTTTGTCCCAAATGATTGAATAATGATAAAAAGAAAAAAAAAAGAAAAAATGTACAAAAAATTGTCACTAAATGATATATTGCTCACACATGCCATGGTTATATGCGGAATTGCACCCCAAAATACATTCTGCTGCTTCTCCTGAGTACGGGGATACCACATGTGTGGGACTTTTTAAGAGCCTAGCCACGTACGGGGCCCCAAAAACCAAGCACCGCCTTCAGGATTTCTAAGGGCGTAAATTTTTGATTTCACTCCTCACTACCTATCACAGTTTCGAAGGCCATAAAATGCCAAAATAGCACAAAACCCCCCCAAATTACCCCATTTTGGAAAGTAGACACTCCAAGCTATTTACTGAGAGGCATGTTCAGTCCATGGAATATTTTATATTTTGCCACAAGTTGCGGGAATATGACAAACTTTGTTTTTTTTGCACAAAGTTGTCACTAAATGATATATTGCTCACACATGCCATGGGCATATGTGAAATTACACCCCAAAATACATTCTGCTGCTTCTCCTGAGTATGGGGATACCACATGTGTGAGACTTTTTGGGAGCCTAGCCGCATACGGGCCCCCGGAAACCAAGCACCGCCTTCAGGATTTCTAAGGGTGTAAATTTTTGATTTCACTCCTCACTACCTATCACAGTTTTGAAGGCCATAAAATGCCAAGATGGCACAAAACCCCCCCAAATGACCCCATTTTGGAAAGTAGACACCCCAAGCTATTTGCTGAGAGGCATGTTGAGCCCATTGAATATTTTTTTTTTTGTCCCAAATGATTGAATAATGATAAAAAGAAAAAAAAAAGAAAAAAATGTACAAAAAATTGTCACTAAATGATATATTGCTCACACATGCCATGGTTATATGCGGAATTGCACCCCAAAATACATTCTGCTGCTTCTCCTGAGTACGGGGATACCACATGTGTGGGACTTTTTGAGAGCCTAGCCGCGTACGGGCCCCCGAAAACCAAGCACCGCCTTCAGGATTTCTAAGGGCACAAATTTTTGATTTCACTCCTCACTACCTATCACAGTTTTGAAGGCCATAAAATGCCAAGATAGCCCAAAACCCCCACAAATGACCCCATTTTGGAAAGTAGACACCCCAAGCTATTTGCCGAGAGGCATGGTGAGTATTTTACAGCTCTCATTTGTTTTTGAAAATGAAGAAAGACATATTTTTTTTCTTTTTTCAATTTTTAAAACTTTGTGACAAAAAGTGAGATCTGCAAAATACTCAACATACCTCTCAGCAAATAGCGTGGGGTGTCTACTTTCCAAAATGGGGTCATTTGGGGGGGTTTGTGCCATCTGGGCATTCCATGGCCTCCGAAACTGTGATAGGCAGTGAGGAGTGAAATCAAACATTTGCGCCCTTAGAAACCTTGAAGGCGGTGCTTGGTTTTCGGGGTCCTGTACGCGGCTAGGCTCCCAAAATGTCTCACACATGTGGTATCCCCGTACTCAGGAGAAGCAACAGAATGTATTTTGGGGTGCAATTCCACATATGCCCATGGCATGTTTGAGCAATATATAATTTAGTGACAACTTTTTGTACATTTTTTTTTTCTTTTTGTCATTATTCAATCACTTGGGACAAAAAAAAAAAAAATATTCAATGGGCTCAACATGCCTCTCAGCAAATAGCTTGAGGTGTCTACTTTCCAAAATGGGGTCATTTGGGGGGGGGTTTGAACTGTCCTGGCATTATATGCACAACATTAGGAAGCTTATGTCACACATCATCCACTCTTCTAACCACTTGAAGACAAAGCCCTTTCTGACACTTTTTGTTTACATGAAAAAATTTTTTTTTTTGCAAGAAAATTATGTTGAACCCCCAAACATTATATATATATATATATTTAAAGCAAAGGCCCTACAGATTAAAATAGTGTGTGTTGCATTTTTTTTTTCCACACAGTATTTGCGCAGCGATTTTTCAAACGCATTTTTTGGGGGAAAAACACACTTTTTTTATTTTTAATGCACTAAAAAACACTATATTGCCCAAATGTTTGATGAAATAAAAAAGATGATCTTAGGCCGAGTACATGGATACCAAACACGACATGCTTTAAAATTGCGCACAAACGCGCAGCGGCGAGAAACTACATTCATTTTTAAAAGCATTTAAAAGCCTTTACAGGTTACCACGTTAGATTTACAGAGGAGGTCTAATGCTAAAATTACTGCCCTCGATCTGACCTTCGCGGTGATACCTCACATGCATGGTGCAATTGCTGTTTACATATGACGCTAGACTGACGCTTGCGTTCGCCTTTGCGCAAGAGCAGGGGGGGACAGCGGTGCTTTTTTTTTTTTATTATTATTTATTTTGCTTTTTTATTTTATTTTTAAACTGTTCCTTCCATATTTATTTATTTTTATCATTTTTATTGTTATCTCAGGGAATGTAAATATCCCCTATGATAGCAATAAGTAGTGACAGGTACTCTTTTTTTGAAAAAAAATGGGGGGTTAGACCCTAGATCTTTCCTCTGCCCTCAAAGCATCTGACCACACCAAGATCGGTGTGATAAAATGCTTTCCCAATGGCGCTGTTTATATCCGGGGGGGGGCATTCCCTCCCACTGCTTGTAAAAGCAGTCTAGAGGCTAATTATCTGCTAGAATTGCTTTTACATGAAAGCCGGCCACTGGCTGAAAAGAATGATACCAAGATGATACCTAAACCCGCAGGCATCATTCTGGTATAAACATTCAAAATCCAGCAACATACCAGTACGTTGCTGGTCCTTGTTGGACATGTATTGTAATCTTTTTTTTCATGCATGTTGGCTGAACGAAAAAAAGAGATTGATCGGTGGGTATGCCCACCATTAGAATACCTCCCTTCATCCACCCACTTCTAATGATGGGCATATATGCCGAAGCATGGGGGCATCCTCCCGCAAAAAAGTTATGCCGCGTACACACGGTCGGACTTTTTCACGGGCAAGCCTCCGTCGGAATTTCGACCGTATATACGCGGCATTAGGAGCAAAATCGCTCCTCCGCCCCTGCTGCCCCCATGCTTTGGCATATATGCTTTTTTTTTTAACTGTGGTGGTGAAATCACCTCCTAAAGCACTGGAGTCACGGCTTTATGTATCGTGGGAGCAAACGCTGTTGCTGTCAAGATAAATAATTCCGCGCTGCAGTTGAATGGCGCACCTGAAAACAAAAAATGACATACCTGAAAAGCAAGCATGATAAAACATTGCAGAATGGAATACAGTAAAAAAAGAGCAGAACAATAGAGAGAAAATAGAGAGAGAGAGAGAACAATAAAACGACAACTATTTTGGTTTTTTTTCTTTTATATTTTTTTTGTGTTTTGTTTTTTACGTTTTTTTTTTTTCTTTTTTACACTTTTTTTTGTAACTTTAACAACTGTAATGGTTCGGGTCTCTCAAAATGTAATGGCATCTTGGGAGACCCTGTGTAAGTGTGTCCTAGTCTGTGAAATGCTGTACCCTACGCTAAAACTTCACTTTTGAGTGGTAGCGATCAAAACATTCACCAAGGCAAAGACCAGGTTTGTCAGGACAGAGTGGACAATAATAACGGGTGTCACGCCTAAATCCGCGCTTGCTACAGACACAACATCTTTTTTGGGGGGTTCGTTGGGTAGGGGTACTCGGGAGGAGATGCGTATAATGCCTCTCATGCAGCCGGCTTACTGCATTTGGAAGGGAATGGTGAGGTGCAGAACCGCCTGGATACAGGAGTTCTGTGACTATCTCATTCTGGAATTTTAGAAGAGATAACGTCCCGCCTGAAGCTCTGTATAGCACATGAGCGTTCAGCAAAGCCAATTGGAATAATGATAGAGACACTTTTTTGTACCAGCGTCTCGCCTTACGGTCAATTAGATACAGCGCCATCAACTGGTCGTTGAGGTCCACCCCTCCCATATTTTTGTTATATTCGTGGACACAGAGGGGTTTCTCCACAACACCAGTCGCCGTAGGAATTTGGACTGTCGTGTCTGCATGAAGGGAGGTAAGAAGAAAAACATTCTTATTGTCCCTCCACTTCATAGCGAGCAAGTTATTACACTTTACGCAGGCTCTCTCCCCCAGCCTAAGACGGGCATCTACAAGCCGCTGGGGAAAGCCCCGGCGATTAGGTCGCACGGTGCCACATGCTCCAATCTGATGATCAAACAAGTGACTAAACAGTGGCACGCTCGTGTAATAATTGTCCACATACAAGTGGTACCTCTTTCCGAATAAGGGTGACACCAAGTTCCACACTATCTTGCCAGCGCTCCCTATGTAATCCGGGCAGTTGACCGGCTCAACCTGACTGTCTTTTCCCTCATAAACCATAAAGCTCCATACATAGCCTGTTTCCCTGTCACAGCACTTATAGAGCTTGACCCCGTATCTGGCACGCTTGCTGGGAAGGTACTGCTTGAAAGCCAAGCGGCCAGAAAATTTAATCAGGGACTCATCAACGCAGACAACTTGATCGGGAATAAACAAGGCTGCAAAACGTTCGTTGAAGTGGTTTATGAGGGGCCGAATTTTATAGAGCCGGTCGTATTCAGGGTCCCCACGTGGACGACAAAGTTCATTGTCGTTGAAGTGCATGAACCGCAAAATCTGCTCGTATCGTTTCCTGGGCATGGAGGCAGAAAACACGGGCATGTGGTCAATTGGGTGCAAATTAGCTGCTACACTGTAGTGTAGTGAGATCGTGTCACTCATACATACATTAGTGTAGAGTAGGGACAGATCAGATAGTGTCACTGTAGTGTAGTGAGACCGTGTCACTCATACATACATTAGTGTAGAGTAGGGACAGCTCAGATAGTGTCACTGTAGTGTAGTGAGATTGTGTCATTTATACATACATTAGTGTGGAGTAGGGACAGATCAGATAGTTTCAGTGTAGTGTAGTGAGACTTTGTCAGTAATCTTGACATTAGTGTATAGCTAGAGTGGGGACAGTTCAGATAGCGTCAGTGTAGTGACGGTTGAACACCGTTGTTTTGGGTTTCCTTAATAATATTATTATTAATAATAATAATTTTAATATTTACGGGCAGAGACTTGAAAGTTCACTTAGGCCTCAAAAGCTGATGAACACGTTTTTCCCATAACAATTGGGCTAGCCATCTCTAACATTTACAAACCTGGTTTGAAAGTTAAAACAATGACAACTTTCCTCAGGACAAATTAGAGATGTTTAAGAAGTCAACACTGCCATTGAAAATACTCTACAGATAGTTAACCAAATTACAAACCTTCCAACTAGAGCAAACAAATCCTTTGTAAGAGAGAGACTTTAGTAAACAGAGATGCTAATACTAGCCGTGTAGAGACAAAGGAATGTGTTGTAAGGTATATGGCAACCAAAAAACTGGACAATCAAATGTATGGACATGGCCAGAGCTATATTGACTAAGAAGTATTGATAAGAAGGATCTGTTTGGACAGCTGAACCATTCACCCAATTCTCAGTTTAAAGTCCAGGGCTGACCCCCAAGAGGAACTTTCATACATATATATTTTTCATTTCTTTTCCTTTACCTCATATATATGTGGACATAAATATCCTAATCATAAGTGATGCATATGCCACTTCTCAGACATTTTAAGAAAACACCTGGATACATTATAAATATACATGATATTCAAAGTAAGAACATATATTGATATGTAATAAATAAGAATGATGTTTAGATTATCAATGACATTTTAGGTCATAGGGAAAAATATGATTTTAGTATCTGTTGACCTAGGGACTTCGTTAGAAAAATGAAGATAGATATCAGTGTAATTTTATAGATAGAAATGTTTTAAAGAGTTAATTAGCCTTACGAAATACGTCGAATTATGATTATAGAATACAAAAGGAGTCTACGTTTAGAAATGACCACATATTCAAAAGATATAGATAAATATTGAATGTTATATTGATTGACATATAATCTGTACCCTGTTTAGAAAAACCAGCTTATAGATATATTTTTAGACAGGAATATAAAACACATTATGTTATGTGAATAAATCAAGAAGTATATTAGAAGTATGTTATATATACCGGATTACCAGAAGATTAAAATCCATATATTCTTCCCACAATATACAAATTACACACATTCTGAGAATAGAATATATCAACTTAAAGAATTGATGTCCTAGTGGCTGAAAGTGGTATTACTTGAGGTTCCCAAAAATACAGAGAACAGTTAATTATTAAATTACCAACCTATAGAAACCAGAGATTTTTGTACAGTAACTCCCCTAACTGCAGCCACCAATAAGTGGAAGAACCACCTCCTTTGGGAAGAACTTAGGATAATTTTTATAATCTTATTGTCCAGAGACAATATTTAAGGGAAGAAAAATTAGATGAGAGGAACGGAGACAGGAGGACTGACCACACACTGACATCACTCACCGAGGACTCCCTGACAGCCAGTCACTCCCACCGGCCGGGGAGAGACACTCAGGGACCCACCCTGAGGGCACACTGGGAGATCCACACTCTCAGAGAGACTGACACCCATGCACCATACATGAAGACATATTCTTACACTCATGAAGATTCCTAGACACCCGAATCCTGAAAACCACGGCAGCCATCTTAACTCTGGTCAGGAGATTGCCATTATGGAATGGGTAGATATGCCATTTTTGATTTTATCTTGAATTCATTGTTGTTCTCAAAATTGTTGAAGTATTGAATATTCTGCAATCATGATTTATTCTCATTAACCAACAACTGGTAGATGTTTTTTGTAAAGATTCAATTTTTCATTGTATTTTTCTTTTTGCATAGTTCCAATCTTAGTGGCAAAACAGAGGTCCAATTCATTTCACATTGTTAACCACTTACTTACCTGCAGTATAGTAACGGTTGGATGTGTGAAATACAGACGTTCTGTTTCATTGTCAATTATACAAGGTTATTTTCCACTGTTGCCATTGATTTTCATGAAGCGCTTTTTAACTACTTGAATGTAAGTGTAATTACCTACATTAAAATATACTGTTTCGGGGGGGCGTGGCCTGACGCGAACAGGGACGGACGTGCTTTGGAGGAGCTCCGGGTCTCCAGGAATCCATCCGTCGCCATCCGGACCGCTAAAACCCCTATTCGGGTCCTAAACACTCATCGGCCTGCTCACCTTGCCCCATTGCAGTGTCCTAGACCGTTGTTCCGGTGTGAATCGGTCGGGAGACGCCCGAGATCCGACGCCTTCAGCGCCTATAGTAGCCGCCATCTTCTCGGCCTAAAGCCTCCCGGAGGAGCCGGACCCCAGCTGTCTTAGAGGTAAGGGACCACCATCCGTCCCTACCCGTCACCCATCCTCTTGCCTTGAGACTACCTGGAGGCAGAGCCGGATCCCGGAAACATCTGTGGGGGCCGTTACTCCACGCGGCCTAGTGAGGCCTTGAATCCCCAGCCTCTCCTGCAGCTGTACCCCCGCGAGCGCGTAGGGCGGCCGGCTCGATCCGAATCTGAGGGCCGGGATCTCCACTCGGCACCCGCCCGGACCCCCATCCTGGGCCCTGTCTTCAGCTGAGGGAGCCTTCTGGACTGCTCCCGTCCACGAGGGCCCCGTCGCCATCTTGGGGGCTCCGAAATCCCAGCGCTCGAGTACCGCGACCGCGAGGCGAGCGGTGAATACCTCAGGATACACCCGAGTAAGCCTCCCTGGCCTAACGGGACAGACCTGAGGAGGTCCGAAGGCCGGCAGAGGCATCCTGTGGCAGACGGCGCATTGAGCATTGAGGTGAGCGGCGGCCATCTTGCTACACCCTGGGCATACTAGTAGCCTCTCCATCCCCCATAATCCACAACCAAACCCCAAATTAACATCCGGGCCGCAAGGGGGGAGACCCAAGCTGCAGGGGGGGAGAACTTGCCTAATCCCAGCGATCATCCAGTCCCTGTCCCCATAGACACCTGAATCGGCCATCTTGCTACACTCAACTGCAGTGTAATTGGGGCTCCATGTATTCTTTTAAGTCACATTTCAGAGGCTCCTGAACTACCCAGCAGATTGGTCTACCAAGCTCAATCCCCTTCATTAGATCTCATTACTTCTAAATTCAAAAGACGCCGCATTCTGCATCACTATACTCCTAGGAGCGGCCATCTTGCTACACCACATTAACCTGTTCTCCCGGGTTCCTAATTGGTTTACTCTTACTCTGATGGTCCCGCACCCCCCTCATCAGGAAGTACATGTCATTATTGCAGTCCTGCAATGAGTCTTTAACCTACGATACACGAGACAGGATGTACTAAAAGACATAGTAAGGGGGCGCATACGCAGCTCGTAGGATGGCGAACGAACTTGACTAGAGCTCCGGCCTCACCTCCTGCATCCGAAGCTCCCGCTCCGCTACACTAGAGACTTTTGCTCCGGGAGCCACCTCCACTGAACCGGGAACCCCTCAGCTACCTGCCGAACGTTGTATGGGTAAGATCGGCGACCAGAGGCACATATACCAGACACGATCCTCACGGGCCGCATCGCAACCCGCGTGCCACATGGAAAAATACCTGCTTAGGCCGCAGTCCCCGGCCTCAATTTCTACGACAGAAGCCACAGATCAGCCAGACGCACTCCCGCTGGTTGATCCCTCATTGTTTATAGATAACCCCCCTGCCTTCTCACATAACAGCTCCTCGCAGCACCCTCCAATGACGTCCTTGGTAACTGTAGATGTCCTGGACCTGAAACTGCAGACATTGCTCCAGAGTATCACTCACAACGTTGCAAAGGAGGTTAATAAACTAGCTCACGAACTGAGAGGGGAGATTGACCAGCTAGGGGAAAGAACAGACACCCTTGAAACAAAACTAGATGAGGTGGTGAATTATGTACAAGCCTTAGAAGAGGAGAATGCTAACCTAAAGAATGCAGTACTACAACTGCAGGTGCAGCAAGAAGACCTCGAGAACAGAGAACGTAGGCAAAACCTCCGCATACGGGGTGTCCCTGAGTCTGTTGTTGACAAGGACATTAGGCCATACTTGCTAGCCCTGTTTAACTCCCTGGCACCCGATATCCCGGACATTGATCTGCGTTTCGACAGAGCACATAGATCACTGGCCCCTAAACCTCCTCAGGGTGCTAATCCCAGGGACATCATAGTTCGCTTTCATTTTTACGAAAGTAAAGAGGCCCTGACAATCGCCACAAGAAACAAACCTAGAGTGGACTTTAGGGGGGCAAAGATACAAATCTTCAGCGACCTATCGCCCATAACGCTAAATAAAAGACGCAACCTTCGCCCTATTACTGCCCACTTACAGCACCACCACGTACCCTATAGATGGGGCTTCCCCTTTCGTCTGACGGTGACCAAGGATGGCGCGCAACACACCCTGAGGGACCTCCAGGAAGGTGAGTCCTTTGTCAGGAGCCTGGGACTCCCCCCTGTTCCTGAGGAGGATCTGCAAGCCCAATTCCCACCCTCTAGACCTCTGTCAACACCCGGGAAGATGTGGACCCCGGTCCGTCACAGACCCAGAAAAACCACGTTCACCCCACAAGGGAACACATCTTCTAAAGGCCCCACCTGAAATATCCACGGACCCTCACGTCTGGTATGTAATCCTTTTTCTCCTGTCCCCCGATCTACTTAAGTCACAGAGGCCCTGATGTTGGGCCTATGCAATCCCTTTGAAAAGTCTCTGGGCTCAGAGACCGGGGTTTTCCCCCTTCTACTTGTTCATCCATGGGCGACTGCCCTCAGGGACAACTACAGTTCTACGGTTCCCACTTAACTTTGACTTTTTCTACATTTGCTTTTTCGGATCGGGTTGAGGCCGGTTAGCTCGGCCATGCGAGCTGCTGTGTTTCCCCCAATATGGTCGTGTTTTTTTACCATAATCCCTTGGAGATGAGTTTCTCCTCGGGCACTCTACCTATATGGTATGTCGTTTTTGTTTTACTCTTTTTTCTTTTTGTTCTCCCATGTTTTTTGGGGATCCTTTTTGATCCCATATTTACCTACGTTAGAATCTTCTATTCACGAATGTATGTTATATTACATGTTTTCATATCGTTAGGGTTGCACGGAGGTCTATTTTTTGAACTGCTCAGAAAATGTTTCTATGTTTTTATTCCCATGTTCTTTCTATATGGGTTTAAACATACAATTGTGCGAAGTCTTTTGTCTACAATATGGTATACGCTTAATGCATTTTACACGAATGTAATGTCAGATTTTTCCCCATTCTGCACCTATGGCAGTTAGTGTCTTCTCATGTAACGTTAAAGGTCTAAATTCCATCCGGAAGAGATGGCTTGCCCTTAAAGAGTTCAAAGCATCTAATGCTGAGGTGATCATGGTCCAGGAGACACATTTTAGGGCGGGGGGCTCTTTCAAATTTGCTTCTAGGCACTACCCCACAACTTTTGTGGCGTCTTCTCCCTCTGGAAAAGCTGGAGTGGCGATTCTCCTTAAAAGCTCATCCACCATACAGGTGAAATCCTCATATTTGGACCCCCAAGGTCGCTTTATCCTCCTGGACTGTGGTCACCAAAATACTTCTTTTACTTTAGCGAATGTATATGTTCCCAACACAGGCCAAATTGGTTTTCTTGACACTTTCTTTGACAAACTACACAAATATGCCCAACCCTTTCAGATTATTGGGGGCGATTTTAACTTGTGCATGTCTCCAATTAGGGATAGGGCCGCCCTTTTTCAAGACAAACCTCCACTACAGGCACATAAATCTTCCTCCTCGTTCCGCAAAATAATTAGAACAAATAGACTGTTTGATTCTTGGAGGGTAAAACACCCGACAGCCAAACAGTTTACCTTCTTCTCTCCACCCCACAAGCTGTACACGAGAATTGACTATTTTTTCATCTCTGCACCCCTATTGCCATACCAGGTTGACGCCAACATTCTCCCAATTACATGGTCTGACCATGCTCCCATCACTATAGACCTCTTATTGTCCTCACCCACGCCTAGGAGATGTCACTGGCGCCTTAACGAGTCACTCCTAAACTCATCTAAGACCCATTTACCACTACAAGACAAACTGAATGAATATTTTCAGATAAATAAAGACTCCGTGTCGGAGATCTCTGTTCTGTGGGAGGCACATAAGGCGTTCTTCAGAGGTGAATGCATCACAACTGGATCTCGCCTTAAAAAAGACCGTGTTTTGCAGAGATCGACTTTACTGACTCAGTTATTAGAAGCTGAACAAAAACTTCTCGGACGCCCCACGATGGAGGGTCTCAGAGCCGTAACAGCACTACGGAATCGTATCAAAACATTAGATTCGGCAAGAATCACTAAATCCATGCTCTGGGCAAAGCAAAAATTTTATGAATTTGCCAATAGACCCCATAGGATGCTTGTCCAAATTCTGAAACCACGCCCCCACTCATCTTTACCCGACTTCTTAACACAACAAGACGGTAAGCCCACATATTGCCCTAGAATTATGGCTAATGTATTCGGAGACTTCTATAAGAAACTATATAATTGCCTATCCACAGACCCGACCACTCAATTCACACAAGATAAGTTTAACAATTTTATGGACTCTTTTAAGCTTCCCACTCTGTCCCCAGACGATCGCTCAAGTCTAAACGCACACGTGTCGGTTGAAGAGATCACTGCAGTTATTAAACAGCTACCGACTAATAAAACCCCAGGGCCGGATGATCTTCCCTACTCCTACTATAAAAAATTCCTCCCCACCATCTTACCCTACATGGAAAAACTTTATGCCTCTTTAATGAACGGAAAAATCCCCCACGCTCAATTCCTACATGCGTTCGTCACGGTGATCCCCAAACCAGGGAAAGACCCATCCTTACCTGACAACTACCGCCCCATTGCTCTCCTAAATTCTGACTATAAAATTTTTACAAAAATACTTGCCAACAGACTGTCCCTGCTCCTCCCCAAACTAATCCACAGAGACCAGGTCGGTTTTGTGCCATCCAGACATGCTGGGGACAATACTAGACGAACCATAGATTTAATAGACCTCCTGACCAAAACCAAGCGACCGGCTATAATTCTCAGTTTAGACGCACAAAAAGCGTTTGATCGCCTGAATTGGTCATTTTTGTTCGCTACACTTTCAAGATTTGGTTTCTCGGGTTCATTTATACAAGCATTAAAGGCACTATACTCTACTCCTACGTCTCAGGTACAGTTGGCCTCCCATGCCTCGGCGTCATTCCCCCTTAGCAACGGTACTAGGCAAGGTTGCCCACTATCGCCCCTGCTCTTTATTTTAAGCCTTGAGCCCTTGGCAGCAGCCATACGCGTCCACCCGGACATTAGGGGAGTGACGTTGAGGCGTCTGGAATACAAATTATCTCTTTTTGCAGATGATGTGCTGCTGACAATTACCCACCCACACATTTCTCTCCCCTCTCTCCATTCAACCTTACAAACCTTTGGCCATATCTCCGGATTCAAAATTAACCCGACTAAAACCGAAGCTTTACCCATTAATATTCCGGCTGACCTTCTTCTAACCCTGCAAACCAACTTCAAGTATAGATGGTGCATGCAGTCCCTTCAGTATCTCGGTGTACGTCTATCCCGATCGTACTCCACTCTCTACCAAGAAAATTTCCCCCCCCTCTTCTCAGACATCAACAAGCTACTTAAAAAATGGACAACACTCCCTGTCTCTCTCATTGGTAGAATCAACGTTTTGAAGATGTCTATTCTCCCCAAGCTGCTGTATATTTTCGAAACACTCCCTGTAGCAATCCCATTGACCCAACTTAAATTACTTCATAGGAACTTTCTGAATTTTATATGGAATAACAAGTCCCACAGGATTGCCAGTTCGGTTCTCCTGGCCCCCCGCTCACGTGGGGGGCTGGGGGCACCGGATGTAATCAAATATTATTATGCTACTCATCTCAGAGTCATTTCCTCGTGGACATCTCGCTATGCATCAAACAGATGGTCAGAAATCGAGATAAATATTACTTCCCCTGTACATCCATGTAGTCTACTTTGGCCCTCTTCAGATAAATTTACATCTCAAATACGGAAGATCTGCCTAAGCCCTATGATATTCACACTCTCAATCTGGAAACGCTGCTCAAGTAAATATGCTCTATCTTCCCAATGCCCCCCACTGATAAACATTTTATTTAACCCAGAAATTCCCGACAGCTTATCCTATGACTCCATGATGCCGTGGACCCAGGCAGGCATATTTCAATTGCGACATCTGGTGCATCCAGTAACACGCACTTTACTCCCTTTTTCGGTACTGCAAGCCAAACATAACTTACCAAACACACTACTCTTTTCTTACTTGCAGGTAAAACATTATTTTGTATCTAGATCACCCCAATTGACCCTGGTGGTTCCTACAGAATTTGAAAAGCTATGCTCGTATGGCCCACATGAACCTCAACAAATTTCTTGCATCTACAAGATCCTCCAGAGCACTGATCCCATTTCTGAACAGACCCACTCATATATGAGGAAATGGGCCCAGGTCCTTCATAGTCCTATCTCTATAGCTCAGTGGGGGGCGATATGGGATGCTACCTCTAAAGTCTCCAGATGCGTGGCCCAGAGGGAAACGGCATACAAAATCTTAATGTTTTGGTACAGGACCCCTGAATTTCTAGCAACTCATAAACTAGCTCCATTTAGTCACTGTTGGAGGTGTGGCTCCTCTGTGGGCTTGCACTTCCACATATTTTGGGAATGCCCTGTTTTGGTCCCCTTTTGGACCAATGTTCATGCCTTGCTGGAAAAGATATTGGAGATCCAGATCCCTTTCCAACCCATACACCTGCTATTAGGCTTACCTCTTCGGAATACCACCAAAACTATTAACAAACTACTGACATTCATCTTACTAGCAGCTAAACGAGTGATCCCGCAACATTGGCGTTCCACTGTTCCGCCTACCTTTGCGCAATTCCTTTCTGCGGTCACTGATATTCGTAAAATGGAACATATCACGGCAATCATAGAGGATGCACTACCAAAATTTGAGGTCATTTGGGAAAAATGGGATACATCGGAATATAATAATTCGGAATACTAGACCCTCACACCGAGATAAGGAAATGGTCTTTCTGGGATCACACTGTATGTTCAGGAAATTTTAGCTCCAGTTCCCATCACTGATTGCCTTCGTGTTAACATGATACCTTGATATGCTATTAAATACCACATTACCTCCCCTTTACGTGACCCGTACACTGTCTAATGGTTCACTCGAACGACTCGTTTTCTACCCTTGTTATATAACTTTATGTATACACATGCAAGTTGTACAATGTTCATATTTGCTGATTGTGATATATGCTTGTAATGCCTCATAAAAATTTACATAAATAAACAATTAAAAAATATATATATATATACTGTTTCAGCAGTATTACGCTATGTGCCCTCTTCTCTCTTTTCATTTTACATTGTGGCATTGATTCGGTTCAAAACACCATTGAGTTATCGTCTCTCAAGTTTCGATTAACCTCTTCACTGTGAGCTGCTGCAAGAGACACCCTTTGGCTCAACTATCAACTGTTGACCCTTCAGGAATACACACCTTGAGCCTATGTTGACCCTCTGGACACATGTTCAGTAGGGTCCACTAAGTCTGGTAAGCCTCCTTTATATTGGTTGTGGCTCCCCTATTTTTTACTTTTTTTCCTTTATCATCGATTTGGAAGTGTTTTCCAATCATCACAGATTTTTTGGATTATTGTGGAACACCATTGGACTTTTATTTTTTATTTTTTATAATTGTTTAATTGTTTGAATGTGTGTTTTTGAGGACCACCCATCAAGGACTCTTCTAAAAACTGTATTGTTATTCACACAGGGAATTATTTAGTTCTTCCTTGCATTTTCACTCATTTATTTGTTTGACACACACCCACTTAGCGCTGCAATTTTTTAGTTTTTTTGTTTTTTTGTTTTTTTAATTATACAAGGTTGTTGAACCTATTGAGAATTTATCATGACAGCATTATGTCTAAGGGACTGTATGCCCATTTTGCGGGTAATTTTATTGATTTTGTAGTCGTTCATGTAACAGAATTGGTATTTTAATTTCATGTAAATATTTGCTTTTTGTCAACCAATAAATGTAGCTATTTTGTATGATCACATGTCTCCGTAATAAGTTTCATATTATAGACTGTATCATATAGATTGACTTGTATTCAAAAATATCTTTCGTTAAAAAGAACTTAAAATTAATATATTGTGCGGGCAAACTGTCCCTTAAAAAGCACAACATATATTATGGAGGCACTGCTGAGATAACGTCGATGTTTTGTACAAGATCAATCATAGTTATGGTGGTGACATTAATAATATTTTGCATGAAATTATTAATTATTAATTTTAAAGAAATAATTTTTTTTGTTTGACTAAAAATGTCTGGTCAAAGTAAATTTTATGTTGATAGGGATTATCAAGAGTCAGACCTTAGTGGTAATATGAGTACTCAGAAAAAGTTGGTACATGTACAGGAAATGTTGGAAATTTCTAAAATTGAAATGGCGGATCATGTCAGAAAAAGATTGTCTGATGAGACTGATCTAAAAGCATACAATAAAGACTGTAATAACCGCACCCGTCATTTAGTAAAAGACGTATGGAACGCGGAAGGTCAAATCTGTGCACTAAAAGACAGCTCCTCTGAGACAAAGGAAATAGAAAGGCTTGATCACATTAATTTTGAATTATGCATTGTCCAAACGTATCTTCATAGAGAGTTTAAACGTCAAAATACCAAACAGGAAAGTGAAATCTTCAAATAACAGCCAAATTTAACAGAAAGGGAATGTGAGCTCACTAGAAATAAAAAGGAGACCAATGAAAAGGCAGATCATTATCATGAGTCTATAATGACAGTGTAAAATGAAATAGAACAGTTACTAGAGAACATTAAAATAGATCTGGACAAATGTCACAAGGTAAATAAAGAGTGGAAACAATTAATAGAAGAAACGGCGAGTTTTCTGCAGGAAAATGAGTCTCCTGACAAAAGTTGCAGAGTAATAAGCAGTGGAAATTTAAAAGAAGAAACAAATCAGCTTAGGTCAGGACAGGAATCCCTAATTAAGCAATCAGAAGAATTAGAAGAACAAGTGAAGTTTGTGCCCCAGGGTAATGCTCAAATGCCTAACCCTGAAAGTATAGAATCTGATCAAAATTTAATATCTGACTCTCAATCGGAAATGTGGGAGTTAGACCATGGAGAGGGATCAAGAAAAGAACCCTCATCCTACCCCAAGCCATCTGTAGAGAGAAAGGGGGTAAAAATTGAACAAACACATGAAAGTGGGTCTAATCATTTTTCCCTGGGATCAGAGGAAAAGTCAGGTACCCCTAAACAGGACGCCTCAGAAATAATAAAAATTTTAAATGATGCTTTCCCAGTCTTTGAGGAAGAGGGAGCTATGTGCGTCATTGACCACATTGAGGCCTATGAAAATACCTTATCAGCTTTAGGCCTAGGTGATGACCAGTCTAGGATTAATTTCCTACCGTGGGTATTTGAAACCAAACACCGTAGATTCTACGAATCTTTAGCAGGTCTGTCTGGTACTTCATGGCAAGAAATTAAACACCGCTGTCTTCTAGAATTTGGCCAGCACAAAAATGTTACAGTGGCCAGTGTGGCTATACAAAATCTGAGATGTGCCAGTAATCAAAGCCCCACAGAATTTTTGGCTGTGCTCAAAATGCTTACCACTTAGCAGAAAATGAGCCAGATTACAATCACCCTGAGTTTAAATCCATGTTCTTTGAGGCCCTACCTACCCACATAAAAGTGAGTTTAGCAAAAGACTACAAAGGGGGGTGCCCACTGGAGTACTTGGTAAAAGAGGGTAACAATTTGTACTCTATCCAGCAAACTGGTGAATACCAAGGAAGGCCTCAACCCATAATTCAAATTGTGGATGAAATTAATGTATCTCCTCAATTATTACAGTTTAAAACCCAGAAAATGACATGTGTTGATATAGTCAGAGGAGATATGCCACAGAGTTTCCCCAGCGAGGGACCAGATACCCCACCAATTAGAAGGTGGGAACAGAGACCACCCTTTAGAGGGGTATCCCAAAGACCACCTCAGGAGTATCTCCCAAGGGAACCAGACCCGAGTTTTTAGAGAAACTATAGGGTGTATCTCCAACGGGTCAAATTTAAACTTAAAGGTAGAAACCCACACTATTACCGGTCCAATTCGCCCCGGGGACCTACACAGGTAAATAGGGAGCACTCACAGGGTAAGACACCCCAAAATCCTCAGAAAAATAGGGCGAAATTAAGGCCCAGATAACTATCCCAGAATCAGGACAGTGGTTCTGATGGGGATATTTCTGATCAAACTGAGCCAATAGTCCCCAGAAAATTCAGAAACTGGGTCCCAAAACCCTATTCTGATCAGCCTGTAGGCAACGCAGAAACCAAAATAAATCAAATTATGGATATGTTGCACAGCTTCATTGCTGTACGGAACGTGAGTAACGTTTTTTTCAAAGGGCAAATACTGTGGCCAGCCAAGGGCCACGAAACCTTTGAAGCGCCTGTGTTAAAATAAATCAGAGGAATGCACTGGAAAGGTATAGGAGACAGAGGTTCTAACACCATGTTTTTCCCCAGGTTACAGTAGTAGGATCCTGAAATCCCTAACTGGGATTTTGGTCGTTAGATATTAACTATTCTCCTATCTTTCAGTGGTCACTTCATTCCTCTGACATAAACAGGTCACTCCAGACAGCTTAATTTCAAGAAGTCGCAGAAGACGATAATTACAGAGGATGACCGAATCCTAAAGACATTAATATCAGAAGGCCTAAAATGGTTTGATATTTTGGTAAAAGATGAGGAGTCACCCGCATAAGGTAGTTTGATTGCCTCAAATGAGTTGTATTGACACCCCAAAGGGGGAGATTTTCTTTGTTTATTCCTCCCAAGTAGAAGGTTGACTGTCGTGTCAAATATTTTGTTACTGACAGTAAATGTCACGTGTCAAACTGAAGTGTTTTTCATTTTTATCATTCCAGAACCGCTACAATTAAGCTAAAAAAAAAATGGTTCTGAAGATGTCAGTTAGTTATTGATGTCTGGTATCCACAGCTATAAACTAATGTCCTCATGTTAATGAGCCCTAGAGCTTTGTCTCCCATAGCAAATGTTCAGACATTGTCTTGCTAGCCAGAGTGTTTAGTTAAAGGACTGGTGACACAATGGGCTAAAGGGGGGGCTCTGAGGAAGCCAGGACACCAGCCTGACACTGAGATCTCAAAACGCAGGTCATGTAAAAAAAAGAAAAAATATTGTCTTTTTCTCATGGAATCCATTTTCCTTACAGGACTAAGATGTCCATAAGCCGGTCAACAAAACCGAGAGTCCGACATGTGTGAAACATCCATAGAAGGAACCGTATGGAGAATCCAGAGACACCGCTGATGGCTAGTCTGCACGGACAAAACTCACCAGGACGGCCAAGCCCACAGGTGCCCGGAGTGATCCATTTCCCGCCAACCGACGGATGACGGCCTCGAGATGCACACATCAATCACATACCCATCTTTTTCTCAATGAATTACTCCCATCTGCAGATGTCAACACCCCTAAACACTATATTCAGTACCCACAGTTTGGATACAAGGCCGAATGAAGCCAGATCTCCTCAACCTTTTCGCGTTTTGAAGTCTCCCAAACGACTTACGGCATTTGCTGACTTCAAAAAGGGGGATTATGTTATGGGTTTCCTTAATAATAATATTAATAATAATAATAATTTTAATATTTACGGGCAGAGACTTGAAAGTTCACTTAGGCCTCAAAAGCTGATGAACACGTTTTTCCCATAACAATTGGGCTAGCCATCTCTAACATTTACAAACCTGGTTTGAAAGTTAAAACAATGACAACTTTCCTCAGGACAAATTAGAGATGTTTAAGAAGTCAACACTGCCATTGAAAATACTCTACAGATAGTTAACCAAATTACAAACCTTCCAACTGTCATGGATATGCATTAATGTCTGTCTGCCATCTTACCTTCCTCCTCATGTGTTCATCTAGAGACCAGACCTCCTTCACCTGGCTTCCTTTATAATCTCCTCCCAGCCTGACTCCACCCCAGGCCCTATCACTGAACACTATATTAACCTGTGCACTGCAAGCCTGCTTTGCTGATCAACGTGTTTGTTAGGCATTGTGTGTTTGGGTTCCTGCCTGCCGTGTGCTACGTCTGTCTCTCTGTTACGTTATTGGCTTGTCCCCGACCATCCCTGTCTGCTCGTGACCCTTGACCTTCGGCTCGTTCTTCGTTATCCTTGTCTGCTTGTGGCCCCTGACCTTCGGCTTGTTATTCGGTTCTCTCTATCGTGTGCTGCTGCTTCCCCTTATCCTACGGGGCGTGAGCTAGGAAACTCCAGGGGCCGCGACCTGGTCCCAGCCTGCAGCGTAACATCCTCACCACTAGAGGCCCTGGAGAAGACCAGCTGGGTCTTAGACTCCGCGCCCTGGGGAATCTTGGCTCTCGCTTCCGTTGGGATCCCGGTTGTGCTCCTCTGGTCCCGCTTTCCACAACCACCCAGTTTCCTATCCACAGAAGCCAGCCATAGGGTTCACTACCTCGCGGTGCACTCCTGTCCCCCTACGGTGTGCATCTGTCACCTGGCCACAGGTGACCCTGACAGTTTGATCAGCCATGAACCCGGCTGACATCCCGCTTCCCGCGGATGATCCATTGCAGGGCATAGTTCGCAGACTTGAGACCCAGGAATCAAATCAGACCCAGGTGATGCGATTCCTCCAGGATCTGGCTTCTCGATTCGAGCAGCTTCAGGTCTCCTTGGGAACCCCGAATCCGCAACCCCAAGTACAACCAGCGGCTGTACCTATCGCACCAGTCGCAGCCTCACACTCACTAAGATTGCCAGCTCCGTTCCGTTTCTCTGGGGACTCCAAGGCCTGCAGGGGGTTTCTCAGCCAATGCACTATTCATTTTGAGCTTCAGCCTCAAAGCTTCCTATCTGACCGGGCTAAGGTAGCCTATATCATTTCCCTCCTCTCCGGTGAAGCTTTGGCCTGGGCTGCCCCCCTGTGGGAGAGGAACGATCCGGTGGTTTCCAGTCTGTCCGAATTCTTGAAGCTCTTTCGTAATATCTTCGAAGAGCCGGCTCGGGCTTCTTCAGCGGCTAGTGCTGTCTTACGTCTTCGCCAAGAATCTAGTTCAGTGGGGCAATATGCTCTTCAGTTCCGTATCCACACAGCTGAATTGAGCTGGAATAATGAGGCCCTGGTCGCTACCTTTTTACATGGCCTCTCTGACCGAGTGAAAGACGAATTAGCGGGAAGAGCCATTCCCGTCGGTCTGGACGATGTAATTTCATTATGCAACCAGATCGACATTCGTTTTCAAGAGAGGTCCTTAGAAAAAAGACGCCAGCACTCTCTGGGTCCTAGCCAGTCTGAGCTCCCCTCCCTTCATTCCGTGGAGCATCCTCTTCCTGCTGAAGAACCTATGCAGCTGGGCCGGACCAGACTAACCCCCGAAGAACGTGCTAGGCGCAGAACTCTGGGCTTGTGCCTCTATTGTGGGGGCAAGGGTCATTTTCGTGACTCCTGCTCGCTTCGTCCGGGAAACGCTCGGGTCTAATACATTTGGAAGGTGGAGTATTGGACCCAGAAACATCACCTTCTCGCCTGCTCTTGCCGGTGTCCCTTCATGTAGGCACTTCTCCTCAGTCAACCCTTGCATACCTGGATTCCGGGGCTGCCGGCAATTTCATGGATTGGAGAACTGCTTCTTCTATGAAGCTTACCCTTTCACCTCTCACTACCCCATTGGTAGTCTCGGCAATTGATGGCACTGTTCTCCCAGGGGGCCCTATTCGCTTCCAGACGCTACCCATTAGGATGTCGGTAGGGATTCTCCACCAGGAGTGGATATCCTTTCTTATTCTACCCAAGGCCTCTACCCCAGTTGTATTGGGCCTCCCTTGGCTACAGCTCCACTCTCCACATGTGGACTGGGTCTCTGGGCAGATCCTGGCCTGGGGTTCCTCATGTTTCTCGTCGTGTCTTCTCAAGGTGACCCCCAAGGAGAGTCTTCCGGTTGCTGCCACTTCTGTTTCTTCTGATCTTCCCGCCGCATACAGCGATTACCGGGATGTGTTCTGTAAAAAATCAGCTGAGGTGCTTCCTCCCCACAGGTCTTTTGACTGTGCTATTGATCTTGTCCCCGGAGCAACTCTACCCAGGGGTCGTACCTACCCTCTGTCCATCCCAGAGACCCAGGCCATGTCGGAGTATGTAGCAGAGAATCTGGAGAGAGGGTTCATCTGGAAATCCTCATCGCCTGCAGGGGCAGGGTTCTTTTTTGTTGCCAAAAAGGATGGTACCTTAAGACCCTGCATCGATTATCGGGGTTTAAATGCGGTTACTATTAAAAATCGATACCCCTTACCCTTAATATCTGAGCTATTCGATAGGTTGAAGGGTGCCTCCATTTTCACCAAGTTGGATCTCAGAGGCGCGTACAATCTCATTCGAATACGGGAGGGTGACGAATGGAAGACTGCATTTAACACTAGAGACGGGCATTACGAATATCTGGTGATGCCTTTTGGTCTGTGTAATGCTCCAGCCGTGTTTCAAAACTTTGTCAATGAAATCTTCAGAGATCTGCTGTACCAGTTTGTTGTCATCTATCTGGATGACATTCTGATCTTTTCTGAAAATCTGCTCGTCCACAGAAACCATGTCCGCACTGTACTTCAACGTCTTAGAGAGAACAATCTCTATGCCAAGCTGGAGAAATGTTCCTTTGAATGTTCTGAGGTCCTGTTTTTGGGGTGCTTTGTCTCATGTTCGGGGCTTCGTATGGACCCTGGGAAGGTCTTGGCTATCACCAACTGGCCTCTTCCTGCTAGCCTCAAGGCCACACAGCGCTTTCTTGGCTTCACTAATTATTATAGGCAGTTCATAAGGAATTACTCTTCCATTGCCGCGCCTATTATCGCTTTGACCAAGAAGGGTGTGAATGCCAGAGACTGGCCTCCCGAAGCTGTCTCTGCATTTCACAACCTGAAACAGGCCTTTGTTTCTGGCCCCCTCTTGAGGAGACCAAATCCTGGGAATGCATTTTTTATTGAAGTGGACGCTTCCTCAATGGGGGTGGGAGCTGTGCTTCTTCAAATCTTTGAGAAGAGACGCCAACCATGTGCGTTCTTCTCCAAAAAAAATTCTCAGGCAGAGAGGAATTATGCCATCGGTGATCGGGAACTTCTCGCAATTAAATTGGCGTTAGAGGAGTGGCGTCATCTCTTGGAGGGTTCCCCTCACTCCATAACGATCTTTACCGATCACAAGAATTTACAGTATCTACAGAATGCTAAACGTCTGAATCCTAGACAGGCCAGGTGGAGTCTCTTCTTTGCCCGTTTTAATTTCACGATTACCTACAAACCTGGTTCCTGCAACGGTCGGGCTGATGCGCTCTCTAGGTCATTTGACACTTTGGACGAGGAGTCCGCCCCTGAACCTGAGCCGATCATTCCCACCTCATGCATTGTTGCCCACTCTACCACCCTGAAGTCTAAAATTCCGCCTGGTAAGACCTTTGTCCCCACTGGGCTAAGAGCTAAGATCCTTCGTTGGGGACATGATTCCAAGGTGGCAGGGCATTCTGGATTCCTCCGATCCTTCCTACTCATCAGTCGTCACTACTGGTGGCCTAATCTCCGCTCAGACGTCAAAGACTACGTTAAAGCTTGTCATGTCTGTGCTCAGTCCAAATCCTCCACACAAGCTCCTGCTGGTCTCCTCATGCCCTTGCCTATTCCTAAGGAACCCTGGGCCCATATTGCCATGGATTTTATCACCGATCTCCCACTGTCTGAGAATAATACAGTCATTTGGGTGGTAATCGATCGATTCTCCAAGATGGCTCATTTTGTTCCTCTTCCTGGTCTTCCTTCGGCCCCTGCCTTGGTTCCCATTTTCATTCGAGAAATTCTCCGCCTACATGGGGTCCCTTCTCATATTGTTTCCGACAGGGGAGTCCAATTCACGTCTCGTTTTTGGAGAGCCTTTTGCAAATCCCTCAATATTGTCTTGGATTTTTCTTCTTCTTACCATCCCCAATCCAATGGACAGACTGAGAGGGTTAATCAGGAGTTAGAGGTCTTTCTTCGCACCTTTGTGTCTTCTCACCATGACGATTGGTCCTCTCTACTCCCGTGGGCAGAATTCTCCCATAACAATCATGTGAATACCAGTTCGCAGAAGACACCCTTTTTCACAGTTTATGGAAAACACCCTCAACTTCCTCTTCCTATGATCTGTTCTCCAGACATTCCAGCTTTGGCTTCGGTTCAGGAGTCTCTCAATTCCGTTTGGGGTCACGTTCATGATTCCCTCCGGGCAGCTGCTGAAAAATTCAAAGGCTTTGCCGACCGCCGCAGGCGTAAACCGCCTTCTCTTCAGCCAGGGGACAAAGTCTGGCTCTCTACCAGGAACATCAAGCTCCGAGTTCCTTCTCTGAAGTTTGCTCCACGATTCATCGGTCCATACACGGTAACTGCTAAACTGAATCCGGTTTGTTTCAAACTCCAGATTCCTAAGAGCCTTAAAATCACTAACTCCTTTCATGTTGCTCTTCTAAAGCCTTTAGTCCTCAATAAATTCTCTCGTCCTCTTCCTACCGTGGCGCCTGTCTCTGAGGATAATCAGGAGTACGAGATCAGTCAAATTCTGGACTCCCGACTCTGTAAAGGCGTTCTTCAGTACCTCGTTCATTGGAAAGGGTTTGGTCCTGAGGAGAGGTCTTGGATCACTGCATCTGAGGTCTTTGCACCTCGTCTGTTAAAGGAGTTTCATCTGAAGTTTCCCTCTAAACCTGGGCCCAGGCGGGGAAGGGGGAGGCCTCGTAAGAGGGAGGGTACTGTCATGGATATGCATTAATGTCTGTCTGCCATCTTACCTTCCTCCTCATGTGTTCATCTAGAGACCAGACCTCCTTCACCTGGCTTCCTTTATAATCTCCTCCCAGCCTGACTCCACCCCAGGCCCTATCACTGAACACTATATTAACCTGTGCACTGCAAGCCTGCTTTGCTGATCAACGTGTTTGTTAGGCATTGTGTGTTTGGGTTCCTGCCTGCCGTGTGCTACGTCTGTCTCTCTGTTACGTTATTGGCTTGTCCCCGACCATCCCTGTCTGCTCGTGACCCTTGACCTTCGGCTCGTTCTTCGTTATCCTTGTCTGCTTGTGGCCCCTGACCTTCGGCTTGTTATTCGGTTCTCTCTATCGTGTGCTGCTGCTTCCCCTTATCCTACGGGGCGTGAGCTAGGAAACTCCAGGGGCCGCGACCTGGTCCCAGCCTGCAGCGTAACATCCTCACCACTAGAGGCCCTGGAGAAGACCAGCTGGGTCTTAGACTCCGCGCCCTGGGGAATCTTGGCTCTCGCTTCCGTTGGGATCCCGGTTGTGCTCCTCTGGTCCCGCTTTCCACAACCACCCAGTTTCCTATCCACAGAAGCCAGCCATAGGGTTCACTACCTCGCGGTGCACTCCTGTCCCCCTACGGTGTGCATCTGTCACCTGGCCACAGGTGACCCTGACACCAACTAGAGCAAACAAATCCTTTGTAAGAGAAAGACTTTAGTAAACAGAGATGCTAATACTAGCCGTGTAGAGACAAAGGAATGTGTTGTAAGGTATATGGCAACCAAAAAACTGGACAATCAAATGTATGGACATGGCCAGAGCTATATTGACTAAGAAGTATTGATAAGAAGGATATGTTTGGACAGCTGAACCATTCACCCAATTCTCAGTTTAAAGTCCAGGGCTGACCCCCAAGAGGAACTTTCATACATATATATTTTTCATTTCTTTTCCTTTACCTCATATATATGTGGACATAAATATCCTAATCATAAGTGATGCATATGCCACTTCTCAGACATTTTAAGAAAACACCTGGATACATTATAAATATACATGATATTCAAAGTAAGAACATATATTGATATGTAATAAATAAGAATGATGTTTAGATTATCAATGACATTTTAGGTCATAGGGAAAAATATGATTTTAGTATCTGTTGACCTAGGGACTTCGTTAGAAAAATGAAGATAGATATCAGTGTAATTTTATAGATAGAAATGTTTTAAAGAGTTAATTAGCCTTACGAAATACGTCGAATTATGATTATAGAATACAAAAGGAGTCTACGTTTAGAAATGACCACATATTCAAAAGATATAGATAAATATTGAATGTTATATTGATTGACATATAATCTGTACCCTGTTTAGAAAAACCAGCTTATAGATATATTTTTAGACAGGAATATAAAACACATTATGTTATGTGAATAAATCAAGAAGTATATTAGAAGTATGTTATATATACCGGATTACCAGAAGATTAAAATCCATATATTCTTCCCACAATATACAAATTACACACATTCTGAGAATAGAATATATCAACTTAAAGAATTGATGCCCTAGTGGCTGAAAGTGGTATTACTTGAGGTTCCCAAAAATACAGAGAACAGTTAATTATTAAATTACCAACCTATAGAAACCAGAGATTTTTGTACAGTAACTCCCCTAACTGCAGCCACCAATAAGTGGAAGAACCACCTCCTTTGGGAAGAACTTAGGATAATTTTTATAATCTTATTGTCCAGAGACAATATTTAAGGGAAGAAAAATTAGATGAGAGGAACGGAGACAGGAGGACTGACCACACACTGACATCACTCACCGAGGACTCCCTGACAGCCAGTCACTCCCACCGGCCGGGGAGAGACACTCAGGGACCCACCCTGAGGGCACACTGGGAGATCCACACTCTCAGAGAGACTGACACCCATGCACCATGCATGAAGACATATTCTTACACTCATGAAGATTCCTAGACACCCGAATCCTGAAAACCACGGCAGCCATCTTAACTCTGGTCAGGAGATTGCCATTATGGAATGGGTAGATATGCCATTTTTGATTTTATCTTGAATTCATTGTTGTTCTCAAAATTGTTGAAGTATTGAATATTCTGCAATCATGATTTATTCTCATTAACCAACAACTGGTAGATGTTTTTTGTAAAGATTCAATTTTTCATTGTATTTTTCTTTTTGCATAGTTCCAATCTTAGTGGCAAAACAGAGGTCCAATTCATTTCACATTGTTAACCACTTACTTACCTGCAGTATAGTAACGGTTGGATGTGTGAAATACAGACGTTCTGTTTCATTGTCAATTATACAAGGTTATTTTCCACTGTTGCCATTGATTTTCATGAAGCGCTTTTTAACTACTTGAATGTAAGTGTAATTACCTACATTAAAATATACTGTTTCGGGGGGGCGTGGCCTGACGCGAACAGGGACGGACGTGCTTTGGAGGAGCTCCGGGTCTCCAGGAATCCATCCGTCGCCATCCGGACCGCTAAAACCCCTATTCGGGTCCTAAACACTCATCGGCCTGCTCACCTTGCCCCATTGCAGTGTCCTAGACCGTTGTTCCGGTGTGAATCGGTCGGGAGACGCCCGAGATCCGACGCCTTCAGCGCCTATAGTAGCCGCCATCTTCTCGGCCTAAAGCCTCCCGGAGGAGCCGGACCCCAGCTGTCTTAGAGGTAAGGGACCACCATCCGTCCCTACCCGTCACCCATCCTCTTGCCTTGAGACTACCTGGAGGCAGAGCCGGATCCCGGAAACATCTGTGGGGGCCGTTACTCCACGCGGCCTAGTGAGGCCTTGAATCCCCAGCCTCTCCTGCAGCTGTACCCCCGCGAGCGCGTAGGGCGGCCGGCTCGATCCGAATCTGAGGGCCGGGATCTCCACTCGGCACCCGCCCGGACCCCCATCCTGGGCCCTGTCTTCAGCTGAGGGAGCCTTCTGGACTGCTCCCGTCCACGAGGGCCCCGTCGCCATCTTGGGGGCTCCGAAATCCCAGCGCTCGAGTACCGCGACCGCGAGGCGAGCGGTGAATACCTCAGGATACACCCGAGTAAGCCTCCCTGGCCTAACGGGACAGACCTGAGGAGGTCCGAAGGCCGGCAGAGGCATCCTGTGGCAGACGGCGCATTGAGCATTGAGGTGAGCGGCGGCCATCTTGCTACACCCTGGGCATACTAGTAGCCTCTCCATCCCCCATAATCCACAACCAAACCCCAAATTAACATCCGGGCCGCAAGGGGGGAGACCCAAGCTGCAGGGGGGGAGAACTTGCCTAATCCCAGCGATCATCCAGTCCCTGTCCCCATAGACACCTGAATCGGCCATCTTGCTACACTCAACTGCAGTGTAATTGGGGCTCCATGTATTCTTTTAAGTCACATTTCAGAGGCTCCTGAACTACCCAGCAGATTGGTCTACCAAGCTCAATCCCCTTCATTAGATCTCATTACTTCTAAATTCAAAAGACGCCGCATTCTGCATCACTATACTCCTAGGAGCGGCCATCTTGCTACACCACATTAACCTGTTCTCTCGGGTTCCTAATTGGTTTACTCTTACTCTGATGGTCCCGCACCCCCCTCATCAGGAAGTACATGTCATTATTGCAGTCCTGCAATGAGTCTTTAACCTACGATACACGAGACAGGATGTACTAAAAGACATAGTAAGGGGGCGCATACGCAGCTCGTAGGATGGCGAACGAACTTGACTAGAGCTCCGGCCTCACCTCCTGCATCCGAAGCTCCCGCTCCACTACACTAGAGACTTTTGCTCCGGGAGCCACCTCCACTGAACCGGGAACCCCTCAGCTACCTGCCGAACGTTGTATGGGTAAGATCGGCGACCAGAGGCACATATACCAGACACGATCCTCACAGGCCGCATCGCAACCCGCGTGCCACATGGAAAAATACCTGCTTAGGCCGCAGTCCCCGGCCTCAATTTCTACGACAGAAGCCACAGATCAGCCAGACGCACTCCCGCTGGTTGATCCCTCATTGTTTATAGATAACCCCCCTGCCTTCTCACATAACAGCTCCTCGCAGCACCCTCCAATGACGTCCTTGGTAACTGTAGATGTCCTGGACCTGAAACTGCAGACATTGCTCCAGAGTATCACTCACAACGTTGCAAAGGAGGTTAATAAACTAGCTCACGAACTGAGAGGGGAGATTGACCAGCTAGGGGAAAGAACAGACACCCTTGAAACAAAACTAGATGAGGTGGTGAATTATGTACAAGCCTTAGAAGAGGAGAATGCTAACCTAAAGAATGCAGTACTACAACTGCAGGTGCAGCAAGAAGACCTCGAGAACAGAGAACGTAGGCAAAACCTCCGCATACGGGGTGTCCCTGAGTCTGTTGTTGACAAGGACATTAGGCCATACTTGCTAGCCCTGTTTAACTCCCTGGCACCCGATATCACGGACATTGATCTGCGTTTCGACAGAGCACATAGATCACTGGCCCCTAAACCTCCTCAGGGTGCTAATCCCAGGGACATCATAGTTCGCTTTCATTTTTACGAAAGTAAAGAGGCCCTGACAATCGCCACAAGAAACAAACCTAGAGTGGACTTTAGGGGGGCAAAGATACAAATCTTCAGCGACCTATCGCCCATAACGCTAAATAAAAGACGCAACCTTCGCCCTATTACTGCCCACTTACAGCACCACCACGTACCCTATAGATGGGGCTTCCCCTTTCGTCTGACGGTGACCAAGGATGGCGCGCAACACACCCTGAGGGACCTCCAGGAAGGTGAGTCCTTTGTCAGGAGCCTGGGACTCCCCCCTGTTCCTGAGGAGGATCTGCAAGCCCAATTCCCACCCTCTAGACCTCTGTCAACACCCGGGAAGATGTGGACCCCGGTCCGTCACAGACCCAGAAAAACCACATTCACCCCACAAGGGAACACATCTTCTAAAGGCCCCACCTGAAATATCCACGGACCCTCATGTCTGGTATGTAATCCTTTTTCTCCTGTCCCCCGATCTACTTAAGTCACAGAGGCCCTGATGTTGGGCCTATGCAATCCCTTTGAAAAGTCTCTGGGCTCAGAGACCGGGGTTTTCCCCCTTCTACTTGTTCATCCATGGGCGACTGCCCTCAGGGACAACTACAGTTCTACGGTTCCCACTTAACTTTGACTTTTTCTACATTTGCTTTTTCGGATCGGGTTGAGGCCGGTTAGCTCGGCCATGCGAGCTGCTGTGTTTCCCCCAATATGGTCGTGTTTTTTTACCATAATCCCTTGGAGATGAGTTTCTCCTCGGGCACTCTACCTATATGGTATGTCGTTTTTGTTTTACTCTTTTTTCTTTTTGTTCTCCCATGTTTTTTGGGGATCCTTTTTGATCCCATATTTACCTACGTTAGAATCTTCTATTCACGAATGTATGTTATATTACATGTTTTCATATCGTTAGGGTTGCACGGAGGTCTATTTTTTGAACTGCTCAGAAAATGTTTCTATGTTTTTATTCCCATGTTCTTTCTATATGGGTTTAAACATACAATTGTGCGAAGTCTTTTGTCTACAATATGGTATACGCTTAATGCATTTTACACGAATGTAATGTCAGATTTTTCCCCATTCTGCACCTATGGCAGTTAGTGTCTTCTCATGTAACGTTAAAGGTCTAAATTCCATCCGGAAGAGATGGCTTGCCCTTAAAGAGTTCAAAGCATCTAATGCTGAGGTGATCATGGTCCAGGAGACACATTTTAGGGCAGGGGGCTCTTTCAAATTTGCTTCTAGGCACTACCCCACAACTTTTGTGGCGTCTTCTCCCTGTGGAAAAGCTGGAGTGGCGATTCTCCTTAAAAGCTCATCCACCATACAGGTGAAATCCTCATATTTGGACCCCCAAGGTCGCTTTATCCTCCTGGACTGTGGTCACCAAAATACTTCTTTTACTTTAGCGAATGTATATGTTCCCAACACAGGCCAAATTGGTTTTCTTGACACTTTCTTTGACAAACTACACAAATATGCCCAACCCTTTCAGATTATTGGGGGCGATTTTAACTTGTGCATGTCTCCAATTAGGGATAGGGCCGCCCTTTTTCAAGACAAACCTCCACTACAGGCACATAAATCTTCCTCCTCGTTCCGCAAAATAATTAGAACAAATAGACTGTTTGATTCTTGGAGGGTAAAACACCCGACAGCCAAACAGTTTACCTTCTTCTCTCCACCCCACAAGCTGTACACGAGAATTGACTATTTTTTCATCTCTGCACCCCTATTGCCATACCAGGTTGACGCCAACATTCTCCCAATTACATGGTCTGACCATGCTCCCATCACTATAGACCTCTTATTGTCCTCACCCACGCCTAGGAGATGTCACTGGCGCCTTAACGAGTCACTCCTAAACTCATCTAAGACCCATTTACCACTACAAGACAAACTGAATGAATATTTTCAGATAAATAAAGACTCCGTGTCGGAGATCTCTGTTCTGTGGGAGGCACATAAGGCGTTCTTCAGAGGTGAATGCATCGCAACTGGATCTCGCCTTAAAAAAGACCGTGTTTTGCAGAGATCGACTTTACTGACTCAGTTATTAGAAGCTGAACAAAAACTTCTCGGACGCCCCACGATGGAGGGTCTCAGAGCCGTAACAGCACTACGGAATCGTATCAAAACATTAGATTCGGCAAGAATCACTAAATCCATGCTCTGGGCAAAGCAAAAATTTTATGAATTTGCCAATAGACCCCATAGGATGCTTGTCCAAATTCTGAAACCACGCCCCCACTCATCTTTACCCGACTTCTTAACACAACAAGACGGTAAGCCCACATATTGCCCTAGAATTATGGCTAATGTATTCGGAGACTTCTATAAGAAACTATATAATTGCCTATCCACAGACCCGACCACTCAATTCACACAAGATAAGTTTAACAATTTTATGGACTCTTTTAAGCTTCCCACTCTGTCCCCAGACGATCGCTCAAGTCTAAACGCACACGTGTCGGTTGAAGAGATCACTGCAGTTATTAAACAGCTACCGACTAATAAAACCCCAGGGCCGGATGATCTTCCCTACTCCTACTATAAAAAATTCCTCCCCACCATCTTACCCTACATGGAAAAACTTTATGCCTCTTTAATGAACGGAAAAATCCCCCACGCTCAATTCCTACATGCGTTCGTCACGGTGATCCCCAAACCAGGGAAAGACCCATCCTTACCTGACAACTACCGCCCCATTGCTCTCCTAAATTCTGACTATAAAATTTTTACAAAAATACTTGCCAACAGACTGTCCCTGCTCCTCCCCAAACTAATCCACAGAGACCAGGTCGGTTTTGTGCCATCCAGACATGCTGGGGACAATACTAGACGAACCATAGATTTAATAGACCTCCTGACCAAAACCAAGCGACCGGCTATAATTCTCAGTTTAGACGCACAAAAAGCGTTTGATCGCCTGAATTGGTCATTTTTGTTCGCTACACTTTCAAGATTTGGTTTCTCGGGTTCATTTATACAAGCATTAAAGGCACTATACTCTACTCCTACGTCTCAGGTACAGTTGGCCTCCCATGCCTCGGCGTCATTCCCCCTTAGCAACGGTACTAGGCAAGGTTGCCCACTATCGCCCCTGCTCTTTATTTTAAGCCTTGAGCCCTTGGCAGCAGCCATACGCGTCCACCCGGACATTAGGGGAGTGACGTTGAGGCGTCTGGAATACAAATTATCTCTTTTTGCAGATGATGTGCTGCTGACAATTACCCACCCACACATTTCTCTCCCCTCTCTCCATTCAACCTTACAAACCTTTGGCCATATCTCCGGATTCAAAATTAACCCGACTAAAACCGAAGCTTTACCCATTAATATTCCGGCTGACCTTCTTCTAACCCTGCAAACCAACTTCAAGTATAGATGGTGCATGCAGTCCCTTCAGTATCTCGGTGTACGTCTATCCCGATCGTACTCCACTCTCTACCAAGAAAATTTCCCCCCCCTCTTCTCAGACATCAACAAGCTACTTAAAAAATGGACAACACTCCCTGTCTCTCTCATTGGTAGAATCAACGTTTTGAAGATGTCTATTCTCCCCAAGCTGCTGTATATTTTCGAAACACTCCCTGTAGCAATCCCATTGACCCAACTTAAATTACTTCATAGGAACTTTCTGAATTTTATATGGAATAACAAGTCCCACAGGATTGCCAGTTCGGTTCTCCTGGCCCCCCGCTCACGTGGGGGGCTGGGGGCACCGGATGTAATCAAATATTATTATGCTACTCATCTCAGAGTCATTTCCTCGTGGACATCTCGCTATGCATCAAACAGATGGTCAGAAATCGAGATAAATATTACTTCCCCTGCACATCCATGTAGTCTACTTTGGCCCTCTTCAGATAAATTTACATCTCAAATACGGAAGATCTGCCTAAGCCCTATGATATTCACACTCTCAATCTGGAAACGCTGCTCAAGTAAATATGCTCTATCTTCCCAATGCCCCCCACTGATAAACATTTTATTTAACCCAGAAATTCCCGACAGCTTATCCTATGACTCCATGATGCCGTGGACCCAGGCAGGCATATTTCAATTGCGACATCTGGTGCATCCAGTAACACGCACTTTACTCCCTTTTTCGGTACTGCAAGCCAAACATAACTTACCGAACACACTACTCTTTTCTTACTTGCAGGTAAAACATTATTTTGTATCTAGATCACCCCAATTGACCCTGGTGGTTCCTACAGAATTTGAAAAGCTATGCTCGTATGGCCCACATGAACCTCAACAAATTTCTTGCATCTACAAGATCCTCCAGAGCACTGATCCCATTTCTGAACAGACCCACTCATATATGAGGAAATGGGCCCAGGTCCTTCATAGTCCTATCTCTATAGCTCAGTGGGGGGCGATATGGGATGCTACCTCTAAAGTCTCCAGATGCGTGGCCCAGAGGGAAACGGCATACAAAATCTTAATGTTTTGGTACAGGACCCCTGAATTTCTAGCAACTCATAAACTAGCTCCATTTAGTCACTGTTGGAGGTGTGGCTCCTCTGTGGGCTTGCACTTCCACATATTTTGGGAATGCCCTGTTTTGGTCCCCTTTTGGACCAATGTTCATGCCTTGCTGGAAAAGATATTGGAGATCCAGATCCCTTTCCAACCCATACACCTGCTATTAGGCTTACCTCTTCGGAATACCACCAAAACTATTAACAAACTACTGACATTCATCTTACTAGCAGCTAAACGAGTGATCCCGCAACATTGGCGTTCCACTGTTCCGCCTACCTTTGCGCAATTCCTTTCTGCGGTCACTGATATTCGTAAAATGGAACATATCACGGCAATCATAGAGGATGCACTACCAAAATTTGAGGTCATTTGGGAAAAATGGGATACATCGGAATATAATAATTCGGAATACTAGACCCTCACACCGAGATAAGGAAATGGTCTTTCTGGGATCACACTGTATGTTCAGGAAATTTTAGCTCCAGTTCCCATCACTGATTGCCTTCGTGTTAACATGATACCTTGATATGCTATTAAATACCACATTACCTCCCCTTTACGTGACCCGTACACTGTCTAATGGTTCACTCGAACGACTCGTTTTCTACCCTTGTTATATAACTTTATGTATACACATGCAAGTTGTACAATGTTCATATTTGCTGATTGTGATATATGCTTGTAATGCCTCATAAAAATTTACATAAATAAACAATAAAAAAAAAAAATATATACTGTTTCAGCAGTATTACGCTATGTGCCCTCTTCTCTCTTTTCATTTTACATTGTGGCATTGATTCGGTTCAAAACACCATTGAGTTATCGTCTCTCAAGTTTCGATTAACCTCTTCACTGTGAGCTGCTGCAAGAGACACCCTTTGGCTCAACTATCAACTGTTGACCCTTCAGGAATACACACCTTGAGCCTATGTTGACCCTCTGGACACATGTTCAGTAGGGTCCACTAAGTCTGGTAAGCCTCCTTTATATTGGTTGTGGCTCCCCTATTTTTTACTTTTTTTCCTTTATCATCGATTTGGAAGTGTTTTCCAATCATCACAGATTTTTTGGATTATTGTGGAACACCATTGGACTTTTATTTTTTATTTTTTATAATTGTTTAATTGTTTGAATGTGTGTTTTTGAGGACCACCCATCAAGGACTCTTCTAAAAACTGTATTGTTATTCACACAGGGAATTATTTAGTTCTTCCTTGCATTTTCACTCATTTATTTGTTTGACACACACCCACTTAGCGCTGCAATTTTTTAGTTTTTTTGTTTTTTTGTTTTTTTAATTATACAAGGTTGTTGAACCTATTGAGAATTTATCATGACAGCATTATGTCTAAGGGACTGTATGCCCATTTTGCGGGTAATTTTATTGATTTTGTAGTCGTTCATGTAACAGAATTGGTATTTTAATTTCATGTAAATATTTGCTTTTTGTCAACCAATAAATGTAGCTATTTTGTATGATCACATGTCTCCGTAATAAGTTTCATATTATAGACTGTATCATATAGATTGACTTGTATTCAAAAATATCTTTCGTTAAAAAGAACTTAAAATTAATATATTGTGCGGGCAAACTGTCCCTTAAAAAGCACAACATATATTATGGAGGCACTGCTGAGATAACGTCGATGTTTTGTACAAGATCAATCATAGTTATGGTGGTGACATTAATAATATTTTGCATGAAATTATTAATTATTAATTTTAAAGAAATAATTTTTTTTTTTGACTAAAAATGTCTGGTCAAAGTAAATTTTATGTTGATAGGGATTATCAAGAGTCAGACCTTAGTGGTAATATGAGTACTCAGAAAAAGTTGGTACATGTACAGGAAATGTTGGAAATTTCTAAAATTGAAATGGCGGATCATGTCAGAAAAAGATTGTCTGATGAGACTGATCTAAAAGCATACAATAAAGACTGTAATAACCGCACCCGTCATTTAGTAAAAGACGTATGGAACGCGGAAGGTCAAATCTGTGCACTAAAAGACAGCTCCTCTGAGACAAAGGAAATAGAAAGGCTTGATCACATTAATTTTGAATTATGCATTGTCCAAACATATCTTCATAGAGAGTTTAAACGTCAAAATACCGAACAGGAAAGTGAAATCTTCAAATAACAGCCAAATTTAACAGAAAGGGAATGTGAGCTCACTAGAAATAAAAAGGAGACCAATGAAAAGGCAGATCATTATCATGAGTCTATAATGACAGTGTAAAATGAAATAGAACAGTTACTAGAGAACATTAAAATAGATCTGGACAAATGTCACAAGGTAAATAAAGAGTGGAAACAATTAATAGAAGAAACGGCGAGTTTTCTGCAGGAAAATGAGTCTCCTGACAAAAGTTGCAGAGTAATAAGCAGTGGAAATTTAAAAGAAGAAACAAATCAGCTTAGGTCAGGACAGGAATCCCTAATTAAGCAATCAGAAGAATTAGAAGAACAAGTGAAGTTTGTGCCCCAGGGTAATGCTCAAATGCCTAACCCTGAAAGTATAGAATCTGATCAAAATTTAATATCTGACTCTCAATCGGAAATGTGGGAGTTAGACCATGGAGAGGGATCAAGAAAAGAACTCTCATCCTACCCCAAGCCATCTGTAGAGAGAAAGGGGGTAAAAATTGAACAAACACATGAAAGTGGGTCTAATCATTTTTCCCTGGGATCAGAGGAAAAGTCAGGTACCCCTAAACAGGACGCCTCAGAAATAATAAAAATTTTAAATGATGCTTTCCCAGTCTTTGAGGAAGAGGGAGCTATGTGCGTCATTGACCACATTGAGGCCTATGAAAATACCTTATCAGCTTTAGGCCTAGGTGATGACCAGTCTAGGATTAATTTCCTACCGTGGGTATTTGAAACCAAACACCGTAGATTCTACGAATCTTTAGCAGGTCTGTCTGGTACTTCATGGCAAGAAATTAAACACCGCTGTCTTCTAGAATTTGGCCAGCACAAAAATGTTACAGTGGCCAGTGTGGCTATACAAAATCTGAGATGTGCCAGTAATCAAAGCCCCACAGAATTTTTGGCTGTGCTCAAAATGCTTACCACTTAGCAGAAAATGAGCCAGATTACAATCACCCTGAGTTTAAATCCATGTTCTTTGAGGCCCTACCTACCCACATAAAAGTGAGTTTAGCAAAAGACTACAAAGGGGGGTGCCCACTGGAGTACTTGGTAAAAGAGGGTAACAATTTGTACTCTATCCAGCAAACTGGTGAATACCAAGGAAGGCCTCAACCCATAATTCAAATTGTGGATGAAATTAATGTATCTCCTCAATTATTACAGTTTAAAACCCAGAAAATGACATGTGTTGATATAGTCAGAGGAGATATGCCACAGAGTTTCCCCAGCGAGGGACCAGATACCCCACCAATTAGAAGGGGGGAACAGAGACCACCCTTTAGAGGGGTATCCCAAAGACCACCTCAGGAGTATCTCCCAAGGGAACCAGACCCGAGTTTTAAGAGAAACTATAGGGTGTATCTCCAACGGGTCAAATTTAAACTTAAAGGTAGAAACCCACACTATTACCGGTCCAATTCGCCCCGGGGACCTACACAGGTAAATAGGGAGCACTCACAGGGTAAGACACCCCAAAATCCTCAGAAAAATAGGGCGAAATTAAGGCCCAGATAACTATCCCAGAATCAGGACAGTGGTTCTGATGGGGATATTTCTGATCAAACTGAGCCAATAGTCCCCAGAAAATTCAGAAACTGGGTCCCAAATCCCTATTCTGATCAGCCTGTAGGCAACGCAGAAACCAAAATAAATCAAATTATGGATATGTTGCACAGCTTCATTGCTGTACGGAACGTGAGTAACGTTTTTTTCAAAGGGCAAATACTGTGGCCAGCCAAGGGCCACGAAACCTTTGAAGCGCCTGTGTTAAAATAAATCAGAGGAATGCACTGGAAAGGTATAGGAGACAGAGGTTCTAACACCATGTTTTTCCCCAGGTTACAGTAGTAGGATCCTGAAATCCCTAACTGGGATTTTGGTCGTTAGATATTAACTATTCTCCTATCTTTCAGTGGTCACTTCATTCCTCTGACATAAACAGGTCACTCCAGACAGCTTAATTTCAAGAAGTCGCAGAAGACGATAATTACAGAGGATGACCGAATCCTAAAGACATTAACATCAGAAGGCCTAAAATGGTTTGATATTTTGGTAAAAGATGAGGAGTCACCCGCATAAGGTAGTTTGATTGCCTCAAATGAGTTGTATTGACACCCCAAAGGGGGAGATTTTCTTTGTTTATTCCTCCCAAGTAGAAGGTTGACTGTCGTGTCAAATATTTTGTTACTGACAGTAAATGTCACGTGTCAAACTGAAGTGTTTTTCATTTTTATCATTCCAGAACCGCTACAATTAAGCTAAAAAAAAAATGGTTCTGAAGATGTCAGTTAGTTATTGATGTCTGGTATCCACAGCTATAAACTAATGTCCTCATGTTAATGAGCCCTAGAGCTTTGTCTCCCATAGCAAATGTTCAGACATTGTCTTGCTAGCCAGAGTGTTTAGTTAAAGGACTGGTGACACAATGGGCTAAAGGGGGGGCTCTGAGGAAGCCAGGACACCAGCCTGACACTGAGATCTCAAAACGCAGGTCATGTAAAAAAAAGAAAAAATATTGTCTTTTTCTCATGGAATCCATTTTCCTTACAGGACTAAGATGTCCATAAGCCGGTCAACAAAACCGAGAGTCCGACATGTGTGAAACATCCATAGAAGGAACCGTATGGAGAATCCAGAGACACCGCTGATGGCTAGTCTGGACGGACAAAACTCACCAGGACGGCCAAGCCCACAGGTGCCCGGAGTGATCCATTTCCCGCCAACCGACGGATGACGGCCTCGAGATGCACACATCAATCACATACCCATCTTTTTCTCAATGAATTACTCCCATCTGCAGATGTCAACACCCCTAAACACTATATTCAGTACCCACAGTTTGGATACAAGGCCGAATGAAGCCAGATCTCCTCAACCTTTTCGCGTTTTGAAGTCTCCCAAACGACTTACGGCATTTGCTGACTTCAAAAAGGGGGATTATGTTATGGGTTTCCTTAATAATAATATTAATAATAATAATAATTTTAATATTTACGGGCAGAGACTTGAAAGTTCACTTAGGCCTCAAAAGCTGATGAACACGTTTTTCCCATAACAATTGGGCTAGCCATCTCTAACATTTACAAACCTGGTTTGAAAGTTAAAACAATGACAACTTTCCTCAGGACAAATTAGAGATGTTTAAGAAGTCAACACTGCCATTGAAAATACTCTACAGATAGTTAACCAAATTACAAACCTTCCAACTAGAGCAAACAAATCCTTTGTAAGAGAAAGACTTTAGTAAACAGAGATGCTAATACTAGCCGTGTAGAGACAAAGGAATGTGTTGTAAGGTATATGGCAACCAAAAAACTGGACAATCAAATGTATGGACATGGCCAGAGCTATATTGACTAAGAAGTATTGATAAGAAGGATCTGTTTGGACAGCTGAATCATTCACCCAATTCTCAGTTTAAAGTCCAGGGCTGACCCCCAAGAGGAACTTTCATACATATATATTTTTCATTTCTTTTCCTTTACCTCATATATATGTGGACATAAATATCCTAATCATAAGTGATGCATATGCCACTTCTCAGACATTTTAAGAAAACACCTGGATACATTATAAATATACATGATATTCAAAGTAAGAACATATATTGATATGTAATAAATAAGAATGATGTTTAGATTATCAATGACATTTTAGGTCATAGGGAAAAATATGATTTTAGTATCTGTTGACCTAGGGACTTCGTTAGAAAAATGAAGATAGATATCAGTGTAATTTTATAGATAGAAATGTTTTAAAGAGTTAATTAGCCTTACGAAATACGTCGAATTATGATTATAGAATACAAAAGGAGTCTACGTTTAGAAATGACCACATATTCAAAAGATATAGATAAATATTGAATGTTATTGATTGACATATAATCTGTACCCTGTTTAGAAAAACCAGCTTATAGATATATTTTTAGACAGGAATATAAAACACATTATGTTATGTGAATAAATCAAGAAGTATATTAGAAGTATGTTATATATACCGGATTACCAGAAGATTAAAATCCATATATTCTTCCCACAATATACAAATTACACACATTCTGAGAATAGAATATATCAACTTAAAGAATTGATGCCCTAGTGGCTGAAAGTGGTATTACTTGAGGTTCCCAAAAATACAGAGAACAGTTAATTAATAAATTACCAACCTATAGAAACCAGAGATTTTTGTACAGTAACTCCCCTAACTGCAGCCACCAATAAGTGGAAGAACCACCTCCTTTGGGAAGAACTTAGGATAATTTTTATAATCTTATTGTCCAGAGACAATATTTAAGGGAAGAAAAATTAGATGAGAGGAACGGAGACAGGAGGACTGACCACACACTGACATCACTCACCGAGGACTCCCTGACAGCCAGTCACTCCCACCGGCCGGGGAGAGACACTCAGGGACCCACCCTGAGGGCACACTGGGAGATCCACACTCTCAGAGAGACTGACACCCATGCACCATGCATGAAGACATATTCTTACACTCATGAAGATTCCTAGACACCCGAATCCTGAAAACCACGGCAGCCATCTTAACTCTGGTCAGGAGATTGCCATTATGGAATGGGTAGATATGCCATTTTTGATTTTATCTTGAATTCATTGTTGTTCTCAAAATTGTTGAAGTATTGAATATTCTGCAATCATGATTTATTCTCATTAACCAACAACTGGAAGATGTTTTTTGTAAAGATTCAATTTTTCATTGTATTTTTCTTTTTGCATAGTTCCAATCTTAGTGGCAAAACAGAGGTCCAATTCATTTCACATTGTTAACCACTTACTTACCTGCAGTATAGTAATGGTTGGATGTGTGAAATACAGATGTTCTGTTTCATTGTCAATTATACAAGGTTGTTGAACCTATTGAGAATTTATCATGACAGCATTATGTCTAAGGGACTGTATGCCCATTTTGCGGGTAATTTTATTGATTTTGTAGTCGTTCATGTAACAGAATTGGTATTTTAATTTCATGTAAATATTTGCTTTTTGTCAACCAATAAATGTAGCTATTTTGTATGATCACACGTCTCCGTGAATAAGTTTCATATTATAGACTGTATCATATAGATTGACTTGTATTCAAAAATATCTTTCGTTAAAAAGAACTTAAAATTAATATATTGTGCGGGCAAAACTGTCCCTTAAAAAGCACAACACCGTCTTTTGATTAGTGACAGTTTAACGCCCTATAGTTCTGTGTGCGTTGCTGGCAGGTTTAACGCCATATAGTTTTGCGTGCATTACTGCCAGTTTAATGCCATATAGTTTTACGTGCGTTACTGCCAGTTTAACGCCATATAGTTTTGCGTGCGTTACTGCCAGTTTAACGCCCCTATAGTTCTGTGTGCGTTACTACAAGTTTAACACCATATAGTTTTGCGTGCGTAAACTGCCAGTTTAATGCCAGATAGTTCTGTTTGCGTTACTGTGATGAACCCTCTGTCCTCAAACAAAACTCGGTCCGCCGTCAATGCTTCCTCTGTTCAGATCCAGGACCATCCAAGGCTCTCCACCCCCCCCCCTCCCAGTCACCAGACAACACCTCATTGTAGGGTACAAACCAACAGACTACTCAATACAAGCACATGTTATACAGATCTCTCACCTCAAAACACTTCCCCCCCACCCTTGGAAAACAGGGCGGGATTAACTGTCCAATGACAATGGACACTCAGGTGTGTTTAAACTTCTAATCAGTAAACAGTCTTAGCAGGGGGTTACTGGAGGAATCCCCCCTCCCTCTTTCCTCACAGCAAGACACTTACATCCCATAATAGTTGAGGCAGACAGCCACAATAGACAATAGAATACAGTCATACCCCAAACCATCACAGCAAATAGTCCAACAGCATGAGATAGCACACATTATATATACATATACAGCCCTCAAATTTTCCACTCGCCTACTCGCATTTTGCGAGTGGAAAATGAGGTCTGGCGAGGAGTTGGGCTGCCTGGGAGCAGTGGCACTTGCGACTGGGCTCTGAAGATCCTGTACTGTGGGGGGGGCCATGCAGTGTTTCCAGCCTCCCATTATCCCTGTGACAGTTTGAGAAAACAAACTGATTTCTCCCGTCCGTAGGACAGGAGAATCCGTGTGTACATTTAGGGGCCGGTCCGGTGGCTGCAGCTGAGCGTCTCTGACACTCGTCTCACACACAGCCCAGCGAGTTCACTCCCCCTCCCAGCATCGGACAGGAGATGAGCGATTTATACAGCTGCCCCTCCTTCTCCTCTCGCTTCTGATCTCCCCCTGTGTCTGCCCGGCCTGCCCACACTCCTATCCCGACTTACAGCTGAGAAGGAGAGAGAGGAGAGGAGGGGGGGGGCGTCTGCGCGCGGGAGAAATGAAGAACAACAGTCAGCAGCTACACATTCCAAGCTGTGTGAACTACCAGCCTCGTCCATCTAATGAGTGAGCACTGCATTTTTCATTACAATTTACACATCACTAAACTGTCCCTTTCTCTCCCCTATTAGTCTCCCTCCCCTGATCTGTTCTTCCAAGATCCAGTTAGCACTAATGCAGCCCATATATTGAATCCTTTTTTTTATTTTATTTTTTTTCCATTTGGTCATTATACTGAAAAAAAAATATGATCCAATTCCCCCATCTTCACATTCCAGGTGGATGGGGAAATCCTCTGACAATGAACCAGTGGGCGAACAACCAGGGTTGCTGTCCTGGCACCGCTATTGACAGCGCTGGTCTCTGTCTCCATGGCAGCAGCAGGGCATTAGGACCCAGAGCTGGCTACTTGGCGCACTAGGCTGACGGGCACATGCGCAAGAGGGCCAGCACAATTGGTTGTAGACAGCTGAGCCTCCCTGCAATCCAGGTGATGCTCCCAGTCAGATCTAATGTTAAATGTGATAGTGATTTTATTGATCAGAACCTCCACCTTACTGGCATGGAGCCCACATGGCTGCTGAACATATGGTTGATATATATGTGATTGTACTCTTGATAAATATTGTGTTTATTAGATCCTGCTGGGAGCATCACCTGAGTCACATCAGGATCAGCATGACAACAGAGAAGGCTGTGCAGCGGTACTGCTGCTAGGTGACCGGAGGGGGGGGGGGGGGCTCAGCTGTCTACCACCAATAGTGCCAGCCCCCCCCCCTCCGGATGCATCCATCAGCCCCATAATATAACCAGCACTGGGTCCCGATAGACTGCCGCCATTGCAATGGAGACAGAGACACCAGACCAGTGCTATCAATAGCAGGGGCATGACATAAAGAGGCGGCTGGGGGGCGCCCATGGTGGCAGAATGCCAGGACCCAGTTACAAGTCTGACCTTTGCAACCCTGGTAGTTCTTCCATTGTGTTGGACCCTTATATGGAGTTCCCTGGTGTGCTGGTGACATGTCTATTGTTTTCTGCCACTGTGCGGTAGGCCCAAGATGGTAGGAAGGGAGCCCACTGCAGAACACATGAAAGGGTCCCGCTGCGGGACCATAATAAAGGGCCCCGGGGTCAGTGAGAAGGGCCATGGGACCAGAGAAAAGGACCCCGGGACCAATGAAATGAAGGGGGGGTCAGGGGGGGATCTTGAAGGTTTCTTGCACCGGGGCCCTGAAGGCTCTAGTTACACCTCTGCCTGGGAGAGGGGGGGGCGTGCACCGCCGGCGGGCGGGGTTGATCAGGAGACATTCTCCCAGCGCGATGTGGAAGAGAGCATATAGGAAGATGAAAGCCGTGGGATCGCAGAGCAGTAAAACATGCTGTAACAGCTGACATTGTCTCCGCTCTGCTCACTCTCACACAGCCTCCTCCTGACCCCGTGCTTGTAATAGACAGAACGCGGGTCCAATGCTGGGATGTATTCTGTCTCACAAGCGCGGGGTCAGGAGGAGGCGGGGCTGTATGAGAGTGAGCAGAGCGGAGACAATGTCAGCTGTTACAGCGTGTTTTACTGCTCTGCGATCCCACGGCTTTCCTCTTCCTATATGCTCTCTTCCACAGGGGCGATCGTGCTGGGAGAACGTCTCCCGTGGCTCTAATCTTCCTCCAGTCATGTCCTGGCCGCCCTCTCATTTCCTCCACCCTGGCGAGCCTGCAATTTGGGGCACAGTGAGGCTGGATTTTGGGGCACAGTGAGGCTGCAATTTGGGGCTTAATGACGCTGCAATTTGGGGCACAATGACATTGCGGCTTCAATTTGGGGCACAGTGAGGCTGCAATTTGGGGCACAGTGAAGCTGAATTTTGGGGCACAGTGAAGCTGGATTTTGGGGCACAGTGAGGCTGCAACTTGGGGCACAGTGAGGCTGGAATTTGGGGTACAGTGAGGCTGGAATTTGGGGCACAGTGAAGCTGCAATTTGGGGCACAGTAAGGCTGCAATTTGGGGCTCAATGAGGCTGCAATTTGGGGCTCAATGACGCTGCAATTTGGGGCACAATGACATTGCGGCTGCAATTTGGGGCACAGTGAGGCTGCATTTTGGGGCACAGTGAGGCTGCATTTTGGGGCACATTGAGGCTGCAATTTGGGGCACATTGAGGCTGCAATTTGGGGCACAGTGAGGCTACAATGTGGGCCACAGTGAGGCTGCAATGTGGGGCACAGTGAGGCTGCAATGGTGGGCACAGGTCACGCTGCAATGATGGGCACAGGTCACGCTGCATTGATGGGCACAGGTGAGCCTGCATTAAGGGGAACTAAAAAAAGTTGTTGTTAATATTTATTTTTGTAATGTAATTCTGCATAAAACATTTAAGTGTCATTTCTTGAGACAATTTATGAGGGCGTGATTAGGGGCGGGCCAGGTAGGGGTTGGGTGGGGCAACTGGTGGCGAGTAACCCTTGAGGCCTGGCTAGTAGCTCAGGACTTGAAATTTTAGGCCCTGCATATATACAGCATTGAGTCTGACTAGCACAGATCATAGTGGGGTTCTCATTCACCCTGTGCCCCTATTAGAGACACAGGGTGATTTACACATAAGAGGGGTTGGGAAAGCTGGACAAGGAGCCTCCAGAACTCTCCAGGGAAAGCTGAGCCGCACAAACCCCCGACCCAAAGTTACTCCTGTCACACATCTCCCCTTTTGGCAGAAGACTAGCACAGGAGGAGACCCCAGACGGGTTGACACCGAAGTTAGTCAGTAGTTCCAGTCCTCCAATGCTGGTATCCACAAAGTACCCCAAATAAATTGTCCCAAACAGAGCATTACTTACCCAGCCAACCTCTGCCTCTCTCAGAGAACATGTCTGCCGCTGGGGAAAGGCCTGGACTGGCCCTTCTCACTGGAGTCCTTTCAGCTGCTGGAGAGAAGACAGGGTGACTGGGCTCACTCCATCATGCTGTTGGGGATCTGGGCCGACTGCCCAGCATCCCTGGAGTATACAAGTGGGGAAGTCCCATCCACTTGTGGTAGGTGAAAATCCCCCAGTGCTTGCAAAGCATGTCTGACATCCTCCTGTCTCAGTGTCGCACCATTTTCTGGGGCTGTGTCAATGAAGACCAAAGTCCCATCCACTACCACAGGAACTCCCTCTTCAGTTAGTTGAGGACAGAGGCCAGCAGCACTCTGCTCTGTTGCCAGCTCTTTTGCTGGGTTGCTGTGAGTGGAGACCGCAGTCCCATCCCCCGATATCAGCTCAAGCTGCAGTTGTGTATAGGGGCCAGTAACATTCTGCCCTGGTAGCACTTCAGCTGAGGACCCCACATTATCCACTACGGCTAACTGTTGGGGAGGGAGGCCGACTGCCCCGGCTCTCTGGAACTCTACAGATGTTTCCGGTGCTGGGCAGAGGTTGGTAGCACTCTGCCCTGTTGCCAGAACTTCTGCTGGTTTTCTGTTAGTGGAGACCACAGGCCCATCCACCAACACCAGATCAAGTTGCAGTTGTGAGGTGATGATTGCATTCTCTCCTTGGATCCTGATCTGCAGCTCGGAGCAGACTGCCACCTCCTCACCCTGGGCCTCCAGAATTTCTTCAGGTGTGGGGCAGAGGTCTTGGACACTCTGTCCGGTTGCCTGCACTTCAGCTGGGTTGGTGTAATAATTCTGGGGCGCCGTCTGCTGCTGAAACTCCCTGTCTCTGTTATTGTCTCCTAGGTTCACAAATCCTTGTTGGGGAGGGGGAATGGCAGCTTCCCCTCCCTGCATCTCCGAAAACCACTGAGGAAAAAGAAACACCACCTCCTTACCTTGGGCCTCCGCTACTGTCACGGGGGTGGAGCAGGGGTCTGCAGTACTCTGTCCTGCTGCCAGCACTTCTGCTGGGGGTTTGCTAGGGGGTTCCTCCTCTACAGAAACGTCTATTACATCGCCAGTCTCTGGAATTGCTAAAAGTGTGGGAAAGAGGTCCCTTTGTTCGGTTGCCAGCGCTTCAGCTGGAGAAGATTCTGGTAACTACGCTGATGCTGCTGGCAGAAAATCCCATGTCCCTGTCAGTGTTGTGGGAGAAAGGCCGACTACCTCTTCTCTCAGGGAGGCTGTAGCCACTGTTGGTGCTGGGCAGAGGTTAGCAGAGCTCTGCCATGTTGTCAGAACTTCAGGTTTGGGGACGGCGATTTCCGGAGTTTCCACTGCCGATTTTCTGGCATGCTGCTGAACGCATTCTAGCAGTTTCCTGTATGCCCTTTTCAAATGCTGTTCCTTCCTTAGCAAATAGTCTAGATCAGGTTTAAGCTCTGAGACCCCTGCAAGACCAAGCATAGCCTCTCTGTATTCTCGCAGGTCCCCAAGGGTAGGTTCCTCTTCATCGCCAAACACAAAACAATCTGTAATGCCGCGTACACACGACCGCTTTTCTAGACGAGAAAAACAGAATTTTTTTTTTTCGCCGAGAAAAACGATCGTCTGTGGGCTTTATGTCGTTTTTCTCGTCTAGAAAAACGACATAAAAAACGACGAGAAAATTTAGAACATGTTCTAAATTTTCTCATCGTTTTTTCCAGCATTTTTTTCTGCGGCAGTTTTCCCATAGGGAGACACTGCCGCGGAGCCCACAGACGGTCGTTTTTCTCGTCAAGAGAAAAAATTACGGGAAAAACGACCGTGTGTAGGGAACCAAGCGGTTCCCTCGTTTTTCCTGTCATTATTCACGGCGGTTTTTTAACCGCCGTGAATAATGATCGTGTGTACGCGGCATAAGGCTCTCCCACAGCAATCCAGGGCCACAAAAGTCATATCCCTCCGGAGAGCATTCTGTTGTCTACCCTAAATATTCCTCCTCTGCGTGCCATTGCAGAGCCTGATACCGATTGTCCAGCTCTATCTCCTGCTGGACCAGCCTGTCCAACTCAGTCACCCATTGCTCCTGGGGCCGCTCTCCCAGGAATTGCATCCGTAACTCCTGTTGTTCACTGGCCTGCTGCTCTGGTTTTGGAAAGCACTTGCCCTGTTGCATAGCAGCAACTTAGAGGGCTGTGATCCAGTGCCTTACCCGAATCTACTGCCTGACCTCCAGGTATTCATCCGCAGACACAGACCTGGTGTATGCTGAAAGCATGATCTGCAGCAGCCCCGGGAATTCTGATGCCAGATCCATATCTACACTGGGGTGACTGAAGGCTGCTATGCCGATCTTGGATCCAGGTGGAGGTCTTCACAGCCAGGAATCACGATCCCGCTGCTGCCAACCTGTATAATACAGGTATTTGCACCCACTTCCGGGCATAGATATCCGCAGAATCTGCGAGTATCTACGCCACTTCCCGTCCCCCCCGCTGTGTTCTGGGGAACACACAGTTCCCAGAACACAGCGGGGACCAGTGAAGACGCGCGGTGCGACTCGCGCATGCGCAGTAGGGAACCGGGTAGTGAAGCCGCAACGCTTCACTTCCTGATTCCCTCACCGAGGATGGCGGCGGGGGCAGCCGAGAGATGAGCGATTGCTCGTCTTCTGCTGCCGACATCGCAGGCACCCTGGACAGGTAAGTGTCCATTTATTAAAAGTCAGCAGCTGCAGTATTTGTAGCTGCTGGCTTTTAATATTTTTTTTTAAGGTGGACCTCCGCTTTAAGCGAGAACATTTTACATTGGCCGCCTGGAAAGGCCTAGTCAATGGCAATGTTACTATGTATAAAATGACGTATGAATCCAGGGGCTGCCCTAAGAAATTTAATAAAGTTTGGGGCAGATGGATCAACTCTAAAGATACGGTACAGACTGACACCTGAGCAGATTTCTTTGCAACCCCCTAGAGGTGAATATGGGATTTTGGGTTTGGATGGATAACAGCACACAGCACAAGAATGTTAGGAGGAGTTTACCTCTGACTTTGGTTGAAGTTTGGGTTATTATGTTCTTTATTTATGATCATAAATACTAAATCAATATGCGTTAGGCGATGCACACTGGATTTCCCCATGTGGGGATTGGAGATGGATCCACTGGTACCCGCATGGAAAAATCTATAGCATCAAATAAGATAAAAATTAGCCCTGGCATCATATAGGAGAGGGTTTTTTTTTTATCCCCACCTCCTAGAGTGTCCTAAAAACTACCCTGTTTCGCTTTTAGCATGCTAATCACATATAATTTTCTGAAAATTTTTCCAGGGGTCCATACCCCTGGGACACGCCGTAGGGGGGCCTTAAGTGACCACTTGCAAGTCTCACGGTTCAGGGTCGCACCCTCTGGGTGGAGGAGGTGGACAGGCGGCCCTCAGCCGACTCAGGATCCTTCGTGAAGGGTGTGTTACGTACCTCCGATGATGAGTCTGACTCATAGGAGAAGACCTCTCATACAGCTCTGGTTCAGGAGCCACCGGAGTGGGAACAGTGGTCTCGGGAACACAGCGGGGTAGGAGTGCCTGTAGAGACTGTGGTGGTTGATGCTGTAGCTGGTTGATGATCCTCCAGATTTGGCTGGAACTGTGGATGACAGCAGGATCAGTAGCAGGCTGAAGCAAGGAGAGATAAGCCAGGTTAACACGGTAACACACAGAGTAAGTAGCAGGCAGGTGCAGGGTCAGGCGAGCCGGGTCAGATCGGGTGGTCCGGCAGAGCAATGCGGAGGACTGAAGCAGGGTCAGATAAGCAGGCAGAGGTCTGGCAACGGAGCAGCAAGCAGTAGTAGCAGAGTCAAGGCAGGCCGGGGTCAGGGTTGGAGATAACAGGTAAGTCAGCAGAGCCGGGTCGTTCAGGTAAACAGATAGCAGATGCGGGTAGAGATACTCAGAAGCTGCAGATCAAACAGCACTGCATGAGTGCAGCTGCTGTCCTTTTAAAGGCCCATTGGCGCCAAACAGCGTTCAGCGCACACGTGCGCGCATGCGCGTGCGCAATAGCACTGGAGGATCGCGCATATGCGTGCGCACACGCGCTGAAGAGGCGCGCACCTGCGCAAGCGCGTTCCTGTGTCCAGTCATGGTAAGTCCCTGACATTGCCCCCCCCCCAAGGGGCAGCCTCCGGATGCCTAACCGGCTTTTCTTTTCAGGATGGGCAAGAAAAAATGCATGAATCAATTCTTTAGCATGAATGTTACGTTCAGGTTCCCAGGAGTTATCCTCCGGACCGTAACCTCTCCATTTAATTAGAAATTGCACTTGGCCCTGCCGTTTTTCCTACAATCGAGGATGGCTTCCACCTCGTATTCCTCACTTCCATCAACAATAACAGGTTCTGGTGGTCTGGACCCTCTGTCAGGGAAGGGATCAGGTACTGCAGGTTTGAGTAAAGAGACGTGAAATACTGGATGTATCTTAAAAGAGTCAGGTAAGGAAAGTTCATACGATACCTGTGCACAGAAATCGTCCATTAACCCTAACAATCAGTGTGTCTGAGCCTAATTACCACTCAGACACTTCCCCTAAATTGCACACCCCGCTACACAACATAAAGTGCTTTGTGTTCAAGATGCTGTTCCCTGCAGATCCACTGCTTCTACTTTGCACCTACTTCTTTAATCTTATAATATTTTCTGCTACATTAAAGTAAAAATCTGTACAAATTCATGTAATCATACAATATTTTGTGCTTAATATAGTGTTCTCTGCAAGTCCACTGCTTCCACTTTGCATCTACTTCAGCAAACTTATTTTACGCAAATAAATCCACCAATCAATGAAAAGTTGATAAGGTGTGAAAGTTCTCGGTGCTCCAAACTGTGCCAGCTGTAGTGTAGCCACGCCTTCTTCCACCTCTTACACACGTGATGGTGAGGGCGCCCCCTTAGTAGTGCTTCCCCACTCACCAGAGCAATAGGACTCCCAGCTTTTCATCTACCAGAGTCACCAACATCCTTCACACTCTCCTCACCTCCGATGGATCCTCCTCGCTCACTCCTGCAAGTCTGCTGCGGTTTCTGTCAGTCTCCCTCCTAGACTTGGCTTCCTCCTCCGACCGCTGTTCCAGCAGGAGCTCCGCCTCTTCATACGCACTCAGGAGCTCCGCCCCTTCATACACACTCAGGAGCTCCGCCCCTTCATACACACTCAGGAGCTCCGCCTCTTCATACACACTCAGGAGCTCCGCCTCTTCATACACACTCAGAGCTCCGCCTCTTCATACACACTCAGGAGCTCCGCCTCTTCATACACACTCAGGAGCTCCGCCCCTTCATACACTCAGAGCTCCGCCTCTTCATACATACTCAGGAGCTCCGCCTCTTCATACACAATCAGGGCTCCACCTCTTCATACACATTTAGAGCTCCGCCTTTTCATACACACTCAGGAGCTCCGCCTCTTCATACACACTCAGGGCTCCGCCTCTTCATACACACTCAGGAGCTTCACCTCTTCATACACACTCAGGAGCTCCGCCTCTTCATACACACTCAGGGGCTCCGCCTCTTCATACACACTCAGGGACTCCGCCTCTTCATACACACTCAGGGCTCCGCCTCTTCATACACACTCAGGAGCTCCGCCTCTTCATACACACTCAGGAGCTCCGCCTCTTCATACACACTCAGGAGCTCCGCCTCTTCATACACACTCAGAGCTCCGCCTCTTCATACACACTCAGGGGCTCCGCCTCTTCATACACACTCAGGGACTCCGCCTCTTCATACACACTCAGGGCTCCGCCTCTTCATACACACTCAGGAGCTCCGCCTCTTCATACACACTCAGGGCTCCGCCTCTTCATACACACTCAGGGCTCCGCCTCTTCATACACAGTCAGGGCTCCGCCTCTTCATACACACTCAGGAGCTCCGCCTCTTCATACACACTCAGGGCTCCGCCTCTTCATACACACTCAGGAGCTCCGCCTCTTCATACACACTCAGGAGCTCCGCCTCTTCATACACACTCAGAGCTCCACCTCTTCATACACACTCAGGAGCTCCGCCTCTTCATACACACTCAGGGCTCAAAGGGGAAGGATATGCAGTACACACACACACAGCACAAGGCCGTGTTCACACTAAGAGACGTTTCTCTGAGCTGCAGTTCTTCTCAACTCCACCAGGTGGCGATCTCACCTCTACCCAGATAGGAAGACTCTATGGAATACAGACAGGAAGTGATGTCAGATACAGAGGAGACATTCCATTTGGAAGGACGCAGAGAGAAGACACGGCAGGATTTGGCGGCAGAGGAGGTAATACGAAGATTAACCCCTTCAGGGGGATCAGTTGATGATTAATATGTCTTCCCTCCAAAGCTGGCCATACATGGATCAGTTTTATCGTTCAGCCAGTGGTCTGAGTCAGGTTGTCACCTCATCCCTTTAAACCCGAACACATATGTATTACACGGGTTCTGTGGCTGATTAAGGTGGTAATTAAACTCATTTGGTACCTTATCTGCATTCAATTAGCCTCAGAACCCGTGTAATTCATATGTGTTGGGGTTTAAATGGATGAGGTGGCAACCCTAGAGCTGAGTGATAAAGCTGAACCGATTCTCCCATCCGCATATTGGAGGGGGATGGGGGAATCCTCCCCGCTGCACTATTGTATTCTGACAATGGGGGGCGCTCCTCTGCTCTCAGAATACACAGATCAGTGATGAAGCTATTGGCTGCTTTAATACAATGGAATGGTGAGGTGAGGAGGATTCTGGGAATGTCATTTGATTGTAGTATTTGTGTTTAGATCTAGAGTTTTCCTCCTGTGAAGTCTGGAGATCACATGACCATCACATTGCCTCCACCTCCCTCCCTGATAGAATAGAGAAATACAAAGAAGATTCTAGAAGTCACCAGAGAGATGATGGAGGAGAGGTGAGCGGTGCCGGGAATTCTGGGACATTATCCAGTAACAGACAAGGGATGTGTCTGGATGGTGACTGTATCATTGTGTGTGTCAGGTTCCTATAAGGTGTCAGGATGTCACTGTCTATTTCTCCATGGAGGAGTGGGAGGATTTAGAAGGACACAAGGATCTCTACAAGGACGTCATGATGGACAATCAGCCGCCCCTCACATCACCGGGTAAGAGGAGACTTTATTCAGTGCCGATCCTGACCTCCCGGGGGCCCTAAGCAAAATTCTGCAAAGGGGCCCTCTACCTGACCCGTGAATAATGGGCGTTGTTTAAGCGTAATATTGAACGTGGCTTAAAGGGGCGTGACCCAAAGGGGTGTGGTTAGAGTCTGAGATGATGGAGGGAGAAACAAAGGAAGAAAGAGAGAGAGAGAGGAAGTAAAAAAAGAGGGATGGAGGGACAGCAGGCCCAGATCCTACACCGCAATAGAAATATGAGTATTTCAGAAAGTTTAACAATCAGCAGATCAAGATTCTCCAAACCCCTGTTAGTGCTTCAATCATCCCGGCACCATGGTTGTTATGGTGTCAGGGTGATTAAAGCGTATTTTTTCTATTATTACATTGTATTATAAAATGAAATCATTCAACTCACCATAATGCAGAATCAGTGGGAGCCCTGATGTCACTGTCCCCAGCCAGCGGAGTGCCTCCTTACATCTCAGGTGTCCCCACCCAGCGGAGTGCCTCCTTACATCTCAGGTGTCCCCAGCCAGCGGAGTGCCTCCTTACATCTCAGGTGTCCCCAGCCAGCGGAGTGCCTCCTTACATCTCAGGTGTCCCCAGCCAGCGGAGTGCCTCCTTACATCTCAGGTGTCCCCACCCAGCGGAGTGCCTCCTTACATCTCAGGTGTCCCCACCCAGCGGAGTGCCTCCTTACATCTCAGGTGTCCCCAGCCAGCGGAGTGCCTCCTTACATCTCAGGTGTCCCCAGCCAGCGGAGTGCCTCCTTACATCTCAGGTGTCCCCAGCCAGCGGAGTGCCTCCTTACATCTCAGGTGTCCCCAGCCAGCGGAGTGCCTCCTTACATCTCAGGTGTCCCCAGCCAGCGGAGTGCCTCCTTACATCTCAGGTGTCCCCACCCAGCGGAGTGCCTCCTTACATCTCAGGTGTCCCCACCCAGCGGAGTGCCTCCTTACATCTCAGGTGTCCCCACCCAGCGGAGTGCCTCCTTACATCTCAGGTGTCCCCAGCCAGCGGAGTGCCTCCTTACATCTCAGGTGTCCCCAGCCAGCGGAGTGCCTCCTTACATCTCAGGTGTCCCCAGCCAGCGGAGTGCCTCCTTACATCTCAGGTGTCCCCAGCCAGCGGAGTGCCTCCTTACATCTCAGGTGTCCCCAGCCAGCGGAGTGCCTCCTTACATCTCAGGTGTCCCCAGCCAGCGGAGTGCCTCCTTACATCTCAGGTGTCCCCAGCCAGCGGAGTGCCTCCTTACATCTCAGGTGTCCCCAGCCAGCGGAGTGCCTCCTTACATCTCAGGTGTCCCCAGCCAGCGGAGTGCCCCCTTACATCTCAGGTGTCCCCAGCCAGCGGAGTGCCTCCTTACATCTCAGGTGTCCCCAGCCAGCGGAGTGCCTCCTTACATTTCAGGTGTCCCCCCCCCCCAGTGCCGGCCTAAGACATTGTGCTGCCTGGTACCAAGAATTAAATGCAGCCCCCCCAAAAAAAAAATTACGCCCACCAAAAGGATATCATTTTATATTATGATAACTTAAGAGGACTTGTCATGGCTCTATTCATGTATGTAGGAAAATAAAGAGGACCTGTCATGGCTCTATTCATGTATGTAGGAAAATAAAGAGGACCTGTCATGGCTCTATTCATGTATGTAGGAAAATAAAGAGGACCTGTCATGGCTCTATTCATGTATGTAGGAAAATAAAGAGGACCTGTCATGGCTCTATACATGTATGTAGGAAAATAAAGAGGACCTGTCATGGCTCTATTCATGTATGTAGGAAAATAAAGAGGACCTGTCATGGCTCTATTCATGTATGTAGGAAAATAAAGAGGACCTGTCATGGCTCTATTCATGTATAGGAGTATAAAGAGGACCTGTCATGGCTCTATTCATGTATGTAGGAAAATAAAGAGGACCTGTCATGGCTCTATTCATGTATAGGAGTATAAAGAGGACCTGTCATGGCTCTATTCATGTATGTAGGAAAATAAAGAGGACCTGTCATGGCTCTATTCATGTATGTAGGAAAATAAAGAGGACCTGTCATGGCTCCATGTATGTAGGAAAATAAAGAGGACCTGTCATGGCCCTATTCATGTATGTAGGAAAATAAAGAGGACCTGTCATGGCTCTATTCATGTATGTAGGAAAATAAAGAGGACCTGTCATGGCTCTATTCATGTATAGGAGTATAAAGAGGACCTGTCATGGCTCTATACATGTATGTAGGAAAATAAAGAGGACCTGTCATGGCTCTATTCATGTATAGGAGTATAAAGAGGACCTGAAATGGCTCTATTCATGTATGTAGGAAAATAAAGAGGACCTGTCATGGCTTTATTCATTTATAGGAGTATAACGGTCATGGCACTATACGTGTGTATATGTATATACGAAAATAAAGAGGACTTGTCCTGGTTCTATACATGTATATACGAAAATAAAGAGGACTTGTCCTGGTTCTATACATGTATATACGAAAATAAAGAGGACTTGTCCTGGTTCTATACATGTATATACGAAAATAAAGAGGACCTGTCATGGCTCTATACATGTATGTAGAAGTATAAAGAGGACCTGTCATGGCTCCATACATGTATATAGGAGTATAAAAGGACCTGTGTGTGGCCGCGATGTCAGCCGGCCACCCGTGATCGCTCCACAGAGAGCCAGAACGGGGATCTGTCAATGTAAACAGACAGATCCCCATTCTGACAGGGGAGGAGAGACAGATCTGCTGTTCCTAGTGATTAGGAACAGAGATCTCTCTCCTCCTTCAGTCAGTCCCATCCCCCCAGTTAGAAACACCTCACAGGGAACACATTTAACCCCTTTCCTGCCAGTGACATTTACACAGTAATCAGTGCATTTTTATAGCACAAATCGCTGTATAAATGTCACTGGTCCCAAAAATGTGTCAAAAGTGTTCGATCTGTTCACCGCAATGTCACAGTCTCACTGAAAATCGCAGATCGTCGCCATTACTAGTAAAAAAAAAATATTAATAAAAATGCCATAAGTCTATCCCCTATTTTGTAGACGCTATAACCTTTGTGCAAACTAATCAATATACACTTATTGCGTTTTTTTTACCAAACATATGTAGAAGAATACATATTGGCCTAAACTGATATAGAAATACCACCAACAGAAAGCTCTATTTGTGGGAAAAAAAAGGACGTAAACTTTGTTTGGGTACACCATCGCACAACCGCACAATTGTCAGTTAAGTCGACGCAGTGCCGTATCGCAAAACAAAATTAGTGAAGTGCATCATTTCTATTATTACATTGTTATATAATATATAAAATAGTTCAACTCACCATAATGCAGAATCAGTGGGAACCTGAGCGTGTCTCTTGCCAACGTCACCTGCCACCAGATGCGGATTGTCACTTGCCACATGTTGCGGATTGTCACTTGCCACAACGTCACACATTGCGTTTTGTCACTTGCCACAACATCACACATTGCGTTTTGTCACTTGCCACAACGTCACACATTGCGTTTTGTCACTTGCCACAACGTCACACGTTGCGTTTTGTCACTTGCCACACATTGCGGATTGTCACTTGCCACAACGCTACCTGCCACACATTGCAGATTGTCACTTGCCACTTCACCTGCCACATGTAGCGGATTGTCACTTGCCACGACGCCACCTGCCACACATTGCGGGTTGTCACTTGCCACACGTTTCGGATTGTCACTTGCCACAACGCTACCTGCCACACGTTGCAGATTGCCATTTGCTGTGTCCCAGAGTGAAGGCAGGCAGGAGAGAGATGACAGAGAAGAGGGGGGGCGGCTGACATTGAGGAGGGGGGGCGGCTGACATTGAGGAGAGGGGGGGCGGCTGACATTGAGGAGAGGGGGGGCGGCTGACATTGAGAGGGGGGGCGGCTGACATTGAGGAGAGGGGGGGCGGCTGACATTGAGGAGGGGGGGGCGGCTGACATTGAGGAAGGGGGGGGCGGCTGACATTGAGGAGGGGGGGGCGGCTGACATTGAGGAGGGGGGAGGCTGACATTGAGGAAGGGGGGGCGGCTGACATTGAGGAAGGGGGGGCGGCTGACATTGAGGAAGGGGGGCGGCTGACATTGAGGAAGGGGGGGCGGCTGACATTGAGGAAGGGGGGGCGGCTGACATTGAGGAGGGGGGGGGGCGGCTGACATTGAGGAGGGGGGGGGCGGCTGACATTGAGGAGGGGGGGGGCGGCTGACATTGAGGGGGGCAGCTGACATTGAGGAGGGGGGGGCGGCTGACAGAGGATGAGAGAGACGGACCTCAGGAGATGGGGTGACACTCGGCGAGTTAGGAGCACGCCCCCCCGCCCTTTGAGCCCTTCTATAGCTCAGCAGCGGCGAGGGGGAACAAGAGGCGGAGCCGGCTGGCTACAGTGAGCTGCGGCACCGCCCACCCCTTTCCCCCACAGGTCACAGTCTCAGACGACAGACAGACCGGGGGCGGGCGGCGCCGCAGCGCTATTTCGGCAGGATCCCCCCCTTTCCCTGGTCTTCGGGAAAATGGCGGCCGGCGGAGACATTATCTCCGCCGGCCGCGTACCTCTAGCGGCGGCGGGGCCCCGAGTATTATTCGGGGCCCTACGCAGCTTGCGTAGTCCGTGTATAGGGCGGATCGGCCCTGACTTTATTGTAAAGGAGAGAGCAGTACGGAGGCTCCATCTAGATCCCCCATCATCTGATAAACACATAGAAACAATGTATTCAGTCAGTGTGTGTGTTTCCTACAGATGGATCCAGTAATGGGAACCCACCAGAGAGATGTCCCCGTCCTCTGTATTCCCGGGATTCCACACAGGAAGGTCACACCATCCCCCACTGTTACAAGGTTGATAGAACAGAGTATCTGGAACATGGATTTGTGCAAATAATGTGTGGATTTTTTTTATGTGATGTCACAATATTAAAGCTTATATCTTACAGATGATATTCACTTTATTTTCTTGATTTAGAGTGGAGATCCAATCGATATAGAATTTGAGGTGAAATCAGAAGAAGAAGAAGAGAGGTATGTGAGGGATGATCAGCAGTCTATGGAGGAGGATGGAATAACGGGGACATTTATAGAGGAGGACACTCCTACAGAGATCAGCACAGGTGGGTCATTAACACTAAATCCATTCCTCCACCCATGCTGCTCACTGATTGGTCCAGAGTAGGGCGGGGCCTGGGTGATATCAGCCTGTAATCCCCTGGTCACTTTAATAATGAAATAATCTTCCTTCTTTGTGCTGCAGACACAATTTATGTATCTAGACTGGATTATGGAGGTTCTGGGGTTCAGCTGGTAGCAAAGTTTTAGTTTTTATCTTAGACATTGCTCAACCTAGGCACCTGGGGTATAGGCCTTGGGTCTCCTTCACCATGCCCGGGTCTAGTGAGATCTCTGACAGAACAATCCTCCTAGGATTACTTGTTCTATTGTCTGCTGGCTGTGCCGGGTGGAGGGATATGTCTGTATAGTCTCAGACCCAAGTCACTGAGTGCAGTCTCAGGAGATGGGAGGCAGCGGTGTGGGACCTCTGCAACTTGTCTCATGTAAACATTTAAGCTTCCACTGATTACTGAATACCAATATTATGAGTCCTGATCCTTACACTGTATAATTTATGTTGTACATTACATACTCCTGACCCCTGCACTATATACACTATGGTGTACATTACATACTCCTGACCCCTTCACTATATACTCTATGGTGTACATTACATACTCCTGACCCCTGCACTATATACTCTATGGTGTACATTACATACTCCTGACCCCTGCACTATATACTCTATGGTGTACATTACATACTCCTGACCCCTGCACTATATACTCTATGGTGTACATTACATACTCCTGACCCCTTCACTATATACTCTATGGTGTACATTACATACTCCTGACCCCTGCACTATATACTCTGTTGTACATTACATTATTCTGATACTGTATAGTATCCCATATAATGAAGGAAAGGTTTCCCCAGGTTTTTTTTCTAGGCAGCAAGACATTGGAAAGATTGTATACATGTGTTGGATAAATAAAGAAATTGGGAATAAAATAAGTACATTTATTGAAATACAAGCTCTGGTTCATGATACAATCAACAGCACAAAACATCACTCAATGACAGAGAAGCCTCCAGGAGAACATGACTGGTCAGTTATATGCGACATTAATATCCAAATGAACACCCCAATGCATTTCGACCCTTGGGGTCTTCTTCAGGGGGTTTAGGGTTCTAGGAAGATATATTAGAAGATAAAATTAATAAAATTAAATTCAGACCATTTAACAGTATACCAAAATATCATTGTATCGTTTAAAGTAGTACAAAGACCTGTATCTCCATGTGCATGGAGGTGTGTTTACCATTAAATAAATGCAAAGGTGGGGATGCATCACACAGACCAGATGGCTTGAACCGTTCGCGCCCGACAACCCACCGGCTCTGCACGTCCCCTCCGCACCCACCAGGCAGATCCACAGTCCATCGGGCTTACAGGGAGCCAAGCATTTGGAGCCACAGGGGAGAGTGGGGGGGGGGGGGGGGGTTGGGCAAGGCACCTGCAACTGGACATGGGGAAAACTTAGTCGAGTATATATGTAAATGAATATTTGTATAGTTTTTATAATTGTGAACTGGCACATATTAAGTTAGATAATTATTCATGTTGGTTAAACCTATAGGTTTAATTGCATGGTTTCACCATTAGTTTAGATGGTTTGTAGTTAAATTAATCTGTATTGGACCTGAATTAGATGAATTAATATAATCTAAATAAAATGGTGTTGATGTTCAATAGTAGAAGTGGGTGTACTTACTGTGCTAAAGTGTGCTTAGTAATGGGGGAAATTCTAAAAGTATGCTAAACAAGTGATACAAAAAAAAGGGAGTGAGGTGAAACAGCAAATTGTGAATAGGCTAGATTGGATTGTGATGGAGGTTGTAAAGGTATTGGGACTAGTGAGTGTATCAGTTTATAATGAGTAAACAAATGCTAACTACCAGTATTGGAATAAGATGAATAAACCTGCTCTTTACAGCAATGGAAGAGACGTAGTTGAGTTATATATTAACGAGATTGGGTAATATTAAAGTAGTTAGCCCCAATTGGAGACAAAACTCAAAAAAGTATTAATAGGGTACCAGTATGAGCCGAACTATATATATACCATAGAGTATATAGCCGAACTATATACTCTATGGTGTACATTACATACTCCTGACCCCTGCACTATATACTCTATGGTGTACATTACATACTCCTGACCCCTGCACTATATACTCTGTTGTACATTACATTATTCTGATACTGTATAGTATCCCATATAATAAGTTGTACATTACATAGGCCTTCTTCTGCACCCATTTTCTACCAGCTGGACATTTTATATCTGATGATTTGATTGGACCACAGACTTTTACATGTTGATAATAATGTGATAACCTCCTCAGACTTTGGAACCTTAAACAGAAAGTGATAATGAGGGAGGAGTCAATAACCCAATGATGGGGGCGTAGCGACTGTGTTAGTGTATGGCCAATGTGTGAGACGGCTCCGCTCCACAGCTGGGGAAATCAAAAATCTTAAGGACTTACTGCCACTTCTGCACCCACCAGACAATTTGGATCGCACCCGGGACCCAATGGCATGCCCAGGAAATTAAATGAGGCCCCCGTGCCAAAAAAACTTGATGGATTTTTTCCCCCTCTACTGCCGAGGCTTTGGCAAGATGGCGGCTGCTTTCCACAATAGGCCGGATCAAGCTCAGGGCCCTCCGGGAGCAGGCATCATGGTACTGAGATGGCCGGACACAACAATCTAAACCCATCCTCAGGCTCAGGAGCTTCAACTCCCTCCACCCACAGCCCAGCCCCTCATACAGGCAGGAGAAGACCAGGCTTTCCTCATGGACATGGAGATGGGCACAATGCAGGCCAATTCTCCCCTCCCGCTGATCGCCCGGATCCCATCCTTCCCCACCGCAGGCCACTGTGTCTGACACCACATTAATAGATATGCTTCTGTCACTTAGAGCATCCCTGCAGGCGGACAGTTTTAAAGGGTAACTCCGTAAAGTGGGTGAAAGGGTAGTTCAAATTAAAGATTAAATGGGTGAAAATGCCTCCTACTTTAACTCACTTGTTGATGCCCATAGCGCACACAGCGATGACATCCAGTGGCTTAAGGCAAAAGTAGCGGAGGACAGATCCCGCAGGAACAATAATAAAATCCAGGGGATCCCAGAATCAGACCAACAAGCCCAAGTAGCCCACTATGTGCAAGACTTGTTCAAGTCTGTGGCTCCCTCCTTTATGTAAGAGGACCTTGAAAGGATCCACAGAATCCTGAAACCTGATCATGTGCCCCAATCTGTCCCGCGTGATGTGTTGTTGAGAATTCAACTATTTAAGGCCAAAAAGAAGATTGTGTCTGCTTTCCGCTGGGCAGAGCACCTTCCGGAGAAGTTCTCCAGGTTGCAGCTGCTAGCTGACTTGTCACAATTCACCTTAAAGAGACGTAAGAACCTAGCGATGGTCACCAAGGCTCTGAGGCACAACATCACCCTCCACTGGTGCTACGCATGCACCATGGTCATCAAGCACAATGGAGAAATTTCATCCGTCATGTCATTGGAAAGCGGGCTTCAACTGTACAGGAGATGAGACTAAGAAGAAAGCACACCCCTTCCTGGCCCCGGAGGCTACTATACAATCACATCAGACTGACAAGTGGTCTCATAAAGGAGATCTCCTAACCGGTAAAGTGAGTCCTAATTGCCCCTCTGAGGGACCACAGCTATATAATTCCTATTCTCTCCTTCGCTCTCTCCCCCCTTACAGTTTAGCAGTTCACCTGTACACGGTTCTTCCCAGAATCTTTTTTTTATTTTTGTTACTGCTTTGTTTAGTTCTTACAGTTGGCACTCCTGAGACCATTGGCCACCTCGGTTTATCTTTTGCCTGTGTAGCGATACCTTCAACTAAGAGGGCCGCAGATTTAGTTTGGGCCCTGAAGACAGCTCCGCCAACCCCCGGCAATTTACTCGACCCCCTACTGGCACAGTTAGTTATGGCAACAATATAATTCTTATGCTATATGATTAAACTCAGACACCAAGGCAATAATGAAAGGGGTATCTAATTTACTTTAGATTGTGGTAAAAAAGGTTAACAGTGGTAACAGTTTACATGAAATAGGTTGCAGAGCCCTGCAGCAATAAACACACTTATAGTTTAATAGAACAGTAAAGGTGCACCGCGTGGGTGACCGTTAACTAGGCGCCCTGTGGCGCAGCAACTAAATGAACTAACTAGCTGGCCAGGCCTGGCTCAGATACCTAAAACTCAGTCTCTAGGGGATGATGGTTTCTTCACCGGCAAGTCTTTAAAGGTGGTGCACATAACAGAATAACATTTGTAATCCAGTGGGAAGATTGTGATAGAACAAACACTTTACTGAAGAACCTCTGAGTTCAACTCTGATATGGATCTCCAGTGAGAGTATCAGATATAAACTTGTGGGCCACGGCAGTCTATAGGCACCTCAGCAATAAACAGTATATGGTCTGAGCATACGCTCGCTCACCCCTCCGGACGCGATCCCAGTCCGGGAACTTCCACCGACTGTGTCCTCACACACAGTGTCTCCAGCGATCGGGTCCCCGATCCAACCAAGGCTGTGGATAAGCGAAGTCAGATGCCACCCAGTCTCGCAGCGGGGTGGAAGGCTCTTTGGTGCTGCACAAGGCCTCAGGCTTCAGGCCTTGCACACCGGCACATCCGCACACAGGAGGATCAGTCACTGAAGTCTCGTGTCCCAAAGAGGCCGAGCCCAGCCTCGCCTCCTCCTTTTATAACCCCTCCCATGAGTCTCTGGGGTGTAAACATTGCCGAAAGGGGTTCTGGGTAAGGTAGTCCTGGGAGTCTTAAAGGGGACCCCGCTACACACTCCCCCCACTTAAATTCTTTGGTCCCCAAAGAAAATTCTAGCATACACTGCGTACAACCCCAGACAACATTGCATAAGAGGTTGGCATAGGGAATTCCCACCAAAACCGCGGGGTTGGATTCCCTTGCCCACAGGTCACACTATCCTGAGTGGCCTGCCTAACTGTGCCAGAGAGTGAGTGGGGGTTGCCCTCTACCAAATGAACAGTGGAGGGATCCGGATTCTCTACACTCCTCCTGGCAGTGACCACAGAATCTTCTGAGCTCTTCCCCATTTGTGGGTAGGTCAACTTTCTGGGAGGCCTTATGACTCTGCAAGCCCTTTGTTCCCTTGGGGTTTCTGGCTCTGGCGCCACAGGTTCTTCTTCTGTAACAGGTTCAGGCGACACGGCAGGCTCTGTAACATCTGCTTCAGGAGCCGAGGGATACATAGAGTCTCTAGGGTCCTGTTCAGGGTAAACATCACAGGCATCTTCCCAGTAATCCGATGAAGGACTAGATGGGATGAATTCAGCGGCTTCTGCATTCAGTTGTCCATCTATAGTGTCTTCAGTAGTTGGAAGATCTATAGCAGAAGTTCCTTGAGTTGGGGAAGGCCACCGCCAGTCAAGTTCTCTTTCTTCATCTCCACTGAGTTCAGAAGCTTCTCCATCTTCAGCCCGAGAGGTCTGGGACCGAGTGTTTGGCCTAGGGGTATCTAGAATAGAGACTGGTTCAGGGGGAGTCCCTCACTGGAGGTATCCTGACTGCTTCAGCAAGTGGGAGCAGGTGGTTTCGATGCCACGTCTTCAGTGGTCCTACCTTTCCTTCTGGCTTCAACTTGTAGACAGGTAGGCCCGGCAGCTTCCTACAGATGACATAGGGTTCAGATCTCCATCTGTCTGCAAGTTTGTGTTTTCCAGGGACCCCCAGATTGCGTAGCAGTACTCGGTCCCCGGGCTGCAGGTCTTGTACCCGGACCTTCAAGTCGAAGTTTCTTTTGTTTCGGGCTCCCCTTTGATCTGAGGCCGCTTGAGCTTGTTCATAAGCTACTTTCAGGCTGTGTCTGAGCCTGTCCACATATCCTTTGTGGGATGTGGCTGAGGAATGGTCTAAAGAAGTGCCAAAGGCCAGGTCCACAGGCAACCTCGCCTCTCTCCCAAACATGAGTCGATATGGGGAGTAGCCTGTAGCATCACTGGTGGTGCAGTTGTAAGCGTGTACTATAGCTGCTATGTGTTTGCTCCAATGTTGTTTCTTCTCACTATCCAGAGTCCCCAACATGTTGAGCAGGGTTCGGTTAAACCTCTCCGGCTGAGCATCTCCCTGTGGGTGGTAAGGTGTAGTTCGAGTTTTCTTGATTCCTAACGAATCCAGGAGTTTCCGGATCAGTCGACTCTCAAAGTCCCTTCCTTGATCTGAATGAAGTCGCTGGGGCAGCCCATAATGGACAAAATACTTCTCCATAAGTACCTTGGCTACTGTGGACGCCTTCTGGTCTTTGGTTGGGAAAGCTTGGGCATACCGGGTGAAATGATCGGTTATCACCAGAACATTTCCTAGTCCACTCAGGTCGGGTTCGAGGCAGAGGAAATCAATGCATACCAGATCCATTGGGCCTTGACTTTGTAGATGGCCCATTGGGGCAGCTTGATGAGGTAAAGTCTTCCTCTGGATGCAGCGTGCACATGAACGGCAGTCCTCTTCCACTTCTGCCCTCATGCAGGGCCAATAGAACCGACTTCTGACAAGTTGAAAGGTCCTTTCCGCCCCTAGGTGGCCATGATTGTCATGTAGGGCAATCAGAACAGTCTCTCTGTGTTTTTCCGGAAGAAACAATTGCCATTTGTCTTCCAGGTCATCTCCCTGATGCACCTGTAACCTGTCCCACTCTTTCCTCAACAGGCGAGCTTCCTTTGAGGAGTGACTCAGAAGTCTGTTTGGATCCTGATTCTCCAGGGCTTCCAGAACTAATTTCCCCATGGGGTCTTCTAATTGGTCACATCTTAGTTCCTTTTTGGACAGCTTTGGCATATGGTCTTCCTCCAGTTGAGTTACTCCACAGTATTGTTTGGGGACTCCTACCATGGTAACTCCTATCTCTTCCGCCCTTGAGCCCCCTCTGGCTTGTAATTCAGCCCCTTGACAAAGGGCCCGCACCCCGTCAGGTGCCACTTGAGTCCAATCTCCCATGTCATGGGTGGGACCATGAGATCTCCTGGACAGAGCGTCTGCATCTCGATTCCCAATTCCTGGCCTGTACTTTAGGCTGAAATTGAATCCAGACAATGCGGCCAGCTACCTATGTCCAGTGGCGTCCAGCTTTGCTGTGGTGAAAAGGTAGGTAAGGGGGTTGTTGTCGGTCTTCACAGTGAACTCCGCCCCATACAGGTAGTCTTTGAGCTTGTCTACTACCGCCCACTTAAGGGCCAGGAACTCCAGCTTGTGAGTGGAGTAGTTTTTCTCAGAGGGGGTCAGGCTCCTGCTCACGTAGGCAACAGGCCGTAGTTGCTCTTTGTGTTCTTGGTAAAGTACTCCTCCCAGACCGTCATGACTAGCATCTACGTGTATATAATAGGGTTTGGTTGGGTCTGCATAGGCCAAGACTGGAGCAGTGGTTAGGCTCTTCTTCAATGCCTGGAAGGCCTCTTCACACTTCTGGTTCCACTGATCTCTGACTGACTCTCCCGGCTTCCTGGGCCCTGAGTCGTCCTCTTCTCCCTCAGTCTTGAGCAGTTCATTCAATGGTCTAGCAATTCGGGCGAATCCCTCCACAAACCTCCTGTAATAGGAGCAGAACCCCAAGAAGGACCGAAGTTCTGTTACTGTGGTGGGTCGTGGCCAGGAGGTAACTGCCTCCAATTTCTCAGGGTCTGTGGCCACCCCTTCTTCAGACACTATGTGCCCCAGATAGTTCACAGAAGACTGGTAGAACCGACACTTCTCAGGCGAAAGCTTGAGTCCCTCCTCACTGAGTCTTCTCAAGACTTTTTCCAGCCTCCCCTCGTGTTCCTCCAGGGTTCTTCCAAAGACAATGACATCGTCCAGGTATACAAGGACTTCAATAAGGTTCATGTCTCCTACAGTCTTCTCCATGAGACGTTGGAAGGTAGCAGGAGCTCCAGACAGTCCCTGTGGCATTCGATCAAACTCAAAGAACCCCACTGGGGTTATGAAGGCTGTCTTCTCCTTGTCTTCTGGATGCATAGGGATCTGATAGTATCCACTCTTGAGATCCATAACGCTGAACCACTTGGCTCCAGACAAACTCTGTAACGCGTCCTCTATCCTCGGAGTGGTGTACTGGTCGGGTATGGTTCTCCTGTTGAGAGTCCTGTAGTCGATACAGAGCCTCAATGACCCATTCTTCTTCCTGACCACCAGTATCGGGGAGGCATAGGGGCTTCTAGACTCCCGGATCACACCAGTCCTCTTGCGTTCTGCAAGTTGTTCCCTTAGATCCTCCAGATCTGCTAGTGGGACCCGCCTGACCCTCTCTCTGAAGGGCTTATCTTCTTGGAGGCGGATCCGATGGGTGCCACTCCTTGCACACCCCACATCGAACTCCTCTTTGGAGAAGATCTTCTCCCATCTGGTCAACTGGGCCTTGGCTCTCTCTTTCCAAGCCCTGGGCAGATTCGGGTTTTCCATGGACAGCTTATCCCAAACATCTCCTCCTTCACCCGTCCCCTTGACTTTTGACAGGGTAACAGGGGCAGCAGGGCTCACCTGGCCCAGCAGCATCCTGGCTGGGATATCCATGGGGCCATCTGTAGTGTTCCTAACACTCACCGGAACTGTACAATGGGCCTTCTTCAGGGCCTTCAGTGGAATCACTTCTGGTATCACTTCCAGACCGGGGGACTCTTCCCTTGGGTCGGACTCCAACATGACAAAGGGTCCAGGCTGCTCCCAAGTAAGCTTCACAGTGGCTCTGAGACAGGTTACTTCGCCCGGCTGCAACACTACCCCTTCTCTTCCAAGTCTCCACACCTTCCCTATCCCCTCTCCAGGGGTCTTCTGCTCTAGGACCAGCCGTTTGTAGGCCGTCTTCAGCATGGGGTGGATCTTGTTGGCCGCTTGCCTCTTCACTTCCACTAGAGGGGTCAAGAGTCTTTGGACCAGGTCCGTGTTTGTCCCTATTATAAGGGAACTCTTGTTGGCTCCTGGCAGTCGAGGGCACACAACTGCCAGGGTGTCAAACACTTCAGCCTTCCCAGCCACGGATGGGTCAAAAGTCATCTTGACGGGCAGATAGCCATCGTAGGGGAAACTCTGGGTTCCAATCCCACATATTTCCAGTTCCTCTATCTTCTGGATGGGCAGGTGACTCAAGTGTTTATCGTAGAAATCCCGGTATAATAGGGTCACTTGTGCCCCAGTATCCAAGATTGCTCTGGTGTAGACTCCCTCCACTTGAATGGGCACTATAGAAGATGGGCCTACCAGCTTCTCCGGATATGGCCTGGCAGGGGTCGCCTTCTTCTGGCCCTTTCCCTTCGGACTCTCTCTCGTCCAACTCCCTTTGGACTTTAGTCTTTCTTGAGCCTGGTATGCATTGATTTCCCTCCTTTCAATGGGTGTACGGACCCGCTGAGGGATACTATCGTTTTTATTAGGTGTGCACCCCCTCTGGGGAGTGCTGTGCCTCTTCTGAGGGGTCTTGCCCCTTTCTCTGGGGTGTGTCTCTGTTGAGGAATGTTGTGTTTCTTCTGAGGTGTTTTATTTCCTCTTTTCTTCTGCTTCGCATTCAGCTTGGAGCTCACTGAAGGTGATGGGCACCCGGTTGACTCCTTCACCGGGGCCCTCTGAAGTTTCCCGCCGGCTTGCGGTTGTCCGTTTTCTTCTTCTTGGGACTGGAACATGTAGCTGCAATATGGCCAATTCCTCCACAGTTAAAGCAGACTATATCTCCCCATTCTTGTAAAGATGCGGGTGCTGAAGCAATTGGGAATAATTCCTTCCTTGGTACTTCTCTCTCTGGGTCTTTTGCCATCAGAGAGGTCAACATCTCTAACACCTTGGACATTTGAGATTTTAGAGTGTCTACCTCTGAGTCTCTTTCAGGGGTCATCACTGGATTGACTAGCACCTGTGCAGGGACAACATTTGTCTTAATCATTTGCTGGTCCTGTTGTAGTGCCTCCTCATCTCTGATGATTTTTATCAAGTCAGCATAAGTCAATAACGTTCCTCCTCCTGAGGTCTTCAGGTGCAGCCAGACTGGATCCGAGCGTAACTCTCCCTTTAAGACTTGCTTCATTCTTGCCGCATCTGTATCTTGGGGCTTCATTCCCTTCTTCAACACAATCTTGCACAGCAACCTGTTCAGTCTCCTAACATACTCTGAAAGTTTCTCCTTCGGTTGTTGGAAAGTATGTTCAAATTGGTAGACCATCTCTGTCACCTTTTCCAATTGACCAAACTCTTCCTGTAGCATGGCTAAACAGTCTTGAGCCGTGCAATCTGCATTCCCAAACCGAAACTTTTCACTGCTTCTGCTGCTGCACCTTTGAGGCTTTCTATCACTCGTTGCCTCTTCTGCGCTTCAGGCGCCCTCCCCCCCCCCCCCGCCATGTCCGTCCTCTTCCTCCATAGTCACTGTGACGTCTTTTATCTCCAGCAGATGATGATACACACATATATAGTGTGGAGACTTAGATTAACCCCTTCAGGGGGGATCAGCACAAGGGTTACCACCTCATCCCATTAAAACTGAACACATATTGATTACACAGGTTCTGAGGCTGAACTCACTTAGTGCCTTATCTGCATTTAATTATCCTCAGAACCTGTGTAATTCATATGTGTTTGGTTTCAATGTGATGCGGTGGCAACCCTACGTGGCTGCACTATTGTATTCTGACAATGGGGGGTGCTCTTCCGCTCTCAGAATACACAGATCAGTGATGAAGCTATTGGCTGCAGCCGCTGATCGAGGGACTTTTATCCGGCAGTGACCACACATGGATGGAATGCTGACGCCCCTTGCCCCTCCCTCCTGCCAAGTGCCCCCAGAGCAAGCAGCTTGCTCTGGGGGCACCTGAACATGCTCACTCCCAAGCTGCTGCTCTGCATTTCTATTCACACACAAAGCTGCATCTGGCCCCATCTGGAGAGTTGAGGATTTTGTGCACATCGCTGATTCACGATGGGGCTCTTGTGAGTATAAGGGGGGCTGGGAAGCTGCTGCACAAAGAATGTTATTTACCTTCATCTATAGAATGCATAAAGGTAAGAAATTTTGAGCCTTTAGAACCACTTTAAGTCATGCTGAGATAATCTCCCATTGCCTGAGCAATATTCTCATTTGTCTCTGAGCTCCTTCTTGCTATTCCTCGTCCTGCCTGTTGTTTCCTTGGATTGATTTTCTGTGTAGTGTCCCCGGCTTCATCTCTTGGATGCGCTTGTCTGTTGCTTGTCCTGACCTTTATCCTGATTCCTGGATCTCCTCCTCATCTCACACCCAACATAGAGAATGGAATTTGTGATCCAGGAGGCCAAATTTTACCCGACTCGTGGACCCCAAGAATCGTAGTGAACACTAAACTGTCCAGATTAAATATTTTCCCACTGGGGACCATAGAGCTTAAATACATACTGACCTTCATATTACCTCCTGATATCCTCATCCTATTATTGTACAACCAATCCAGATAATTCTCTGTTATCAATGTTATCTGTCTACAGGGAAACCTTCATAGATGACGCCACCAATGAGGATGGAGGAGGACCGGAGTCATATGACTGAGAAGATACTAAACCTCACCCTGGAGATCATCTACCTGCTGACCGGAGAGGTGAGGAAGATTCTGGGAGGTCACATGACATCACTCTTATCTCTATTCATAAAACACAGACCTGACAGGAGAGGTGAGGAGGATTCTGGGAGGTCACATGACATCACTCTTATCTCTATTAATAAAACACAGACCTGACAGGAGAGGTGAGGAGGATTCTGAGATTCTAACATGATATTCCTATTGGTTCCTCAATACAGAGATTTCCTCTTGTGAAGTCCGGTGATCACATGACCATCACAGTGCCTCCATGTGACTCCCTAATACCTGAGAGACACAACATGGAGAAGATTCTAGAAGTCACCAAGAAGATGATGGAGCTGCTGACAGGAGAGGTGAGCGGTGCCGGGAATTCTGGGACATTATCCAGTAACAGACAAGGGATGTGTCTGGATGGTGACTGTATCATTGTGTGTGTCAGGTTCCTATAAGGTGTCAGGATGTCACTGTCTATTTCTCCATGGAGGAGTGGGAGGATTTAGAAGGACACAAGGATCTCTACAAGGACGTCATGATGGACAATCAGCCGCCCCTCACATCACCGGGTAAGAGGAGACTTTATTGTAAAGGAGAGAGCAGTACGGAGGCTCCACCTAGATCCCCCATCATCTGATAAACACATAGAAACAATGTATTCAGTCAGTGTGTGTGTTTCCTACAGATGGATCCAGTAATGGGAACCCACCAGAGAGATGTCCCCGTCCTCTGTATTCCCGGGATTCCACACAGGAAGGTCACACCATCCCCCACCTTAATCAGGTAGATGAGTGACAATTATTGGTAGTTCTGATTTATACACAGCATGATTGTTACAATGAATGTTTTATTATATATCCAGAGTGGAAACCTCGGGGATGATAATATTGATGTTAAAGAAGAGTATAAAGAGGAGGATGAGGAGTATGGAGTGATGGAGGAGTTATCAGAAGGACACAAGGATATGATGGAGCCACCTAATACCAGGAACCCACCAGAGAGATGTCCCTGTCCTCTGTATTCCCGGGATTCCACACAGGAAGGTCACACCATCCCTCCTTATTTAAAGGTTGGTAGGATGGAGCATCTAGAACATGGACTTGAGTAGGCAAGGGGATTTTTTTATGTGATGTCACAATAATAAAGCTTATATCTTACAGATGATATTCTCTCTCATTTTCTTGATTTAGAGTGGAGATCCAATCGATATAGAATTTGAGGTGAAATCAGAAGAAGAAGAAGAGAGGTATGTGAGGGATGATCAGCAGTCTATGGAGGAGGATGGAATAACGGGGACATTTATAGAGGAGGACACTCCTACAGAGATCAGCACAGGTGGGTCATTAACACTAAATCCATTCCTCCACCCATACTGCTCACTGATGGGTCCAGAGTAGGGCGGGGACTGGGCGATAATCTTCCTTCTCTGTGCTGCAGACACAATTTATGTCTCTAGACTGGATTTATGGAAATTCTGGGGATCAGCTGGCAGAAAAACGTTGATTTTCACCATAGATGTTGCTCTACCTAGGCACCTGGGGCATGTGCTTTGGGTCTTCTACTTCATGCCCAGGTCTAGCATGATCTCTGACAGAACAATTCTCCCAGGATTACTTGTTCTGTTGTCTGCTGGCTGTGCCGGGTGGAGGGATATGTCTGTATAGTCTCAGACCCAAGTCACTGAGTGCAGTCTCAGGAGATGGGAGGCAGCGATGTGGGATCTCTCCAACTTGTCTCATGTAAACATTTAAGATTCCACTGATAACTGATATTATGAGTCCTGACTCTTCCACTGTATCATTTATATTGTACAAGACATACTCCTGACCCCTGCACTATATACTCTATGTTGTACATTACATACTCCTGACCCCTGCACTATATACTCTATGTTGTACATTACATCATTCTGATACTATATAGTCCTATCTGTTGTATCTTATATAATATGTTGTACATTACATAGTCCTGACTTCTGCTCTCTCCCCTCTACCCACTGCTATATATACACATAATATGTATTCTCTTTTGTTACACCCATTTTCTACCAGCTGGACATTTTATATCTGATGATGTGATTGGAGCACAGACTTTTACATGGTGATAATAATGTGATAACATCCTCAAACTTTGGAACCTTAAACAGAAAGTGATAATGGGGGAGGAGTCAATAACCCAATGATGGTGGTCTTCAGGATCAGTCCAGTCTTCATCTTGGTTGTTCTCCCCCCATCCTCACTCTCTGACCTCTGGTGGGGCTCAGCCCCGCTATTATTCATGACTATAAATCATGGACTAAATAAGGAAGTGCAGGACTTCTTGTGTTGGGAAGATGGCAATGAGTGATAGAGGGGGTGGGGACACTCGTCCTATAATCCCCTCATCACTGTCCCTCCTATAAAAGACAGTTCTCGTTGTTTCCTCACTCTCTGACTAAGGTCCATGAATAAAGAAATGAACTGGTAGGAGATCAGAGGACCCATTTACTAGTTACCTTGAGGGGGAAATGTAAGATCCATAGAGACAAAGCTGCCTGATGTGGGCGGAGTCCTGGTTTAGGGGAACCAATCAGCTCTTGTCTAGTAATAATCTTTGTATTTCTATTTTAGTAGATGGACGGGAGATGAGGAAAACCTCAGAGGATTGTCTCACTTTGTCTCCAGACTGTAAAGTAGAAGATGAGGACATCACACAGTATAGTCCAGGAGAAAACCCGACTACCTCAAATGTCCATCCGGCACCACACAGTGTAGATGGACCATCGTATTCCTCTTATCCTGAGGAACCTCAGACTGTGCGGGACGGTGCCGGACCATCGTATTCCTCTTATCCTGAGGAACCTCAGACTGTGCGGGACGGTGCCGGACCATCGTATTCCTCTTATCCTGAGGAACCTCAGACTGTGCGGGACGGTGCCGGACCATCCTATTCCTCTTATCCTGAGGAACCTCAGACTGTGCGGGGCGGTGCCGGACCATCGTATTCCTCTTATCCTGAGGAACCTCAGACTGTGCGGGACGGTGCCGGACCATCGTATTCCTCTTATCCTGAGGAACCTCAGACTGTGCGGGACGGTGCCGGACCATCGTATTCCTCTTATCCTGAGGAACCTCAGACTGTGCGGGACTGTGCCGGACCATCGTATTCCTCTTATCCTGAGGAACCTCAGACTGTGCGGGACGGTGCCGGACCATCGTATTCCTCTTATCCTGAGGAACCTCAGACTGTGCGGGACGGTGCCGGACCATCGTATTCCTCTTATCCTGAGGAACCTCAGACTGTGCGGGACGGTGCCGGACCATCGTATTCCTCTTATCCTGAGGAACCTCAGACTGTGCGGGACGGTGCCGGACCATCGTATCCCTCTTATCCTGAGGAACCTCAGACTGTGCGGGACGGTGCCGGACCATCGTATTCCTCTTATCCTGAGGAACCTCAGACTGTGCGGGACGGTGCCGGACCATCGTATTCCTCTTATCCTGAGGAACCTCAGACTGTGCGGGACGGTGCCGGACCATCGTATTCCTCTTATCCTGAGGAACCTCAGACTGTGCGGGATGGTGCCGGACCATCGTATTCCTCTTATCCTGAGGAACCTCAGACTGTGCGGGACGGTGCCGGACCATCGTATTCCTCTTATCCTGAGAAACCTCAGACTGTGCGGGACGGTGCCGGACCATCATATTCCTCTTATCCTGAGGAACCTCAGACTGTGCGGGACGGTGCCGGACCATCGTATTCCTCTTATCCTGAGGAACCTCAGACTGTGCGGGACGGTGCCGGACCATCGTATTCCTCTTATCCTGAGGAACCTCAGACTGTGCGGGACGGTGCCGGACCATCGTATTCCTCTTATCCTGAGGAACCTCAGACTGTGCGGGACGGTGCCGGACCATCGTATTCCTCTTATCCTGAGAAACCTCAGACTGTGCGGGACGGTGCCGGACCATCGTATTCCTCTTATCCTGAGGAACCTCAGACTGTGCGGGACGGTGCCGGACCATCGTATTCCTCTTATCCTGAGGAACCTCAGACTGTGCGGGACGGTGCCGGACCATCGTATTCCTCTTATCCTGAGGAACCTCAGACTGTGCGGGACGGTGCCGGACCATCGTATTCCTCTTATCCTGAGGAACCTCAGACTGTGCGGGATGGTGCCGGACCATCGTATTCCTCTTATCCCGAGGAACCTCAGACTGTGCGGGACGGTGCCGGACCATCGTATTCCTCTTATCCTGAGGAACCTCAGACTGTGCGGGACGGTGCCGGACCATCGTATTCCTCTTATCCTGAGGAACCTCAGACTGTGCGGGGCGGTGCCGGACCATCGTATTCCTCTTATCCTGAGGAACCTCAGACTGTGCGGGACGGTGCCGGACCATCATATTCCTCTTATCCTGAGGAACCTCAGACTGTGCGGGACGGTGCCGGACCATCGTATTCCTCTTATCCTGAGGAACCTCAGACTGTGCGGGACGGTGCCATCCTTCCAAAAGATAAGACATTTTCCTGTACTGAGTGCGGGAAGTGTTTGCATTATAAATCCAAATTTAATAGGCATCAAAGATCTCACACAGGGGAGAAGCCATATTCCTGTGCTGAGTGCGGGAAGGGTTTCCGTTCTAAATACCATCTTAATGTGCATAAAAGATCTCACACAGGGGAGAAGCCGTATTCCTGTCCAGAGTGTGGGAAATCTTTTTCAGATAAATCCAATCTTTACAAACATCAGAGATCTCACACGGGGGAGAAACCGTATTCCTGTTCTGAGTGCGGGAAATGTTTTTCACAGAAGTCCAATCTTTACAAACATCAAAGATCTCACAGGGAGGATAAGCCATATTCCTGTCCTGAGTGCGGGAAATGTTTTTCAAATAAGTTACATCTTTCCAAACATCAGAGATCTCACACAGGGGAGAGGCCGCATTCCTGTCCTGAGTGTGGGAAACGTTTTTCAGACAAGTCCAATCTTTCCAGGCATCAGAGATCTCACACGGGGGAGAAGCCATATTCCTGTACTGAGTGTGGGAAACGTTTTTCAGACAGGTCCAATCTTTCCAGACATCAGAGATCTCACACAGGGGAGAAGCCACTTTCCTGTCCTGAGTGAGGGAATTGTTCCTCACTGAAGTCCTGTCTTCCTGTACATCAGGGATACCACACAACCCTTGAGGTGTATTAGTGCCTTGAGTGTGGGAAATGTCTTGTATATGAATGTTGCTCTCATGTGGGGGAAGAAGCACACCCTGATATACACCTCAGATATACTCCATGGCTGATCTTCATCATGTAAGAAACAGTTGATAAGGAGATCAGAGATCACCAAAGACATGGATGAAGTGTTGTACCGTGTTGCCCATTGATAGCAGTAGAAAAATAAAAATGGAGTCCTTGCCTCTCATTGGCTGAGTACATTGTGTGGTGAAGATTTCACAAACACTTAGAGGTTTAAAATAAAAATAGTTGAATGAATGTGAGCGGCCATGATGAATATTGGATGTATTTTATTTCATACTCTGATTTCCTTGGCTCCATCTAGTGGCCATAAAGCGTTATTGTGCTATTTTTACTGATTGTGGTATTTAATGAAAAATAGTTTTATGGCCACTAGATGGAGCCGACAATCATAGGAAATCACTGTGTTATATTCTAGCAATATGTGTAACAGCTGAATGAATTTCCTATAAGTAGACCCCTCAGTTTGCTCTGTCAGACATGATTTCATACTAATACCTGAGATCATACTCATACACTTATCAGTACAGCAGATATTGGGGGATAGAAGGTAAAGTCTATGTAAGCCTCACCTTGTAATACAACCCATTCAGTATAAAATAGAAATGAAAGGCAAAACATTTGTGTATAGATATAAAATATAATATAAGTACTTTTCTCTCCTTTTTTATAAGTGATCACATTCCCTCTGTTCTCAGCTGCATAAGAGTTGGGATAGGAGAAACAGCAACACACCGGTCTTTCCAGTGAATGGTTGTGCAGGGAGGAGGTTGTAAGCACAAGTCTGATCATTGGAGGAAAGCAGGTTGACTTCCAAGCTCAGCACAGCAAGCAATCTGACCATGTTGTGCTCTCCTGCCTAGTGTGGTCAGTTCTTTGTTTTCAATTTATTTGACATTTTCTTAATACAAAAAAAAAATTCAACAGTTAACCAGGATACTGTTACATTATATATCTATACCGTATATATACTTATTATTTGAATACAAAAACCTGATCAATCTTCAAAAACCCTGTTATCATAAAACAAAATAAACAACATCCTTACACCTTTCATTCCAGTCATCCACATTCATCCCACATACCCATCAAAAAAAAAAAGAGAACCCCCTCCCTCCCCCTCCCCTCTTTTCTCCTCTTTGCCGTACACTGTTTTATTCTGATTCCTTCTCTTTTATGATTCTCTTTCATATTTTCCCACGTTTTCAATCACAAATATTCTTCCATTCTTTTTGAGAGCCTGAATTCCTCCCATTTTTGCCATATTGTTGGCATTTGACTATTTAATATATCCTTCTTCTCTTATTTGTTTTTCCATATATTGTATTTCGTTCATTTCACATATCCAATCTTCAATTTTTGGGCTTTTATTTTGTCTCCATTTACAGGCTTTTCTTGTTCTAGCTGCAGATGTCATATGGTGGAAAATATCTTTCTTAACCACTAGCCGAATGACGGCTACAGCGCGGACCTAGAATGCCGGGAGGTCGTCAATTGACGTCCTCCCCTTTCCTCGTTCCTGGCGCGCGCATCGGGGAACTTCTGTGCCCGCCGCGTTACGCGGGTGCCGATGCGCATGCCTGGCGGCCGCGATGTCCGCCAGGGACCTGCGATCGGCATTTACAGAGCCAGGGATATGGATCTCTGTGTGTAAACACAGAGATCCACGTCCTGTCATGGAGAGGAGACCGATAGTGTGTCCCTTGTACATAGGGACAACCATCGGTCACCTCCCCCAGTCACTCCCCCCACAGTAACAATCACTCCCTTAGGCACACTTAACCCCTTCAGCGCCCCCTAGTGGTTAACCCCTTCACTGCCAGTGTCATTTTTACAGTACTCAGTGCATTTTTTTATAACACTGATCGCTGTAAAAATGACAATGGTCCCAAAATGGTGTCAAAAGTGTCCGATGTGTCTGCCATAATGTTGCGGTCACGATAAAAATCGCTGATCGCCGCCATTACTAGTAAAAAAAAATATTAATAAAAATGCTATAAAACTATGCCCTATTTTGTAGACACTAACTTTTGCGCAAACCAATCAAACTCATTGCAATTTTTTTTTTTACCAAAAATATGTAGAAGAATACGTATCGGGCTAAACTGAGGAAAAAAAAAAAAAATTGGTGTATTTCTTATAGTAAAAAGTAAAAAATATTGTGTTTTTTTTTTTTTTTTTTCAAAATTGTCGCTCTTTTTTTGTTTATAGCGCAAAAAAAAAACGCAAAGATGATTAAATACCACCAAAAGAAAGCTCTATTTGTGGGAAAAAAAAGCCGTCAATTTTGTTTGGGAGCCACGTCGCACGACCGCGCAATTGTCATTCAAAGTGTGAGAGCACTGAAAGCTGAAAATTGGCCTGGGCAGGAAGGGGGTTTAAGTGCCCAGTAAGCAAGTGGTTAATGTTCTTTATTGATTCTGGCATCAAAGATAATAGTGAGGTCTCCAAATTTTGACTCCTCTCTATTCCCGATACCTTCTGATATATTCCATAAACTGTTTTCCAGAACTTTCTCACCGTGGGACATTCCTACCATATTATGTGTTCCGTAGTTCCTGTTTCGGTATTACATCTCCAACAAATTTCTGTTTGAACTTTTATTCATTTTATTCAATGCTGCGGGACTCCAATACCACCTCATGACTATTTTATAATTCCGTTCTTGATATTTATTCGCTATGGTCGTATTATGAATTATTTTGAATATTTTTTCCCATTCAGTCTCTGATATTACTCTTCCTATTCCTTTTTCCCATTTTTTCATTCCTGTTATCCCTTTAAGGGGGTCTGAAGGAAGTAATATTCCGTATATCATTGATCATTTATTTTTTGGCGGTTGTTGTTCTTCTGTTAACATTTGTTCAAATTTCGTTTTGGTTCTATTTATTAAAGATCTCTCTATCTTATCAGTAATATATGTTTTTAATTGATAATATTGGAACCATTTATGAGTATGTGTTCTGGTCCCAAATCTTGAATTTCTGGTACATTCCCATCCACCAGAATCTGGGCTACCCTTATGTTCTCCAATATATTCCATTTCAAGTATTTTTGTGGTTGCTAAGGCTGGCGGATTTTCCGGATTGGAGAACAACGGGGTCATTGGTCCCATCATGGTAGATCATTTCCCCTTTTTTAATTCTACATCCCATATTTTTAACGTAGCTCTTGCAAAAATGTATATTTTTTTATTTCCGGGTCTTAGATGGGGCTTTATCCAGGGGAGGGCTTTAAGTTGAATTCCTATAATGTCTTGTTCTAATTTAACCCATTGTTTGTCCTCCATGTTATGATGCCAATCTACTATCCTAGTCAGAGAAGGGGCTTGTAAATATTTTGAAAAATCTGGTAATGCTGGTTCCCCTTTATCCTTAGTTCTGATTAATATTTTTCTTTTAATTCTTGGGGTTTTATGTCCCCAAATAAAACTTCCTATTGCTTTCCTTAATTCAATCTTTAATTTTTGGGGGATAATTAGAGGGATAGTTTGGAAAATGTATCAATAATTTTGGTAATATATCCATTTTTACAATGTTTATTCTTCCTGTCAATGAATATGTTACCTTTTCATATTTTTGCAATAATTTTATTGCTTTTCGAACTGCCACACTGTAATTCAACTCTTGTAGTTTATTCAGATCTCTCGGAATATAAATTCCCAAATATTTAATTGTCACTCGTTGCCATTTGAATGGAAAATCATTTTGTAGTAGTGATTGTATCTTTTGTGTCAATGATACGTTCAACATTTCAGATTTATCATAATTAACTTTAAAATGACTTAATTCCCCAAATCGTTTAAATTCTTTTATTAAATTTGGTATTGTGATGATGGGATTGGTTACATAAATTAGTAAATCATCTGCATCGACTGCTGTTTTGTATTCTTTATCTTTAATAGTAAATCTTTGTATGTCTTTATTTTTTCTTATTGCTTGTGTAAAATGTTTTATCACTAGAATATATAATAAGGGAGACAACGGGCATCCCTGTCTTGTTCCATTTGAAATGTCTATATATTCCGATAACATTCCATTTGTTCTAATTTTTTCGCCGTGAGTTGGAATACAGTGCGACAATCCTGCCAAGCATTTTTGGACCCATCCCTATCTGCCCTAATGTTTACTCCAGGAACTGCCATCCCACCCTATCAAACGCTTTTTCAGCGTCAATAGATAGTAGACAGGTCGGGATGGCAGCCCTCTGTGCATATTCTACCAACATACAAGTTTTCATAATATTATCCCTTGTTTCTCGCCCTTTTATAAAGCCTGTTTGATCTAGATCTATATGTTCTGGCAATATAGATGTTAATCTATTTCATATTATCTTTGCATATAATCTTATATCAATATTGTGGTCAGTTCTTAACTGGAAAGTAGAGGGATTGGCAGGATCACCAGGGATTTCACACAAAGGAAGCAATACTAAGAGAACAGGAGACTTCTTCATACCAGTACATGGGACAGCAGACACAGATCAGGAAGAGGAAATGTTGGACTTATATATTCTTTACCCAGTTCAGCCTTGGGAAGGTTTTACCCCCTCCCTTCATGACCAGCCCAGGCCATTGTTTGCTATTTAACACTGTGCTACTTTACCTGGTAATTGCTCAGTCATGTGACGCTGTACACAAATTACATTTATATTATTGTTTCACACCAATAGAGATTTATTTTGGTGTTTTTTGATCACCTCTGCGGTCTTTTATTTTTCATTATATAAACAAACAAAAAAAAAAAATTAAAAACAAAAACAATATTTTTACTTTCCGCTATAAAACGTCCAACAGAAAAATAAAAAAATCTAATTTCTTCATTCATTTTGGCCAAAATATATTCTGCTCCATGTCTTTGGTAAATAAAATCCCAATAAGTGGATATTGACTGGTTTGTGTGAAAGTTATAATGTCTACAAACTATGGAATATATTGGAATTTTTATTTATTTTATTTGTTTATACTACTAATGGTGGTGATCAGCGACTTCTAATGGGACTGCCAAAGTGTGACGGGCAATCTGACACTAACTGAGGCTGGGGGGGAAACTGACACTCACTGACATCACCAGTGACACCAATACAGAGATCAGTGATGATACTATATACTGTCACTGTACTAATGACACCGGCTGGGAACTGACATCACCAGTGACACCAATACAGAGATCAGTGATAATACTATATACTGTCACTGTACTAATGACACCGGCTGGGAACTGACATCTCCAGTGACACCAATACAGAGATCAGTGATAATACTATATACTGTCACTGTACTAATGACACCGGCTGGGAACTGACATCACCAGTGACACCAATACAGAGATCAGTGATAATACTATATACTGTCACTGTACTAATGACACCGGCTGGGAACTGACATCACCAGTGACACCAATACAGAGATCAGTGATAATACTATATACTGTCACTGTACTAATGACACCGGCTGGGAACTGACATCACCAGTGACACCAATACAGAGATCAGTGATAATACTATATACTGTCACTGTACTAATGACACCGGCTGGGAACTGACATCACCAGTGACACCAATACAGAGATCAGTGATAATACTATATACTGTCACTGTACTAATGACACCAGCTGGGAACTGACATCACCAGTGACACCAATACAGAGATCAGTGATAATACTATTGATTTTGTAGGAAAGTTTCCCCATGGGGCTTTGGACAGCAAAAAATGGGAAGATCGAAAGAAAATGAAATGATAATGGTATAAAACAGGGATCCTCAAACTACGGCCCTCCAGCTGTTGCGGAACTACAAATCCCATGAGGCATTACAAAACGCTGACATTCACAGACATGACTAGGCATGATGGGAATGGTAGTTCCTGAACACCTGGAGGGCCGTAGTTTGAAGACTACTGGTATAAAACATCATTCATTTAGGTGGGGGTCAAGGTTCATGAGATTTGGGTACAAAGAGACATTATAAAACACATATTTCTGGTCCGGAAATACAGTGGGTTCCACAATGGATATCAGTATGTAAAAACAATTAATACACAACATTACATTACATAATGCTACAAGGTGTGCGTGCCCCGACGCGTTTCGACCTGTATGCGGTCTCTTCAGGGGGATAATAGGTTCTAAAAAGATATAATATACATAACATACATTAAATTTAGAAAAAATTGTTATCATGTATCACATAGACCAAGGATGGATATTTACCATTGTGGGAGAAGAAAGAATATTCTATTGACCAGAATTGCACCAAGGCATTTGGAGGATCCAAAGGGAGACATCATGAGCGCCACCCAACACCCGATGGGGAAAGGGGGGATCCGCCCCGAGGGGCTTGCAAAGAGCCACATTGTAAACGCCCCCCAAGGGACGGGGGAGCCGATGCCTGCAATAAGCACCCAACTGTTAGCCTTGTATAAGGAAATTAAATTCAGTGTATCAATTCATAGCACATTATGCTGAACATATAAGTTGAACTGTAAAAATATTTAAGGCATACAGGTGTGGAGGGGACTAGCAGCAAGAGGTAAATTGCCAGTAAATATTAGATAGAGACAGACATGTAAGCATCCCATGAGGTAACTGGCCAATAAAGAGTATTGATAAGTATAGTGATAGGGTATGGTGATGTCATATAGATATATAAAATAAAATTATGTTGATGATCCATTAGCATGTGTTGGAACAAATCCAAAATGATAAAACCCACCTTGGAATATTATCCAAAGGGGTGATACAAAAAATGTGTATAGAGTGCTGACCATGGGGGCAGTCAGAAAGTGCATGGGTGTGCAAAGGGATGAGTACAAAATGTGCTACATGAGGTGATCAGGATCTAGAATGTAACTAAAGAAATGTGATATGAAAGATGATGAAACAAAACAAGGTGTGAAGGAGGATGTAGCCCATGAAAAATAGTGCAAGTCATGGAGTGAAATTACCTGGTGTGGTGATAATCCATAAGAGGATCTTGTAATTTGTGCGCTTGCAGAGCTTGTTGGTAATTATTTAAACCTGACTGCGGGTATGCGAGAGAGGTGGGGACTTCTATTGCCAAAAGGAGGTGCATGCAGTGCCGTCCATCCTGGACTGCCTGAAGTCATGAAAGTGGCTCACAGGTATCCAGTCTTTTGTATGCCTGTGGGTGTGGCAATTAGGGTGCCCATATGCCGGCGCCAGCCTATCCCCGAACCCCATGAGAATTGGCATGAAGACCGCTACGTGAGCGGCCCTCATGTGGCTCCCTGAGTGTGTATGAAGAGGCGGAGCTCCGGAGTGTGTATGAAGAGGCGGAGCTCCTGAGTGTGTATGAAGAGGCGGAGTCCTGAGTGTGTATGAAGAGGTGGAGCTCCTGAGTGTGTATGAAGGGGCGGAGCTCCTGAGTGTGTATGCAGAGGCGGAGCTCTGAGTGTGTATGAAGAGGCGGAGCTCTGAGTGTGTATGAAGAGGTGGAGCTCCTGCTGGAACAGCGGTCGGAGGAGGAAGCCGAGTCTAGGAGGGAGACTGACAGAAAGCGCAGCAGACTTGCAGGAGTGAGCGAGGAGGATCCATCGGAGGTGAGGAGAGTGTGAAGGATGTTGGTGACTCTGGTAGATGAAAAGCTGGGAGTCATATTGCTCTGGTGAGTGGGGAAGCACGACTAAGGGGGCGCCCTCACCATCACGTGTGTAAGAGGTGGAAGAAGGCCGTGGCTACACTACAGCTGACACAGTTTGGAGCACCGAGAACTTTCACACCTTATCAACTTTTCACTAATTTGTGGACTTTTTTGGAGCAAAATAAGTTAATTGAAGTAGATGCAAAGTGGAAGCAGTGGACTTGCAGAGAACACTATATTGAGCACAAAATATTGTATTTTTACATGAATTTGCACAGATTTTTTGATTATTTAATACAGCAGCAAATATTTTAAGATTAATGAAGTAGGTGTAAAGTGGAAGCAGTAGATCTGCAGAGAATATTATTTGAGCCCCTAGCACTTTATATATGAATGTCTCCACCTATTTTAGTGTATTGGTGATAATTTATGCGCACACACAATAGGACAGCGCTGTGACACATAATGCTCTTCTAGGTGATAAAGGGAATACTTACCTTTGTTACAGCAGCAGTCCGGTAGAAGTTATTTCTGTAGGTATTTGAGTTGTTACACATAGCGCAGGTTTTTTCTACAGATGTTCTACATGACTAAATCTGACATCAATTTTACTGCAAAATCAAAGGGGCCAAAATGTCTCCCCCCGAGCAGTAATATATTTCTATCCCCCTTGGTGGGAGTGGAGATGACCCATCTATAAGGATATACAGTACATACACACACAGCACAAGGCCGTGTTCACACGAGACATTTCTTGAGCTGCAGTTCCTCTGATCTCCACGAGGTGGTGATCTCACTTCTACCCAGAGGTCTCTATGGAAGACAGGAAGCCATGTCAGATGCAGATATGAAGTGATGTCACGAACACACAGGATGTTCCATAGGAAGTAGAGAGGAGACATTGCTGAATCTGGCGGCAGAGGAGGTAATACATAGATTAACCTCTCAGGGGGATCCTTTGATATCCCCCTGAAGGGGTTAATCTACATATTATATATATCTTGCTCCTGTAGTGATGTGATCATTTCTTTGCCCATTTACCAAGTGTATACTATTGTTATGCAGTGTTTGTTTGTCCTTTTCCAATATGGTTGCTATTCTCTCTCTCTCTCTTACTCTCTCTCTCTCACCAAGGATGAAGTCATCAAGAAGAGCAGAGGATGGCAAGGGGATTTGTGGGTAAGTGGGTGGAGAGAGAGACATGTGGAGAGAGAACAGTGAATTCCTGCTAAGAGATAGGGATGAGCTTCGTGTTCGAGTCGAACATACGTTCGACTCGAACATCGGCTGTTCGATCGTTCGACGAAGATCGAACGATTTGGGCCGTTCGCGCCAAATTCGAGTGACGCGAACGGCCCACAATGCACTACGCCATCGCAGTGTCATCCAGGCGCTGTGATTGGCCAAGCATGCACTGTGACCCCGCATGCTTGGCCAATCACAGCGCCGGCAGCGAGGAGAGCAATGATTGGCCACAGGCAGGATGCCTGTGGCCAATTATTGCTGAGGGTGTTTAGTACACGCCCCACACTATAAAAGGCCGCCAGCACGGCGGCCTAGTGTAGTGTGTTCCGGAGCAGGGAAAGACAAGCATAGGCAGGGACAGTGACATTTATTTCTTTCTTGCTTAACCTGGATTCCTTTAGTTTAGGGAAAGAGAAGGATAGGTAGGGAGAGTGTCAGTGTGTTTTGTGCTTGTGCTATAGTGTGCTTAAAAAAAACATTTTTTCTAGGGACAGAAAACTCTAGGTAGGGAGAGTGTCAGTTTCTTTCACTGTGCAAGTCCTTGTTTCTAGGGACCTGGAAGGACAGTGAGTGAATTCTCCTTGTGCTATATTGTGCTTAAAAAAAACATTTTTTCTAGGGACAGAAAACTGTAGGTAGGGAGAGTGTCAGTTTCTTTCACTGTGCAAGTCCTTGTTTCCAGGGACCTGGAAGGACAGTGAGTGAATTCTCCTTGTGCTATATTGTGCTTAAAAAAAACATTTTTTCTAGGGACAGAAAACTGTAGGTAGGGAGAGTGTCAGTTTCTTTCACTGTGCAAGTCCTTGTTTCTAGGGACTGGGAAGGACAGTGAGTGAATTCTCCTTGTGCTATATTGTGCTTAAAAAAAACATTTTTTCTAGGGACAGAAAACTGTAGGAAGGGAGAGTGTCAGTTTCTTTCACTGTGCAAGTCCTTGTTTCTAGGGACCTGGAAGGACAGTGAGTGAATTCTCCTTGTGCTATATTGTGCTTAAAAAAACATTTTTTCTAGGGACAGAAAACTGTAGGTAGGGAGAGTGTCAGTTTCTTTCACTGTGCAAGTCCTTGTTTCCAGGGACCTGGAAGGACAGTGAGTGAATTCTCCTTGTGCTATATTGTGCTTAAAAAAAACATTTTTTCTAGGGACAGAAAACTGTAGGTAGGGAGAGTGTCAGTTTCTTTCACTGTGCAAGTCCTTGTTTCCAGGGACCTGGAAGGACAGTGAGTGAATTCTCCTTGTGCTATATTGTGCTTAAAAAAAACATTTTTTCTAGGGACAGAAAACTGTAGGTAGGGAGAGTGTCAGTTTCTTTCACTGTGCAAGTCCTTGTTTCTAGGGACTGGGAAGGACAGTGAGTGAATTCTCCTTGTGCTATAGTGTGCTTAAAAAAAACATTTTTTCTAGGGACAGAAAACTGTAGGTAGGGAGAGTGTCAGTTTCTTTCACTGTGCAAGTCCTTGTTTCTAGGGACCTGGAAGGACAGTGAGTGAATTCTCCTTGTGCTATATTGTGCTTAAAAAAAACATTTTTTCTAGGGACAGAAAACTGTAGGTAGGGAGAGTGTCAGTTTCTTTCACTGTGCAAGTCCTTGTTTCCAGGGACCTGGAAGGACAGTGAGTGAATTCTCCTTGTGCTATATTGTGCTTAAAAAAAACATTTTTTCTAGGGACAGAAAACTGTAGGTAGGGAGAGTGTCAGTTTCTTTCACTGTGCAAGTCCTTGTTTCTAGGGACTGGGAAGGACAGTGAGTGAATTCTCCTTGTGCTATAGTGTGCTTAAAAAAAACATTTTTTCTAGGGACAGAAAACTGTAGGTAGGGAGAGTGTCAGTTTCTTTCACTGTGCAAGTCCTTGTTTCTAGGGACCTGGAAGGACAGTGAGTGAATTCTCCTTGTGCTATATTGTGCTTAAAAAAAACATGTTTTCTAGGGACAGAAAACTGTAGGTAGAGAGAGTGTCAGTTTCTTTCACTGTGCAAGTCCTTGTTTCCAGGGACCTGGAAGGACAGTGAGTGAATTCTCCTTGTGCTATATTGTGCTTAAAAAAAACATTTTTTCTAGGGACAGAAAACTGTAGGTAGGGAGAGTGTCAGTTTCTTTCACTGTGCAAGTCCTTGTTTCTAGGGACTGGGAAGGACAGTGAGTGAATTCTCCTTGTGCTATAGTGTGCTTAAAAAAAAACATTTTTTCTAGGGACAGAAAACTGTAGGTAGGGAGAGTGTCAGTTTCTTTCACTGTGCAAGTCCTTGTTTCTAGGGACTGGGAAGGACAGTGAGTGAATTCTCCTTGTGCTATAGTGTGCTTAAAAAAAACATTTTTTCTAGGGACAGAAAACTGTAGGTAGGGAGAGTGTCAGTTTCTTTCACTGTGCAAGTCCTTGTTTCTAGGGACCTGGAAGGACAGTGAGTGAATTCTCCTTGTGCTATATTGTGCTTAAAAAAAACATTTTTTCTAGGGACAGAAAACTGTAGGTAGGGAGAGTGTCAGTTTCTTTCACTGTGCAAGTCCTTGTTTCCAGGGACCTGGAAGGACAGTGAGTGAATTCTCCTTGTGCTATATTGTGCTTAAAAAAAACATTTTTTCTAGGGACAGAAAACTGTAGGTAGGGAGAGTGTCAGTTTCTTTCACTGTGCAAGTCCTTGTTTCCAGGGACCTGGAAGGACAGTGAGTGAATTCTCCTTGTGCTATATTGTGCTTAAAAAAAACATTTTTTCTAGGGACAGAAAACTGTAGGTAGGGAGAGTGTCAGTTTCTTTCACTGTGCAAGTCCTTGTTTCAAGGGACAGAGAAGGACACCTGAAGGTAGCCCTTATTGCTTTTTTCCCATCTCCCTGCAGGCCATCTATTAGAATGTCTGGAAGGCAAACAAGGAGAGGCAGACAGTCAGGAGGCAATAAAAGAGGGCAAGCAGGCTCTGTGTCTGGGGGCAACAGTGCTGGTCGTGGACGCGGTGCATTGTCATCAGCACATGGCCATGGGACACGCTTGTCCTTCTTTTCCGCAGCTGGACATGTTGAGCCACATCATGACGAAGACTTGGTAGAGTGGATGACCAAGCCCTCCTCCTCCTCCTCCTCCTCATCCTCTCTCACCCAGGCTCAGGGTACTGGCAAAGCAGCTGCCAAAGCGTCCTCTTCCCTGGTATCAATGTCAGACTCATCATCAGTCACTCCTTCCCTAGACCCACCATGTCCTCCTCCTGAGGAGTCCCCCGAACTGTTTGAGCACAGTGTTGGGTACATGCTCCAGGAGGATGACCAGCGTTTCGAAGGGTCTGATGATGAAACCCAGCTACAGGAAGGCAGTAGGGTGAGAGCAGACAGAGGGGATGCTCAAGAAGGACACCAATCTGGCAGTCATGTTCCAGCAGCTGCAGCATACTGCCAGATTGGCTCCAGTGATGAGGAGGGGGGGATGATGAGGTCACTGACTCCACGTGGGTGCCTAATAGGAGAGAGGAGGAGGAGGATGAGGAGGAGGCACATCTCCAACGAGACAGGATGCCCTTTGGTGGCCAGCGTAAGGGCAGTACACCGACGGAATCACACCGCAGAGCTCCGCCTGTGCAGGGCGCTGCCTCTGCCCGTCATTCAAAAAGTTCCTTGGTGTGGGCCTTTTTTGAGGCTAGTGCATCAGATCGCACAGCTGCTGTTTGCAACATATGTCTCAAGCGTATATCGCGTGGCCAAAACATCAGCCGCTTGGGTACCACATGCCTGACCAGACATATGTTGACCTGCCATGCAGCTCGTTGGCAAGCCTACCTCAAAGACCCACACCAAAGAACAAAGCGGACCTCTCCTTGCACCGCATCAGCTGGGATCTCCAACCCCACTATAACTTCAGTCCTCTCTGAAACATGCACTGAGAGGAATGAAGGTGTAGAATTAGGTGTGTCACAGCCAAGTACTTGCGGCCACTCTGCTAGCAGTACACCGACGTCCGATTCTAGCAGGCAAATTTCCCTGCCCCAGCTGCTGGACCGTCAAAAGAAGTTCACTCCCAGCCATCCACATGCCCAGCGGTTGAATGCTAGCTTGGCTAAATTGCTAGCGCTTCAACTGCTGCCTTTTCAGTTGGTAGACTCGGCCCCTTTCCGTGAGTTTGTGCAATGTGCGGTTCCTCAGTGGCAGGTTCCCAAACGCCACTTTTTCTCACGGAAGGCTATTCCGGCTCTCTACCGGCATGTGGAAGGCAATGTCTTGGCCTCGCTGGACAGGGCGGTCAGCGGTAAGGTGCATATTACCGCTGACTCATGGTCCAGCAGGCATGGACAGGGACGTTACCTTTCTTTCACGGCCCATTGGGTCACTCTTTTGGCAGCTGGGAAGGATGCAGGACAAGGTGCAGTAGTGTTGGAGGTTGTCCCACCGCCACGCCTCCAAAATGCTACTACTGGTTGTGACACACCTCTCTCCTCCACCCCCTCCTCTTCTTCTTCCTCCATGGCCTCTTCCTGTGGTTTGTCCTATGAACCAGCGGTGCTCCGTAGCCGTTCACGGGGCTACGCAAGTACGCAGGCAAAAAGATGCCATGCCGTGCTTGCGCTGGTGTGTTTGGGGGACAGAAGCCACACTGGGGCAGAGGTCCTGTCTGCTCTGCAGGGCCAGGCCGAGAGGTGGTTGACGCCACGCCAGCTTAAGCCAGGAATGGTGGTTTGCGACAATGGCACCAACCTCCTCTCCGCCCTCCGACAGGGACAACTGACCCATGTGCCCTGTGTGGCTCACGTCCTTAACCTGGTGGTGCAGCGGTTCTTGGGCAGGTACCCGGGCTTACAGGATGTCCTGAGGCAGGCCAGGAAAGTCTGTGTGCATTTCCGCAGATCTTATAATGCCAGTGCTCGCCTGGCTGAGCTGCAAAAGGAGTTGAACCTGCCCAAGAACCGCCTTATATGTGACATGCCCACCAGGTGGAACTCAACGTTGGCCATGCTGCAGCGGCTGCACACGCAGCAGAGGGCCATCAATGAGTACCTGTGCGACTACGGCACCAGGACAGGGTCAGGGGAGCTTGGTTTTTTTTCTCCACGCCAGTGGGGCATGATCAGGGATGCATGCACTGTCCTGGCACCATTTGAGGAGGCCACGAGGATGGTGAGCAGTTACAGTGCATGCATCAGTGACACTGTACCTCTTGTCCACCTGTTGGAGCACACGCTGCGTGGAATAATGGACAGGGCACTTGAGGCAGAACAGAGGCAGGAAGAGGAGGACTTCCTTGCCTCTCAAGGCCCCCTTTACCCAGACAGTGTTCCTTCTGTCCCACCCATCGCACAGGAAGAGGAAGAGGAGGAGGAGGAGGATTGTGTCAGCATGGAGGTGGAGGCTGGCACTCAGCATCATCAGCAGCAGTCTTTTAGGGATGATTTACAGTCCCAAGAAACCAGTGGACTTGTACGTGGCTGGGAGGAGGTGACTGCGGATCATGTCGTCCTTAGTGACCTAGAGGACTCCGGAGCGAATGCCTCAGCAAACCTACGCTGCATGGCCTCCCTGATCCTGCAAAGTCTGCGGAAGGATCCTCGTATTCTTCGGATCAAGGAGAGGGACCATTACTGGCTGGCCACTCTCCTTGATCCACGGTACAAGGGTAAGGTTGCGGACCTTATGTTACCGTCGCAGAGGGAGCAGAGGATGAGACAACTCCGGGAGGCCTTGCAGAAAGGTCTGTGCAACGCGTTCCCAGAGACTGGGAGGTTACAAACTCCTGGTCCAGGACAACGAGTTGCTGAGGCTTCGGCCAGTCAAAGAAGGAGCGGTGGGGAAGGTGGCCGTCTGACCGATGCGTTCAGACAATTCTTTAGTCCGCAGCCCCAAAAGTATGATTGGTTCCAGCAACCATCGCCAGCGTCTGATAAACATGGTGCAGGAATATCTAGGGGCAAGGTCAGACTTGGACACCTTCCCCACCGAAAATCCTCTGGCTTACTGGGTCTTGAGGATGGATCACTGGCCAGAGCTTGCACAGTATGCAATTGAGCTACTGGCCTGTCCTGCATCCAGCGTTCTTTCGGAACGCACATTCAGTGCTGCTGGAGGATTTGTCACGGATCACAGGGTGCGCCTGTCCACCGACTCGGTTGATCGACTGACTTTCATCAAGATGAACCAGTCTTGGATCACCACCAGCTACCACACACCTGATGCTGATATAACAGACTAATTGATTTTAACATGTCACGTCCCTTCAAGACTGATGCTGATGCTGAGTGCCTGTGCTGTTATGTTGACTGGCTATCCTCCTCCTCCGAGTCCTCAATGATACGATTGATGATGATAGCTTGGAAGATCATTTTTGTTTATGGGTGCCGCCACCAGTGGCTAAGGCCCAATTTTTCAGCCCCTGTTTTACAGGGGCGTGTACTTACAATTTTTTTAGCAATAATTTGCCATAGGGCTCATTGCTGTGCTCCAAGTACAGTATCTGTGAGGGGTTGTAGTGTTGTGCCACCAGTGCCTAAGGCCCAATTTTTCAGCCCCTGTTCAACAGGGGCATGCAATTACAATTCTTGATGTAATAATTCACAGCAGGGCCCATTCCTGCACCCACCAAGAGTAAGTCTGAGGGCTTACAGTGTTGTGGCAACGCCACCACCACCACCACCACGAAAGGCCCAATTTTTCAGCCACTGTTCAAAAGGGGCATGTAATTACAATTCTTGATCTAATAATTCACAGCAGGGCCCATTCCTGCACCCACCAAGAGTAACTCTGAGGGCTTACAGTGTTGTGGCAACACCACCACCACCACCACGAAAAGCCCAATTTTTCAGCCCCTGTTCAACAGGGGCATGCAATTACAATTCTTGATCTAATAATTCACAGCAGGGCCCATTGCTGCACCCACCAAGAGTAACTGTCAGGGCTTACAGTGTTGTGGCACCAGCACCACCATCAAAGCCCCAATTTTTACTACCACTGTTCAACAATTATATGTAATTAAAATTCCTGATATAATAGTTGACAGCAGGGCGTTCCAGCACCAACCAAGAGTAACTGTGAGTGCTTACAGTGTTGTGCCAACACCAACAACTAAGGGGCCTATTTCTGCAGAGTATATACGGCAGGTCCCTACTTTCAAACATCCAACTTACAAACGACTCCTACTTGCAAACGAAAGAAGACAACAGGAAGTGAGAGGAAATCTACCCCTAGGAAGGAAAATTCTCTCCTGTAAGAATAAATATGGGAGAAAGGTGTCTCCTCTGTACTGATGCTTTATCAGCAATCCTTGTTTCAAGAAAAACACCACATTTCAAAAACAGTTGTCATTGGGACGGAAAGTGAGGTGAAATGTTCTGAACAGGGGCACAGACAGCAAAACAAATGTTACAGGGGTGATAACCCTTACCTATGTTTCCCAAAAAGTTTAAAAATAGATTTTTGGGCTGGAGCTACACTTCAACAATGTACCTGTTCAAAATTACAAACAGATTCTACATAAGAACAAACCTACAGTCCCTGTCTTGTATGCACCGCCTGTATACGGCTGTTCAGAGTATATAGGGCCTTTTTTATTTTATGTGCGGGGTTCCCCTTAATATCCATACAAGACCCAAAGGGGCTGGTAATGGGCTGGGGTGGGGGGGGGGGGTCATGGGGTAGCTATGCCATTTTTCTTAAAGATTTTCATCCATATTACCAGGACCAGACATTACATTAAAGCCGCAAGAAGTTTTAAATGGCTTTTTTTTCCTTTAGAAGTGTCATTTTGTGCAGGGACAGTTCTAAACACGGGAAACACGTGGCACTTCACAGGCATACTTTAGACACCCCCCAGGTACGATATTTAAAGGAATATTTGACTTTTTTTTTTCACTTTATGCATCATTAAAATGACTGCTCCCGAAAAACGACCGTTTTTAAAACTTCTTTTTGCATTGATACATGTCCCCTGGTGCAGAACCCGGGTTCCCAAACCCTTTTTAGGACAATAACATGCATAATAGTTGTTATAATTAGCACTTTAGAATTCGAACGTTCGCATCCATTGTATTTAATAGGGTTCTAATGTTCGTACGAACTTTCGGTCCGTTCGCGGGTTCTGGTGCGAACCGAACCCGGGGGTGTTCGGCTCATCACTACTAAGAGAGAACAGTCTGTGTAAGTGCTGCAGCTTCCTTCACTTCGGAAGCGCGCACCATTACATGCAGAGTCCCTCAAGGATCACCCCTGTCGCCCGTGCTCTTCAACATCTACCTCCGCCCACTCCTCAAAATCATCAGCAAACAGGACCTGCTCTATCACTCCTATGCTGATGACACTCAACTTTACTTTTGCATCACCAACAAAAAAGACCAATATCACGGACTAGAAAAATGCCTCACATTGATAGATAATTGGATGACAGAGAGCTCCCTCAAACTTAATGGATCCAAAACAGAACTTCTCTTTCTCCACGCAAACCGAAAGACAAAATCTAGGACGACATGGACACCACCCATAATCCTTGGACAAACCATCACCCCGAGCACCAAAGTCAAAAGCCTCTGAGTCATCTTTGACTCAGACATGACCATGGACGCACAAATAGGATCAGTAGTCAGCGGATCTCACTATCTTCTCGCGCCTGCTGCGCAGACTTATCCCCTTCATCCCCGAAGAGGACACAGCAGTAGTAGTTGGAACAATCATCAATTCCCGACTCGACTACGCAAACTCCCTCTACCTAGGACTACCCAAATACCAGATTTCCAGTCTACAAGTCGTCCAGAACACAGCAGTCAGACTGGTAACTGGAAAAAAACCCTGGGAATCAATCACCCCGGCCCTGAGGACCCTCCATTGGCTAGCCGTAAAGGATTGGGGTACATTCAAGACCCTCTACCTCACTCACAAATGCACACAAGGAAACGCTCCTCAATACTTATGCGAGAAAATAAAACACTACACCACTAATCGCGTCCTCCGATCAACTAACCAAAACCTCCACATCCCCAAATCCCATTACAAATCTAAAGGAGAACGAATATTCGCAGTCCAAGGACCACAGCTATGGAACGCTCTACCCACGAACATCCGCATGGAAGAAAACCATCGGGCCTTCAGGAAAAAACTTAAGACCCACCTCTTCTGAAGGATCAGGACGACACTGGATGCAAAAGCACCTTGAGGGGATTTAGTTCGCATTTGTATTGCTATACAAGTTACTCAATCAGCTTCCCCTCACAGACATACATAGAGACTGTTAATGATTTCATGTTCCTGTTTGGAAAATACTTTATGTTGGATGGTTCACTGAATGTTATTTCTTCACTACATGGACTTTCCAATACAATGCTGTGTGGATTACTGTCTATGTGGAGATATATTTCTCAATTGGGATTTCACTTGCTATTCACAAGCCCCAATGGAGTGGAGGCTCTGTGCTTGTTAGAGATCCTGTCCTGATCACACACATTATGAAGACTCGGCTCCCAAATACTATACAGGTGGTGCCATTATACCTCAGTAGCCGCAGAGAGAGAAAAGAATAGTGCTACAAGTACATACACACACAGAACAAGTCCGTGTTCACACTCCGAGATGTTTCTCAGGACTGCAGTTCCTCTGAGCTCCACAAGGTGGTGATCTCACTTCTACCCAGACAGAAAGCCTCTATGGAATACAGGCAGGAAGTGATGTCAGGTACAGACAGGAAGTGAGAGGTGAGTCGGGAGGAAGTAGAGAGGAGACATTGCTGGAAGAGGCAGCAGAGGAGGTAATAAGATCTTATTTTCTTTTTACACTAAGGTGACCAGATTTTTTAAAATGAAATCCGGGGACATATTTTTTTTTTACTAGTAATGGCGGCAATCAGCAACTCTCTGCCCGTCGCCCGCCTCACAGCCTTTCAAGTCTCACTCTCTGGGCCCCGGCTACTACTGGGTGGGGAGCGAGGAAGATCACTCCGCCAGGGAAGGCAAGGAGATAAGCAGGCAGGCGGCTGGCCGGGACTTGAGCCAAGGCAGAAGAACATGCGAGCGGAGCTGAATGGGCACCCAAAACTGAAGAAATATTTCCTCCACTCTGACCAGCACATGATCATCAGAAAGGGGCACAGATAATGGAAAACAATACACCCCCCTAAGCTAGTAGGAGCGGGGGGGGGGTGTAATTCAGAATTTTATTTTGTTTTATTCTGCACTGACTGTCTATGAAATTGCCCCAGCCCCTGTTCAAATCCAATCCGGGGACAGACTTGGTCCGGGGACAGTGTCCTCAATCCGGGGACTATCCCCTGAAACCGGGGATGTCTGGTCACCCTAATTTACACCCAGTAACCCCCCGTCATGTCCGTCCTCTTCCTCCATAGTCACTGTGATGTGTTTTATCTCCAGCAGATGATGATACACTCTTATATAGCGTGGGAAGCTAGATTGACCCCTTCAGGGTCAGAATATTTCCCCACTTATGTGACCGGAACATTCTCTTCATTTTGGAGGTGTTTCACCTTTCCCACCAATCACCTTCTCACCGCATCAGTCTATTCTAATGGATTATACCACTTTTATTAGTGCCGAGGAATGGAGAATGCTATGACATCACACTGACCCCATAGCTCCTCCTCTCAATGTCCCTCCATCTGGCACTTGTCTTTTTATTTATTAGTTTTAGCATGTGGGCGGACCCTTTTCATCCTCACAAGCAAAACAGGACTGTTGTAATTAAACCAGAATTATTTTACCTACATTGTAGGGGTCCTGTGTGGGTAAATTATACCTGAAGTGGGGCTTTAATAAAATGGAAAATTGGAAGGTTAGGTGAGGAGGATTCTGGGAATAAACTTTGATTGTAGTTTCTTTTTCGTACATCACGGGACACAGAGCGACTTAGTCATTACTAATGGGTTATATAGATTACCTTCAGGTGTTGGCACTGGCCAATTCCAAACCGGAAGTACCCTCCCCTATATAAGCCCCTCCCATCCGGGAGCACCTCAGTTTTTTGCCAGTGTCTAAGGTGTTGGCCAAAGAGTAACATGTGTTTTCACTGGGCTTGCGTACAGGTTCTTTTGGGCCTTAGTAAGCTGTTCCGGATCCCACCAAAAAAAGCTTCATAGCTAAACGGTCGGTACCCGGGCCTTGCAGCAGAAGAGCAAGGTTTTGCCTGTAATGCCTCTCTTAGGAGGGCTGGACCCTGGGATCCAGAGCTCTGGTCATACCCACGACCAAGATGTTGTCTGTGCAGGGTGCTATACAGGTCCAGGGGAGTGGAATCCTTGGGAACCCGGTCCCTGAAGGTTTAATTACAATGCCTGCCGTGATAGGTGAAGTTTGGACTTCTGTGGACCAAACAAAGTCCTGCGGCGGGGATCAGGTAAGTGGGGGCCCCCAGGAACTTGGTTCTATTGGGGGACCCCCAAGCCTAATTTGTTTTTCTGTCTGTTACCTAACGGTATTCCCGCTAAATATCTGTGTTTGCCTGTAACTACTGAAAATGTAAAGTTTTAATAGTAGTCAAGAAAAAAAAAAAAAAGGGGACCGCGGTACCTGTGTTAAACCACTAGAGGCCGCTGTAGTCCATTTTTCTTGTCATGTGGATCTTTGGTTTTTTCAAGTCAAAAGATCCAGGCAGTTGGTAAGTTTCTCTGTGGGAATCCACTTCCTCTGCCCTGTTGCTGCGCTCATCCACCGCACAGGCCCTCCGGCAAAAAGGGCCCTGGCTCCTAGTCCCTGTTTGATTTCAAAAAGGGCGCCAATGGCGCACGGGCGCGCGCGCGGGCGCGTGCACGCGCCTCCTATGAAAAAAAAGGGGCGGGGCGGGTGGATGACGCTCGATGCGCGCCGCGGCGCTTCTGCGCATGTGCAGGCGTCCCAGCATGGTTAAAAGACACAGTACAAGTGTCAGCTGGATGCAAACAGAGCTAGCAACAAACAGTGGCACACAGAGGCGGTTGATGCAGGCATCCCCATAGAAAGGCACTTTAGTGGACACCAGCTGGTATATAGCAGCAACTGTGTTAGACTATTACCAGCAAAAATTGGTGTATGACGACGGGAATACCTCAGCTTTGTGCTTAAAGGATATGTCGTCCAGACGCTCCGGAAATAGGTCTTCCAGGAAGCCAAAGGGGTCTCCATCGGGCTCTGAGGATATTGGGCATGCTTGTACTGCACCAATCTCCCCTGAGAATTCAGAGGTCAGTAGCCGTAGAAACCCCGCAGGAATGCCTGGTGCTGCGGCTGTCCCCAGTCCACCTGCTCCTGTATATATAACAGAGGAGGTTTTATCCTCAACTCTGGGAGGATTGGAAGAGAGATTAACAGCATTGATCGCTGCTTCCCTGTCACAGGAAAAGCGCGTCCGATCTCCGTCTCCTCCTTCAGAGTGCCTGTTAGTGGAGGAACAGCCCCACACAGAGATCGACCTACCTGAAGGGGATCAGGATGAGGTTGATTCAGTTATGGAGGAATCAACAGTGGAAGAACCTTTCTCAGCATCTCAGGCTGAAAGATTATGGGTTCAGTCTCTGACTAACATGGTCCGATCAGCATTTAAAATGCCTCTGGCGGAACCACCATCCACTACGGTTTCCTCGCTGGGGTCGCTAAAAGCTCCCCAGGCTGTCTGTTCCTTCCCAATCCACCCTTTAGGGGGCTTATTTACCAGGATTGGGAGCATCCTGATAAAATATTTGCTCCCCCCAAGAGATTTCCAGTGATCTATCCCATGGAGGATAAGTTCATAAAAAAATGGAGGGTCCCTACAGTGGACGCAGCCATCTCTTCTGTTAACAAATCACTGACATGTCCAGTAGATAATGTTCCAATGTTCAAAGACCCAATAGATAAAAAATTGGAGTCTTTACTAAAATCTGCTTTCTCTACAGCAAGCATGGTGACACAACCTGCAGTAGCAGCGATTGGTGTCTGCCAAGCAGTGAAAGATCAGTTGAAACAAGTCTTAAGGGACTTACCAGATCAGCAGGCTCTTGCCCTAGCTGACCTGCCTAGAGCCTTGTGTTTTGCGGTGGACGCCATAAAGGATACAATCCAACAGGCCTCCCGCTTTACGCTGTCTATAGTACATATGCGTAGGCTTCTGTGGCTCAAAAACTGGTCTGCTGAAGCTCCCTGTAAAAAACTGCTGGTTAGCTTCCCATTTCATGGAGAACGCTTATTTGGAGAAGATCTGGACAAATATATCCAGAAAATTTCTGCCGGTAAAAGTTCACTCTTACCGGTTAAGAACAAGGGTAAGTCCTTCTTTTAAGAGGCCTACTTCTCCAGTCCCGGGCACATCGGCTGTGAAGCAGTTCCGACGGCCTCCGCGGTCAAATTCAGGGGGCAGAAATCAGGGACAATCACAGGGTAACAAGAAGCCCTGGATCAAGAGAGGTACAAAACCTCCCCCCAAGGCATGAAGCGTTGCCCCCACTCAATCGGGTGGGGGGAAGACTTCAGTTGTTCACAGAGACCTGGCGGGACACCATCAGAGACAGATGGGTGCTCTCCGCAGTAAGTCTGGGATACAGGCTGGAGTTAAAAGGCACTCCTCCTGCCCAATTTATGAGGTCAAACGTGCCAAGAGATCCCCAGAAGAGAGGATCCCTCCTTCTGGCACTAGAACAACTATTGCTCCAAGGTGTAATCATGAAGGTTCCCCTGGAAGAAAGCGGATTTGGGTTTTACTCGAACCTTTTCACAGTCCCCAAACCAAATGGGGACGTGAGGCCCATATTAAATCTAAAAGGGCTAAACAAGTTCCTAAATATCAGGACTTTTCGGATGGAGTCGATCCGATCGGTGGCCACCGCCCTACAAGGGCAGGAATGGTTAGCCTCGATCGACATAAAGGATGCTTATCTGCATATTCCCATCTTTCCGGCCCACCAGAAATTTCTACGCTTTGCAGTAGAAGGGCGCCATTTTCAGTTCAGAGCCTTACCTTTCGGTCTGGCCACAGCACCACGAGTGTTCACAAAAATTCTGGCCCCATTATTGGCCAATCTAAGAACACAGGGTGTAACGATAATGGCATATCTAGACGACCTGCTACTAATAGACCACTCAGTGGAAAAGCTGGAAGTAGCTATTCACAAGACAATCAAGTATCTGGAATATCACGGTTGGATTATCAACAGGGACAAGTCAGCTCTAAGACCAGTCAAAAGTCTGGAATACTTAGGGCTAAGGCTGGATTCAAATCAGAGAAATATTTTCTTACCTCCAGAGAAGGTGTCGTCTTTAAAAGATTTGACCCACTTAGTGGGTACAAAAAGAAAACCATCCATACGCCTCTGCATGAGGCTGCTGGGAAAAATGGTGGCTTCATTCGAAGCGGTACCCTACGGTCAATTCCATTCAAGGAATTTGCAAAGGGCCATACTGTCAGCCTGGAACAAAAAAGTTCAGGCTTTAGACTTACCAATGTCCCTGTCCCATTCCGTTCGCAAGAGCCTCCATTGGTGGTTGGTGCCCCAGAATCTGGAAAAAGGGAAACCCTTCAGTCCGGTTTCTTGGAAGGTAGTCACTACAGATGCCAGCCTCATAGGCTGGGGGGCAGTACTGGAGCAATGGTCTCTCCAGGGCAAGTGGTCAGAAGCAGAAAAGGCCCTGCCCATCAATCTCTTAGAGATACGAGCAGCCTGGTATGCCCTAGTAGCATGGACATCCAAACTCCAAGGGTCCCTGTCAGAATTCAATCAGACAATGCCACAGCAGTGGCATATATCAATCACCAGGGTGGCACCAGGAGTCGTGCAGCCCAGAGGGAAGCAAATTGCATCCTGGAGTGGGCAGAAAAATATGTCCCAGCCATATCCGCGGTTTTCATCCCAGGAGTGGAAAATTGGAGAGCGGACTTTTTAAGTCGCCAACAATTATGCCCGGGGGAATGGTCTCTTCACCCCGAGGTTTTCCAGGCAATATGCCAGCGGTGGGGAACACCGGATGTAGATCTGCTAGCATCCAGATTCAACGCAAAGGTGGACAGATTTGTGTCTCGCACAAGGGATCCTCTAGCTTGCGGCTCGGATGCCCTAGTGTTCCCTTGGGATCAGTTCAAGCTGATATATGCATTCCCACCGCCACAATTGTTACCGCGATTACTCCGCAGAATCAGGGTAGAAAAGAAACCAGTGATTCTGGTGGCTCCAGCGTGGCCCCGAAGGGCATGGTACGCGGAGATTGTAAAAATGTCAGTGAGGAGTCCTTGGACCCTCCCACATCGTCCGGACCTGCTGTCGCAGGGACCGATATATCACCCTTCCTTACCAGCCCTAGGTTTGACGGCCTGGCTATTGAAGCCCACATTCTGAAAAAGAGAGGGCTCTCTAATTCTGTGGTATCTACCATGATCAATGCCAGGAAACCGGTATCCAGGCAGATCTATTATAGGATCTGGAAAGCGTACATTACGTGGTGTGAGGCCAGGAAATGGCATCCACGTAAGTACGTGATAGGGAGGATTTTGGACTTCCTACAGTGGGCTGTAGATAGGAAGCTTGCCTTGAGTACTATCAAGGGTCAGATTTCGGCCTTGTCAATATTTTTTCAAAGGCCCTTGGCTTCGCATTCACTAGTCAAAGCCTTTATACAAGCAGTGATGCGTATTAGCCCTCCGGTTAGTATTCCCATATGTCCTTGGGACTTAAACCTGGTTCTGTCGGTTCTACAGAAACAACCGTTTGAACCATTACAACACATTTCCTTGGTTCTTCTCACCAGGAAATTGATTTTCTTAGTAGCCGTTTGTTCGGCTAAAAGAGTATCGGAATTAGCCGCCTTGTCCTGTAAGGAGCCATATCTGGTTGTCCATAAGGACAGAGTAGTATTACGTCCTCATCCAGCCTTTCTTCCTAAGGTGGTATCGAGGTTTCATTTGAACCAAGATGTGGTTCTTCCTTCCTTTTTCCCCAAGCCTAGTTCGGTAGAGGAAAAGTTATTGCATTCTTTGGATGTAGTAAGAGCAGTTAAAGCTTATCTAAAAGCCACTGCTCAGATTCGCAGAACGGATTCTTTATTTGTTCTGCCGGAAGGCCCCAGAAAGGGTCAGGCAGCATCAAAATCTACTTTAGCCAAGTGGATTCGACAGGTCATAATACAAGCCTATGGCTTGAGAAAGAGACCGCCTCCGTTCAAAGTTAGGGCGCACTCCACAAGAGCAGTTGGAACTTCATGGGCAGTGCATCACCAGGCCTCCCTGGCTCAAGTATGTAAGGCCGCAACATGGTCTTCGGTACACACGTTTACTAGGTTCTACCAGGTAGACGTTAGAAGTCAGGAGGATGTCGCCTTTGGGCGCAGTGTGTTGCAGGCCGCAAAAGATCCTCATGCCTGATGGCGCCCAGCTTATGTATCCCTCCCCTCATTTGGCATTGCTTTGGGACGTCCCATTAGTAATGACTAAGTCGCTCTGTGTCCCGTGATGTACGAAAAAGAAAAAGGGATTTTTATAACAGCTTACCTGTAAAATCCTTTTCTTGGAGTACATCACGGGACACAGAGCTCCCACCCCTCTTTTTGGGACACTTATTGCTTGCTACAAAACTGAGGTGCTCCCGGGTGGGAGGGGCTTATATAGGGGAGGGTACTTCCGGTTTGGAATTGGCCAGTGCCAACACCTGAAGGTAATCTATATAACCCATTAGTAATGACTAAGTCGCTCTGTGTCCCGTGATGTACTCCAAGAAAAGGATTTTACAGGTAAGCTGTTATAAAAATCCCTTTTTTATAACAGCTTACCTGTAAAATCCTTTTCTTGGAGTACATCACGGGACACAGAGCTCCCACCCCTCTTTTTTGGGACACTTATTGCTTGGCTACAAAACTGAGGTGCTCCCGGATGGGAGGGGCTTATATAGGGGAGGGTACTTCCGGTTTGGAATTGGCCAGTGCCAACACCTGAAGATAAACTATATAACCCATTAGTAATGACTAAGTCGCTCTGTGTCCCGTGATGTACTCCAAGAAAAGGATTTTACAGGTAAGCTGTTATAAAAATCCCTTTATTTGTGTTCAGATCTATAGTTTTCCTCCTGTGAAGTCTGGAGATCACATGACCATCACATTGCCTCCACCTCCCTCCCTGATAGAATAGAGAAATACAAAGAAGATTCTAGAAGTCACCAGAGAGATGATGGAGGAGAGGTGAGCGGTGCCGGGAATTCTGGGACATTATCCAGTAACAGACAAGGGATGTGTCTGGATGGTGACTGTATCATTGTGTGTGTCAGGTTCCTATAAGGTGTCAGGATGTCACTGTCTATTTCTCCATGGAGGAGTGGGAGGATTTAGAAGGACACAAGGATCTCTACAAGGACGTCATGATGGACAATCAGCCGCCCCTCACATCACCGGGTAAGAGGAGACTTTATTGTAAAGGAGAGAGCAGTACGGAGGCTCCACCTAGATCCCCCATCATCTGATAAACACATAGAAACAATGGATTCAGTCAGTGTGTGTGTTTCCTACAGATGGATCCAGTAATGGGAACCCACCAGAGAGATGTCCCCGTCCTCTGTATTCCCGGGATTCCACACAGGAAGGTCACACCATCCCCCACCATCATCAGGTAGATGAGTGACAATTATTGGTAGTTCTGATTTATACACAGCATGATTGTTACAATAAATGTTTTATTATATATCCAGAGTGGAAACCTCGGGGGTGATAATATTGATGTTAAAGAGGAGGATGAGGAGTATGGAGTGATGGAGGAGTTATCAGAAGGACACAAGGATATGGTGGAGCCACCTAATACCAGGAACCCACCAGAGAGATGTCCCCGTCCTCTGTATTCCCGGGATTCCACACAGGAAGGTCACACCATCCCCCACTGTTACAAGGTTGGTGGGACGGAGCTTATAAAACACACTTATAGAGACAATGTTTGGATTTTATATGTGATTTCACAATAATAAAGCTTATATCTTACAGATAATATTCTCTCTCATTTTCTTGATTTAGAGAGGAGATCCAATCGATATAGAATTTGAGGTTAAATCAGAAGAAGAAGAAGAGAGGTATGTGAGGGATGATCAGCAGTCTATGAAGGAGGATGGAATAACGGGGACATTTATAGAGGGGGACACTCCTACAGAGATCAGCACAGGTGATGATAATATTCATGTAAAAGAAGAGTATAAAGAGGAGGATGAGGAGTATGGAGTGATGGAGGAGTTTTCAGAAGGACACAAGGATATGATGGAGCCACCTAATACCAGGAACCCACCAGAGAGATGTCCCCGTCCTCTGTATTCCCGGGATTCCACACAGGAAGGTCACACCATCCCTCACCATCATCAGGTAGATGAGGGACAATCACTGATAGTATCATTAGGATCTGTACATTATCTGCATTGTTACCATTGATGTCATTTTTATTCTATATTCAGAGTGGAAACCTGAGCGAATCTAAAGTTGAGGTGAAAGAAGAAGAGGAGACTTATGTGAGCGATGATCAGGAGGATGGAATATTGAGGCTAATTCTAGAGGATGGCACTCCTACAGAGATCAGCACAGGTGGGCCATTATCTCAATACATTCCTCCACCCATACTGCTCACTGATTGGTCCAGAGTAGGGTGGGGACTGGGTGATATCAGCCTGTAATCCCCTGGTCACTTTCCTGAGCTGTGTTCCCCGTCCTGTATTCCTGTATTTCTCTCGGATAATCTTCCTTCTCTGTGCTGCAGACATAATTTATGTCTCTAGACTGGATTTATGGAGATTCTGGGGTTCAGCTGGCAAAATGTTCATTTCTTTATCGTACACCACGGGACACAGAGCTAGTCATTACATAATGGGTTAAGGGTCACCAGCGGTGATTGGACACTGGCACAACCAATGGAAGACAGTTCCCCTCCATATAACCCCTCCCATCAGGGAAGTACCTCAGTTTTTTCGCCAGTGTCGAAAGGTGTTGGACGCGTTAGAAGGTGCTAAAGGAAAGCTCTACCAAAGAGACCCTCTGGGGGTAAAAGAGCTATGCTTTCGGATCCATCCAAGACGCCTACAAATGAGCTGAATCTGGATGGGATCCGGGCCTCATCCATGAGGCGTCGCCTGTAATGTCTCTCTTCAGAGGACTGGGCTCTAAGATCCAGCACTTTCGCTATTTCGCTATAAAGTCCTGGTAAGAGTCTTGTACAAGGCCCAGGGGAGAGGTATCCTTTAAATAGGAACCCATATCCCTGAAGGTTGGCACACATAGCCCACCGTGAAGGGTGAAGTTTGGTATCTGTCTGAAATCTTTCAGCAGAAAAACCTGCGGCGTGGATAAGGTGAGATTAGAAGGTCCATAACTAGGTTGGGACCTTTTTCAAAAAGTGGATGTCTTCTTTTTTTCCACCGCTGGGGGGAGTAAAGAGCTGAATATACTCACCTCACTCTGTTCAGTGTCGGCTTCGGCGAAGCACACTGCTCGTCACCTCCGCTGCTGAGCTTGCTGGGGCACCCCGATCCTCCTTTCGGTGGCCGACCAGACACCTGCAGGTAAGTGGGAACAAGGGCTGATGAGAGTCCTCTCTCACTATGGCCACCGCCATAGCGCTAAGGGCCGCGCGCGCGCGGGAGCGCGCTTTATCGGGGGGGGGGGGGCGGGCGAAGGCGTGCGCGGGCACGTGGCGCGCGCAGGCACAGAAACGGCGCCAAATTTAAAAGACTGTCAGTGTGAGAAGCACTGCAGCAGCAAGCAAGCTCGTTAGTTCTCTTATTCCTGGCAGAGAAACACAGCAGCTATACAGGGACGTAAGACTCCATGTGGTTGGATTGGGTACTTCCTAGAAGACATCCATGTTATGCATAGTTATGTGTTAAAAGTTGCATACTTAATGTATTTGCTAAACTGAACACGGTAGTATATGCATTTAGGTACCTTGTATTTTGTCTAAACAGTAAGCCTTCCAGGGGAAGTAATACGGACAAAAAGAGATAAGAAAGCACCACCGCCTGAGAGGAGGCTCTAACTGTGCTGACTCGGTACCTTTCTCTCCTGTGTTGCTAAATGCACCTGTTCAGGATGAGCCAATACCTCTGTCAGGTATGGCGGCTTCCCCAGTGAAGCCTGGGCCTGTATATGTCACTGAGGACACTTTATCAGCTGCCCTAAATAATCTGGAGGAAAAAATTGCTACCTTAATCGCTAAGTCCTCTAAAAAGGGACAATAAGCGAAGCAGGTCTCTTCCAGTATTGGACCTCCCTTCAGAAGTACCTGAGGGAGGAGGATGAGGAGGAGGAGGCTACATCAGCAGAGGATGAGGAGCCAGATTTTAAGGTCACAGGTACAATGCTATAGCAGTGCATTTAAGTTAACCTCTGCGGAGGTAACGGAATTACCTGTCTCCTCCCTAGGGTCATTAAGATCCCTGCAAGGTGCATGCTCCTTCCCGGTTCATCCGTTACTAGAGGATCTAATATACGCAAACTGGCAACATCCAGATAAGCGTTTCTCACCTCCAAAAAGGTTTAACATTCTTTATCCTATGGGGGAATTTTTTTTTTTTAAGAAATGGAGCCTGCCTGCGGTAGTTGCGGCTATTTCTTGTGTAAATAAAAACCTGACATGTCCGGTGGATAATGTACAAGGGTTTAAAAGATCCTTCTGAGAGGAAGTTGAAATCCTCCTTCCTTTTGGCCGGCTCAATTACCCAACCTGCAGTAGCAGCAGTCGGTATGGGTCAGGTCATCAGCCAACAGGTAAAGCAGGGGCTGAAGGAACTGCCTTCAGAGCAGGCTAGAAATTGGGAAAATTTGCCTAAAGCCTTATGCTTCACAGTGGATGCCATGAGAGATTCTATCATACAGGCATCACGCCTTACACTCCAGCTGGTACAGATGCGCAGAGTACTTTGGCTTAAGCATTGGTCAGCGGAGACCCCATGCAAAAAGCTGTTGGCAAGTTCCCGTTCCATGGCGAACGCCTATTTGGGGAAGATTTAGAAAAATATATACAGAAGATCAAGTGGTAAAACGACTTTTACCTGAGAGAGAGAAAAACAAGAGATCTTGTTTTAAACGCTCTCTCCCCAGCTCCCGGGAAATCTGACTCCAACCAGTGGCGGCGGCCTGTTTTAGCCGCCCACAAAAGCCAAGGGGCAAGCTCAGAAGAACAAGAAGCCGTGGGGTGCAAGAGCTAATAAGCAAACCCCCAAAGCCTCTCAGTGAAGGGGCGCCCCCGCTCGGCCGAGTGGGAGGAAGGCTTTGTCAGTTCTGAGCGACTTGGTGGTCAGAAATCCAGGACAATTGGGTAGTATCCACAATATCCTCAGGGTACAAACTGGAATTTCGAGAGATCCCATCTTCTCAATTCCGAGGTTCAAGACTCTCCAAGGATCCACAAAAAGGAGAATCCTTCTTCAAAGGTTTGAATCACTTAATGGCTCAAGGGGTAGTTACAGACGTACCCCAAAAAGAGCGAGGTTCAGGTTTTTACTCAAACCTCTTTGTGATTCCAAAGCCAAATGGAGATGTCAGACCCATCCTGGATCTAAAATCCCTAAATCGGTTCCTGAACGATCGCCATTTTCGAATGGAAACGATCCGATCCGTGGCCGCCACTTTAAAGGGCGGAAAATTCATGGCGCCCATAGATATCAAGGACGCACATTTACACATACCCATCCTCCCCGCTCACCAAAGATTCCTAAGGTTTGCGGTAGAAGATCGCCACTTTCAATTTGTGGCTCTGCCGTTTGGTGTAGCCACCGCGCCCATAGTATTCACAAAGGTGCTAGCTCCTCTGTTAGCAAACCTAAGAACACGGGGCATTGCGGTAACAGCCTATCTGGACGATCTACTAGTAATAGATCAGTCAAAGGACGGATTGGGTCACGCTGTACACACTACAGTAGGATACCTGGAGCATTTAGGATGGATTATAAATTTACAAAAATCCTCTCTCCAGGCCCAAAGAAGGATAGGGTACCTGGGCATGATCATAGATACAGCCCAAAACGGGGTATACCTGCCAGAACCGAAGATACAGTCTCTGAAAGACCTGATCCACAAGGTCAAAGCAAACAAGAGGCCGTCTATTCGCCTTTGCATGAGACTATTGGGAAAGATGGTAGCCTCCTTCGAGGCGGTCCCTTACGCCCAGTTTCATTCGAGACTACTTCAAGGCAATATTTTAGCTTCCTGGAACAGGAAGAGCCAAGCTCTGGATATACCCATGCGCCTGTCCTCACAAGTACGCCACAGCTTCGATTGGTGGCTAGAAGCCAGGAATTTACGGAAGGGAAAGTCCTTCCTCCCAGTGGCCTGGAAGGTGGTATCTAGGGATGCCAGCCTATCGGGCTGGGGTGCAGTATTCGATGAGGCTTCTACCCAGGGAACCTGGGCCAAGACTCAGGGGATCCTGCCCATCAATGTGCTAGAGATCCGGGCGGTATATCTAGCCCTCAAAACCTGGACATACAGGTTACAGGGCTACCCAGTTCGGGTTCAATCCGACAATGCTACTGCAGTAGCTTACATCAATCACCAAGGAGGCACCCGCAGTCGGGCAGCCCAAAGAGAGGTGAACCGGATCCTGGCATGGGCAGAAGAGCATGTACCTTGCCTTTCTGCAATCTTCATTCCAGGGATGGAAAATTGGCAAGCAGACTACCTGAGTCGTCAGCAGCTGCTACCAGGGAGTGGTCTCTTCACCCCGAGATCTTTCAGGCCATATGTCTGAGATGGAGAAACCCAGATGTAGACCTGCTAGCTGCCAGGTTCAACAAGAAATTGGACAACTTTGTGTCCAGAACGAGAGATCCTCTAGCCTACGGGACAGACGCTCTAATAATACAGACGCTCTAATAACTCCATGGAATCAGTTCTCACTGATCTAGGCATTCCCTCCGATCCCTCTTCTACAAAGACTGCTTCGCAGGATCAAGGAGGAGGGAATACCAGTAATCCTAGTGGCCCCAAACTGGCCCAGGAGGCCTTGGTACGCCGAGATTGTAAAAATGGCGATAGGAAGGCCCTGGAAGTTTCCACTCCGACACGACCTGCTGTCACAGGGTCCAGTATTCCACCCTTCCTTACAAAGGCTAAAGTTGACGGCCTGGCTGCTGAGACCCACATTTTTAAAAAGAGAGGGGTCTCTGGTCCGGCTCTTTCTACGCTCATTAATGCTAGAAAGCCAGCCTCCAGACTCATCTATCAGAGAGTCTGGAGAGCATACGTTTCCTGGTGTGAATCCAGATGTTGGAATCCTCAGAAGTATGAAATAAGTAGGATTCTTGCTTTTTGCCAGTTAGGAGTGGATATGAATTTAGCCCTTAGCACCATCAAAGGGCAAATATCGGCTCTATCAGTCTTCTTTCAGAGACCATTGGCATCTCACTCCCTAGTTCGGACATTCATTAAGGGGGTACTGAGGATAAATCCTCCAGTTAGGACTCCCTTGTGTCCATGGGATTTGAATTTGGTATTGTCAGTGTTGCAAAAGCAACCTTTTGAACCTATTCGCCATATTCCTTTAATTATATTAAGTAGGAAGTTGGCCTTTCTGATTGCTATAGCTTCTGCTAGGAGAGTATCAGAGCTAGCAGCTCTTTCTTGTAAAGAGCCTTATCTAATTTGTCACAAGGACAAAATCGTACTACGACCCCATCCGGCTTTTCTACCTAAGGTGGTGTCGGCTTTTCACTTGAATCAAGACATTGTTCTGCCTTCCTTTTTTCCAAACCCGCGGACGGCGGGGGAAAAATTATTACACTCTCTAGATCTAGTGAGAGCGGTAAAGGTGTATCTGCAAGCAACCGCTCAGATACGTAAAACAGATGTTTTGTTTATTTTACCAGATGGGCCCAAGAAGGGCCAAGCGGTATCAAAATCCACCATTTCCAGGTGGATTAGACAAGTAATTATTCAAGCTTATGGTTTAAAGAACAGGACTCCTCCTTTTCCTGTTAAGTCGCACTCTACCAGGGCGATAGGTGCTTCATGGGCAGTGCACCACCAGGCTTCGATGGCTCAGATCTGTAAAGCTGCAACTTGGTCTTCAGTCCATACATTTTCCAAATTCTATCAAATAGATGTGAAAGGACATGAGGATTCCGCCTTTGGGCGAAGTGTGCTGCAGGCAGCAGTATAGGGCTTCTGGTCCGCAAGCGGCCTGTTTTGATCTGTGTCTCCCCCCCTTCATATGAGCATTGCTCTGGGACGTCCCATTATGTAATGACTAGCTCTGTGTCCCGTGGTGTACGATAAAGAAAATAGGATTTTTATAACAGCTTACCTGTAAAATCCTTTTCTTGGAGTACACCACGGGACACAGAGGTCCCCCCCTTCTTATGGGAACCTTACTGCTTTGCTACAAAACTGAGGTACTTCCCTGATGGGAGGGGTTATATGGAGGGGAACTGTCTTCCATTGGTTGTGCCAGTGTCCAATCACCGCTGGTGACCCTTAACCCATTATGTAATGACTAGCTCTGTGTCCCGTGGTGTACTCCAAGAAAAGGATTTTACAGGTAAGCTGTTATAAAAATCCTATTGTCCCACACCCGGGTATGGCAAGATCTCTGACAGAACAATTCTCCCGGGGTTACTTGTTCTGTTGTCTGCTGGCTGTGCCGGGTGGAGGGATATGTCTGTATAGTCTCAGACCCAAGTCACTGAGTGCAGTCTCAGGAGATGGGAGGCAGCGGTGTGGGACCTCTGCAACTTGTCTCATGTAAACATTGAAGCTTCCACTGATTACTGAATACCAATATTATGAGTCCTGACCCTTACACCAGGGCTCAATATTTCAAGTCCTGAGCTACTAGCCAGACAGGGTTACTTGCCACCAGTTCCCTCACCCAACCCAACCAGTCTCCGCCCCTAAACACGCCCTCATAAATTATCTTATGAAATAATACTTACAATGTTTTATGCAGACATAAGTTACAAAAATAAATATTAACAACTTTATCAGCACAGCCTCACCAGTGCCCACCAATACAGCATGACCTGTGCCCATCAGTACAGACCTGTGCCCGTCAATACAGTCTCAACCCAACCAGTTTCCACCCCTAAACACACCCTCAGAAATTTTCTCATGAAATTACACTTAAATTATTCATGCAGAATTAGGTTACAAAAATAAATTTTAACAACAACTTTATCAGCACAGCCTCACCAGTGCCCGTCAGTACAGTCTCACCTGTGCCCATCAATATACAGTCTCACCTGTGCACAGGAAGAGTCGAGCTGGCCGATCATCAGAGAGCGGGGATTGCCCACTGTAACAGCTTTCATTTGAATTGCTGAGTTCCCCTTGTGGCTCACTGTCACACAGTCCCGCCTCCTCGCCGGTCATGTTCATATCACACAGTCCCGCCTCCTTGATCGGTGCCTCCTGGCATTGGACCAGTGTTCTGTCTATCAAATGCACCAGGCGAGGAGGCGGGACTGTATGGTGTGAGTGGCACCGGGCGAGGAGGCAGGGCTGTATGTGATAGTGAGCAGTGCCAGAAAACCAGCAATTCAAATGAAAGCTGTTACAGTGGGCAATCCCCGCTCTCTGGTGATCGGCCAGCTCGACTCTCCCTCTCCTCTCTTCCCCTGGCTGGGTAAGCCACCCGACGGTGCTCGCCCCCCTCCTCCAAGGCAGCCCACACTTTTGAGGGCTGCCTTACACTATATACTCTGTGTTGTACATTACATACTCCTGACCCCTGCACTATATTCTCTATGTTGTACATTACATTATTCTGATACTATAAAATCCTAACTGTTGATTCTTATATAATATGTTGTACATTACATAGGCCTTACCACTTTTGCACCCATTGCCTATCAGCTGGACATTTTATATCTGATGATTTGATTGGAGCACAGACTTTTACATGTTAATAATAATGTGATAACATCCTCAGACTTTGGAACCTTAAACAGAAGGTGATAATGAGGGAGGAGTCAATAACCCAATGATGGGGGTCTTCAGGATCAGTCCAGTCTTCATCTTGGTTGTTCTCCCCTCATCCTCACTCTCTGACCTCTGGTGGAGCTCAGCCCCGCTGTTATTCATGACTAAATCATGGACTAAATAAGGAAGTGCAGGACTTCTTGTGTTGGGAAGATGACAATGAGTGATAGAGGGGGAGGGGACACTCGTCCTATAATCCCCTTATCACTGTCACTCCTATAAAAGACAGTTCTCGTTGTTTCCTCACTCTCTGACTAAGGTCCATGAATAAAGAAATTAAATGGTAGGAGATTCAGAGATGTAGGGCTGAAACAACTAATCGATTATGAAAATAGTTGTCAACTTTTTTCATAATCGATTAGTTGGTCAGTCGATTAATTGGCCTGCATACAGAATGCATTATTTCTTTACATATCAGAAAATACAGCCCAGTACACCATCCATATATGCGAGTGAGTGAGTGAGTAACTTGTATAGCGCTGCAAATGCGAACTAAATCGCCTCAAGGCGCTTTGCATCCAATGTCGTTGAGATCCTTCAGAAGAGATGAGTCTTTAGTTTTTTCCTGAAGGCCCGATGGTTTTCTTCCATGCGGATTTTTGTTGGGTAGTGCATTCCTTAGCCTCGGTCCTTGGACAGCAAACCTTCGTTCTCCCTTAGCTTTGTAGCGAGTCTTGGGGATGTGGAGGAGGTTTTGGTTGGTTGATCAGAGGTCGCGAGTAGTGGTGTAGTGTTTTATTTTCTCGCATAAGTATTGAGGTGCGTTTCCTTGTGCGCATTTGTGGGTGAGGCAGGGGGTCTTGAAAGTGACCCGATCCTTTACGGGTAGCCAATGGAGGCTTCTCAGGGACGGTGCGATTGATTCCCAGGGTTTTTTTCCCGTTACCAGTCTGGCCGCTGTGTTTTGGATGACTTGTAGACGTGTAATTTGATATTTTGGTAGTCCTAGGTAAAGGGAGTTTGCGTAGTCAAATCGGGAATTGATGATGATTCCGACTACTACTGCTCTGTCTTTTTCCGGGATGAAGGGGATAAGTCTTCGTAGCAGGCGGAGAAGGTGGTGCGATCCGCTGACTACTGATCCTATTTGTGTGTCCATTGTCATGTCTGAGTCAAAGATGACTCCAAGGCTTTTAACTTTGGTGCTTGGGGTTATGTTTTGTCCAAGGATGGTGGGTGGTGTCCATGTGGTCCTAGAGTTTTTCTTTCGGTTAGCATGGAAAAATTAGCAGTTCTGTTTTGGATCTATTAAGCTTGAGGGAGCTCTCTGTCATCCAATTGTCGATCAATGTAAGGCATTTTTCTAGTCCGTGATATTGGTCTTTTTGGTTGTTGATGCGAAAGTAAAGTTGAGTGTCATCTGCATAGGAGTGATAGCGCAGGTCCTGTTCACTGATGATTTTGAGGAGTGGTCGGAGGTAGATGTTGAAGAGTACCGGTGACAGGGGTGATCCTTGAGGGACTCTGCATGTATTTGTGCGTGGTGCCGAGGTGAAGGCTCCCAGTTTCACTGTCTGGTTTTGATTTTCTAGGAAGGATGCAAACCATGGTAGGCAGGGTTGCCAACTTTCAGTAAATTTACAAACAGTTTGTAAAATCCGTACTTTTTGCATCTGTCCTTGAATGTCTATTACAGACATGTAGGCTGCATGTCTGTAACTGACATTCATGGACAGATGCAACAATTACGGATTTTACGAACTGTTTGTAAATTTACTGAAAGTTGGCAACCCTGATGGTAGGTCCGCGTCTGAGACTCCTGCTACTTTGGTGAGGCGCAGGAGCAGAATTTTGTGATCTACTCTGTCAAAGGCTGCACTGAGGTCCAGCAGCACCAGGAGACACGATTCTCCGTCATCTGCTGCCCCATATTTTGAGAAGTGCCGTTTCCGTCCCGTGGCCTGGGCGGAACCCCGATTGTAGTGGGTCCAGGAGTTTGTGGGTATCCAAATGAAGTTGTAGCTGTTGTGTTATACTTTCTCGATGATCTTGGAGATGGTGTTCAGGCTTTGTTACCGGTCTTCTAAAGTTTGGGTCTTTTGGGTCGAGGTTGGGTTTCTTTAGGAGGGGTTTGATTATTCCTTGCTTGAGGGAAGTCGGCACAATACCTTCTTTGAACGATTGATTTATGAAGTGAGTTATGGGTGGTAATAAGATGTCGGTACATTCTTTCAGCAGTTTTGCCAGAATGATGTCGTTCGGTGAAGTGCTATCTCTGAGGCTTCTGATGATGTTTTTGGTGGTGTCAATTGTAATTGGGACCAGAGTAAATTTTTTTGATTGCATATTATTTATATGTTTTTTTTTCTTCCTTTGACCGAGTGGGATTGTTGGATTTTTTTCTGCTGAATTATTTTCCGAATGTTATCGATTTTGTCGATAAAAAAAACGGATAGTTCATTGCAGAATTCCTGTGTTTCGTTTGCTTAAGACATGTCAGTAAATGCCTGAGAACCTGGATGTGCGAGGAGCAATGCCTCATGGGACATGTAGTCCTGGGCAAGAGAAGGAAGCAAGTGATTCTAAAGACAGAAGTTTTTTTATTTTCCTATATGGGAACTCTATACTATACTTTGTACCTTCCTATAGGGGAACTCTATACTATACTTTGTACCTTCCTATAGGAGAACTCTGTACTATACTTTGTACCTTCCTATAGGGGAACTCTGTACTATACTTTGTACCTTCCTATAGGGGAACTCTGTACTATACTTTGTACCTTCCTATAGGGGAACTCTGTACTATACCTTGTACCTTCCTATAGGGGAACTCTGTACTATACCTTGTACCTTCCTATAGGGGAACTCTGTACTATACCTTGTACCTTCCTATAGGGGAACTCTGTACTATACTTTGTACCTTCCTATAGGGGAACTCTGTACTATACTTTGTACCTTCCTATAGGGGAACTCTATACTATACTTTGTACCTTCCTATAGGGGAACTCTATACTATACTTTGTACCTTCCTATAGGGGAACTCTATACTATACTTTGTACCTTCCTATAGGGGAACTCTGTACTATACTTTGTACCTTCCTATAGGGGAACTCTGTACTATACTTTGTACCTTCCTATAGGGGAACTCTGTACTATACCTTGTACCTTCCTATAGGGGAACTCTGTACTATACCTTGTACCTTCCTATAGGGGAACTCTGTACTATACTTTGTACCTTCCTATAGGAGAACTCTATACTATACTTTGTACCTTCCTATAGGGGAACTCTATACTATACTTTGTACCTTCCTATAGGGGAACTCTCTACTATACTTTGTACCTTCCTATAGGGGAACTCTGTACTATACCTTGTACCTTCCTATAGGGGAACTCTGTACTATACTTTGTACCTTCCTATAGGGGAACTCTGTACTATACTTTGTACCTTCCTATAGGGGAACTCTGTACTATACTTTGTACCTTCCTATAGGAGAACTCTATACTATACTTTGTACCTTCCTATAGGGGAACTCTATACTATACTTTGTACCTTCCTATAGGAGAACTCTATACTATACTTTGTACCTTCCTATAGGGGAACTCTATACTATACTTTGTACCTTCCTATAGGGGAACTCTGTACTATACTTTGTACCTTCCTATAGGGGAACTCTATACTATACCTTGTACCTTCCTATAGGGGAACTCTATACTATACCTTGTACCTTCCTATAGGGGAACTCTATACTATACTTGGTACCTTCCTATAGGGGAACTCTATACTATGTACCTTCCTATAGGGGAACTCTGTACTATACCTTGTACCTTCCTATAGGGGAACTCTGTACTATACCTTGTACCTTCCTATAGGGGAACTCTATACTATACCTTGTACCTTCCTATAGGAGAACTCTATACTATACTTTGTACCTTCCTATAGGAGAACTCTGTACTATACCTTGTACCTTCCTATAGGGGAACTCTATACTATACTTTGTACCTTCCTATAGGAGAACTCTGTACTATACCTTGTACCTTCCTATAGGGGAACTCTATACTATACTTTGTACCTTCCTATAGGGGAACTCTGTACTATACTTTGTACCTTCCTATAGGGGAATTCTATACTACACTATACTTTGTACCTTCCTATAGAGGAACTCTATACTATACTTTGTACCTTCCTATAGGGAAACTCTATACTATACTTTGTACCTTCCTATAGGGGAACTCTATACTATACTTTGTACCTTCCTATAGGGGAACTCTGTACTATACCTTGTACCTTCCTATAGGGGAACTCTATACTATACTTTGTACCTTCCTATAGGGGAACTCTGTACTATACCTTGTACCTTCCTATAGGGGAACTCTGTACTATACTTTGTACCTTCCTATAGGGGAACTCTGTACTATACCTTGTACCTTCCTATAGGGGAACTCTGTACTATACTTTGTACCTTCCTATAGGGGAACTCTATACTACACTATACTTTGTACCTTCCTATAGAGGAACTCTATACTATACTTTGTACCTTCCTATAGGGGAACTCTATACTATACTTTGTACCTTCCTATAGGGGAACTCTGTACTATACTTTGTACCTTCCTATAGGGGAACTCTATACTACACTATACTTTGTACCTTCCTATAGAGGAACTCTATACTGTACTTTGTACCTTCCTATAGGGGAACTCTATACTATACTTTGTACCTTCCTATAGGGGAACTCTATACTATACTTTGTACCTTCCTATAGGGGAACTCTATACTATACTTTGTACCTTCCTATAGGGGAACTCTGTACTATACTTTGTACCTTCCTATAGGGGAACTCTATACTACACTATACTTTGTACCTTCCTATAGAGGAACTCTATACTATACTTTGTACCTTCCTATAGGGGAACTCTATACTATACTTTGCGGCTTCTGATAGGAGCACTCTGAAGGCAGGAGGAGCCAGTGGGGGGGGGGGGGGGTCCAGAAGAGGAGAATCAGAGCTTCTCTGTGCAAAACCATTACACAGAGCAGGTAAGTATGACAAGTTTCTTTAAAAAAAAAGAAATCCAACATTTACAATGACTTTAAGGGCTCTGTGCAGGAAGATCAGCATCTGACCCCAGAGAAGGTGGAGACTGATAGACTGGAGGTAATAGAAGGCATTACTATTACATAAAGTAAAAGTTTACTAGTATTGTGCATTATATATAAAATTATTATATCCATGAAAAAAGTCTCATCTTTCAGTATTACGTTAATATAAAAGTCCCCCCTCCCCCCTCTAACCTCATATACAACCATATATCTTCATGTGTGACTCCCAGGTAAAATCCCCATATATCCTACTTCTGGGTATATTTATTATTATATATATGATATAAGATATATTACTTTCACTATTTCACAGTATAAATGAATCCCTTATAGTAGTGATTATCTGAGGTTTTTGTACTATAAAGGAATATTTTTTTTATCCCCATCATAACAGATGATTAAATAAAATCATGCTGCTGCTACTAATTGTCCTATGCTGGTCATACACGGATCTATTTTTGGACGAGAAAATTCACACAAATATTTGTATGAAAATTATTTGTACATTCAATGGATGAGTGTAGTTTGAAAATTCCACTTGCTTTTAACATTCAATTATAAAATGAATGTAACTTCTGAGTAAAAACCACAAACATGATGTGAGAATTTGTTCGATTAGAAAAGTTTTCTGTTCTGCTCCTTAGAATTTTCCCGTCACTGTGGTGGAAAATGAACGCCGATTTGACCCCAATAATGGTTAGAAAATTGGATGAATGTTTTTTTGGAAAGAAAAATGAGTTTGTGAACGGCCAGCATAAGTGACATCAGGTGCAGGGAGCTTGTACCCACCTACCTGTCTATGACAAGGGAGTCTGTCACCCATCATATTATATTACACTCCTATAGTAAAATTAAATGAATACCACGCTGTCCCATTAAATGTGAAAATGAAGTAGCTTGCACAGCAAAACGATCAATATTTGCAAAAAGTAACATAAAGAATATAAGTGCAGCACTAAAATTGACGTGATATCAGATGACTGATAGCATTGTACATCAGATTAAACCAAAAAGTATTAAAAAAAAACACCACATGTATGCACCGTAGTGAAACGTGAAAAATAATCAAGTGACAAAAAATGTTGATATAATAGTCCTTTGATGAAAAATCATAAATTCAATGTCCTTCTAAAAATCTTGATACTAATATTCAAAATCCAGTGACAATATTCCAAATAGTGAGTACCGTATATACCCGAGTATAAGCCGACCCGAGAATAAGCCGAGGCACCTAATTTTACCCCAAATAACTGGGAAAACGTATTGACTCGAGTATTAGCCTAGGGGGAGAATGCAGCAGCTACTGTAAGTGGAAAAGAAGGTCAACAATGCCCATTGCAACCTCACTGTGCCCATTGCAATCTCACCACAATGTGCCCATTGCAGCCATGCCGAACGCCATACCTGATTCGATACTCCTGACTGTGTACCTGATTATGGTGCAGAGTCAGACGGCAGGCGGCCAGTGTGGAAAAGTCACGCCTCCTCCTTCTGTTTATCTGATTATGGTGCACTGCAGAGTCAGGCGGCGGGCGGCCATTCTTGAAAAGTTCCTCTTGTCCGAGGATGAAAGAATGTCCGTGATAGGCGGAACACTAAACACAGTGTCTGCTGGGAAACTGCGTGTTCCGCCTATAACAGAACGAGGAGGAGGCGCGACTTTTCCACAATGGCCGCCCGCCGTCTGACTCTGCACCATAATCAGGTACACAGTCAGGAGTATAGACTCGAGTATAAGCCGAGGGGGGCATTTTCAGCCTTAAAAAAGGGCTGAAAATCTCGGCTTATACTCCAGTATATACGGTAAATGAATACAGTCTATTTGTGACTAGTAGAGAAAATTGATAGGAGATCCACCACCATATGTGATGAGGCTTATCGAAAGGATTGAACCTAGATAAGCATACACTCACTAGGTCAATCAAGCTTGCATGGTCAATGGACCAAGGGAGAGATGTCTCAACAGACACAGGTTCCAGGAATTCAGCGGTGGAACTTCCAATAATGTATTACAGGTTATAACGCCCAAACAGATGAATGATATGGATATGGAGAAAGATCTTCTTTTTTTTTTAGGATTTGATGCCCGAAGGATCTTTTTTTGGTCTTTAAGCTGTGAGATATCTTGCAGAATTATGCCGCATACACACGACCGTTTTTCATGACGTTAAAAATGCCATTTTTTAAATTGGGCATTAAAAACGATTGTGTGTAGGCTCCAGAGCATTTTTGACTACGTCAAAAATGGGCTAAAAAAAATTAGAACCTGCTCTATTTTTTCACGTTGTTTTTAACGTCGTTCTTTTTAACGTCGTGTGTAGGCTTTTACGAGGGGAAAAAAAATGCGCATGCTCAGAATCAAGTATGAGACGGCAGCGCTCCTTCTGGCAAAACTAGCGTTCATAATGGAGATAGCACATTCGTCACGCTGTAACGGACCGAAGAGCATGAGGCTGAAAAGCGCGAATCGTCTCTCACCAAACTTTACTAATACGAGGATCAGCAAAAGCAGCCCAAAGGGTTGCGCCATCCGAATAGAAATTACCCTTTATAGTGCCGTTGTACGTGTTGTACGTCACCGCGCTTTGCTTGAGCGGTTTTTTTCATGAACGTGTGTATGCAGGACAGGCTTGAGAGGAAACAAGAAAAATCACATCGAGAAAAACGTCGTTTTTTAAAATGACATTAAAAACGTACGTGTGTACGCGGCATTACGCTATGTGCCCTCTTGTTTTCTTCTTTCTCCATATCCACATCATTCATCTGTTTGGGCGTTATAACCTGTAATACATCATTGGAAGTTCCACCGCTGAATTCCTGGAACCTGTGTCTGTTGAGACATCTCTCCCTTGGTCCATTGACCATGCAAGCTTGATTGACCTAGTGAGTGTATGCTTATCTAGGTTCTATTCTTTCGGTAAAGCCCCGTACACACGGTCGGACTTTTGGCCAACAAACTTCATTTTGAGCAAGTTGGACCAACAATCCGACCGTGTGTACGCTCCATCGGGCAAACTTTTTTTTTTTGTTTTCATCGGACAAAAGTTGGGTCTGCAAACGGACAAACTTTTGCCCAACAAAAGTCAGATGGAGCAAAGTCCGACCGTGTGTACAGAAAACCATCAGACTTTTGTCCGATGGACAAAACAAATAATGTTAAAATCAACCAACAATGGCAGACCAAAGGGTGGCGGTAAAGAGCAGAAAAACCCTGTGATGTTGAAAAAAGTTTTGGGAAAGTTTGCAGAAAAGTACTGTGGTGTGTATGCTATGGGTGTGCCCGGCCAACTCCGTTCGGACAAAAATCCAAGGAAAAGTCCGATAAAAGTCTGACCGTGTGTATGGGGCTTTAGCCTCATCACATATGGTGGTGGATCTCCTATCAATTTTCTCTACTAGTCACAAATAGACTGTATTCATTTACTCACTATTTGGAATATTGTCACTGGATTTTGAATATTAGTATCAAGATTTTTAGAAGGAGATTGAATTTATGATTTTTCATAAAAGGACTATTATATCAACATTTTTTGTCACTTGATTATTTTTCACATTTCACTACGGTGCATACATGTGGTGTTTTTGTTTATACTTTTTGGTTTAATCTGATGTACAATGCTATCAGTCATCTGATATCACATCAATTTTAGCGCTGCACTTATATTCTTTATATTACACTCCTGTCTGATCATCTGCAAAACAGCGTTTTACCTCTTTTTTATATTTTATTAATGTTGATCTCTGATTGTGATATGTAGCAGATTCACCCTCTAATAATACATCTATCTGTCTGTTATTCTCAGAGTGGATTAAATATCCAACTATATATCTGGAGATTTATATTTACCGCTGTATATAGATATTCAAGAATATTAACTCCATTATACACCAAACTTTTTTTGAGGTTTTTATTAAATTAATCAAAACAATAATCGGCCAACTAATCAATTCTGAAAATAATCATTAGTTACCATCCTACAGAGGACCCATTTACTAGTTACCTTGAGGGGGGAATTGTAAGATCCTCAGAGACAAAGCTGCCTGATGTGGGCGGAGTCCTGGTTTAGGGGAACCAATCTGCTCATGTCTACTAATAATCTTTGTATTTCTATTTTAGTAGATGGACGGGAGATGAGGAAAACCTCAGAGGATTGTCTCACTTTGTCTCCAGACTGTAAAGTAGAAGATGAGGACATCACACAGTATAGTCCAGGAGAAAACCCGACTACCTCAAATGTCCATCCGGCACCACACAGTGTAGATGGACCATCGTATTCCTCTTATCCTGAGGAACCTCAGACTGTGCGGGACGGTGCCGGACCATCGTATTCCTCTTATCCTGAGGAACCTCAGACTGTGCGGGACGGTGCCGTCCTTCCAACAGATAAGAGGTTTTCCTGTACTGAGTGCGGGAAGTGTTTCCATTTTAAATGTCATCTTAATGTGCATAAAAGATCTCACACGGGTGAGAAGCCATATTCCTGTCCTGAGTGCGGGAAATGTTTTTCAAAGAAGTCCCATCTTTACACACATCAGAGATTTCACACGGGGGAGAATCTGCATTCCTGTCCTGAGTGCGGGAAATGTTTTTCACAGAAGTGGGATCTTTACACACATCAGAGATCTCACACAGGGGAGAAGCCGTTTTCCTGTTCTGAGTGCGGAAAATGTTTTTCAGTGAAGTCCCATCTTTACAGACATCAGAGATCTCACACAGGGCAGAAGCTGTATTCCTGTCCTGAGTGTGGGAAATGTTTTTCACAGAAGTCCAGTCTTTCCAGACATCAGAGATCTCACACGGGGGAGAAGCCGTATTCCTGTCCTGAGTGCGGGAAATGTTTTTCACAGAAGTCCCATCTTTCCAGACATCAGAGATCTCACACGGGGAAGAAGCCACTTTCCTGTCCTGAGTGAGGGAATTGCTCCTCACTGAAGTCCTGTCTTCCTGTACATCAGGGATCCCACACAACCCTTGAGGTGTATTAGTCTCTTGAGTGCGGGAAATGTCTTTTATATGAATGTTGCTGGACATCACAGCTCTCATGTGGGGAAGAAGCACGCCCGGATATACACCTCAGATATACTCTGTGACAGAGGGGTCACTTTGGACACAGGGTGAGCCAGGAAACCATGGACATTAAGAATATGGCTTGGATTGCTTGAAATTGAAATAGTAATATTAGTCCACAATATGTACTGGATGTTTTACCCTGAACTCAACAGGTTAATTGGGAGATGTGTTACCTGCCTGTGTGATGTAAATTAATCTAGGATGGCGTCTAAGGATCTTTCATTGTGTTAATTAAGTCTGTACTTGTGTGTATTGTAAAGTATCAGACAGTCTGGTGAATATAAAGGTCATGCATAGTCATTTAAACATAAAGAGGATTAGAACCTGTTGTCTCCTAGCAGACGTCAAAATAATGTGTATTGGGGCTTGTTGTGTTGTGGGTAGAGCTGGACCATTGTTCATTCAGGTTAATGCAGTATTGGATGTGTATAAAAGTTTCAATGTTTTTGGCAATAAAGGCAGTCTATTTTTTGGAAAGATACAGAGCGTGTTGTCTCGTTCTTCCAGAAGGATTAATTCCTATGGGAAGGGGTCGTCTGACTGTGGAGGATCGGCAGCGAATGTGTGTCCAGGAGAGGGAAGATATCTAAAACGGCGTTAAACCCCTTTCGTATTTGGGGTGTTGTTACATTGGTTGGCAGCGGCGGGATTTTCCCTCCAGTTCCTGGGACACTCCAAACCACCACAGTGAATGACCAAGCTATGCAGCCTGCAGGAAAGCCACGCTGAAAGACTTACTTGAGAGCCGAGATGGACCAGAGGGACGGTGATGCAGGACCCCGGTCAGTTGAAGATTTGTTTCAGCAACGAGTTTGAGAGCGCTTGGCATTATATGGTGCTAACCCATCAGAGACTGCCATACAGGAAGCCATTAGAGGCATCCAGCTGCAGGATGAGCGACAAGAGAGAGAACGACAGCATCAAGAGAGAGAACGAGAGCGACAAAAGAGAGAACTAGAGCGACAACATGAGCGGAGAATGGCGGAAATACGGCAATCAGAGATCACCTACAGACAGCTGCTAGAATCTGCTCAGCAGCAGGGTGGTGCTACCTTTGCCTGGGACTATCAGGAAAGACCAGTTGACAACTATGAAATCCTGGCTGAAGAATCGGCAGTGGAAAATCTGAAGATTGCCATCCCTAAAGCCGAAGTGGATGATATGGAGTTCCAGGGAGCTAAGGCAGTTGGCTCATCTCCCCAGCCACAGATTACAGAAGGTATGGACTTAAGGGACTGTTCAGAGGATGTTATGGATTATGCATTGCCTGCCCAAGTACTGGCAGCAGGACAGAGTACTGCAGACCCCTGCTCTACACCCATGGCAGTTTTGGAGGCCCGAGGTGAGAAGGTGATGGTTCCTCTTTCCCAGGGGATTTCAGAGATGCAGGGAGGAGAAGCAGCCCTTTTCCCTCCCCAACAGTTAGCCAGAGCAGATGGTGTGGAGTCCCCAGCAGAAGTGCTGGCAACAGGGCAGAGTGATAGCAACCTCTGCCCAGCACCAGAAACAACTGTGGAGTTTCAGGGAGCCGGGGCAGTTGGCCCCTCTCTCCAGCAACAAGCTGAGGTGGTAAAGCTTTTACCCCCAGCTGAATCACTGGCAGCAGGGCAGAATGCTACTGGCCTCTGCACACAACTGCAACTTGAGCTGATATCGGTGGATGGGACTGCGGTCTCCACTCACAGCAACCCAGCAGAAGAGCTGGCAACAGAGCAGAGTGCCGCGGGCCTCTGCTCTCAACTAACAGAAGAGGGAGTTCCTGTGGTACTGGATGGGACTTCGGTCTTCACTGACCCAACCCCAGAAAATGGTGTGACACTGAGACGGAGGATGTCAGCCTTGATTTGCAAGCACTGGGGGATTTTCACCTACCACAAGTGGATGGGATTTCAGTCTCCACTTGTATACCCCAGGGATGCTGGGCAGGCGGCCCAGATCCCCAACAGCATGACGGACTGAGCCCAGTCACCCTGTCTTCTCCCCAGCAGCAGGTACGTTCTCTGAGAGAGGCAGAGGTTGGCTGGGTAAGTAATGCTCTGTTTGGAGCAATTTATTTGGGGTACTGTGTGGATACCGGCATTAGAAGAATGGACCTATGGACTAACTTCGGAGTCAACCCGTCTGGGGTCACCTCCTGTGTTAGTCTCCTTCCGAAAGGGGAGATGTGTGACAGAGGGGTCACTTTGGACACAGGGTGAGCCAGGAAACCATGGACATTAAGAATATGGCTTGGATTGCTTGAAATAGTAATATTGGTCGACAATATGTACTGGATGTCTTACCCTGAACTCAACAGGTTAATTGGGAGATGTGTTACCTGCCTGTGTGATGTAAATGAATCTAGGATGGCGTCTAAGGATCTTTCATTGTGTTAATTAAGTCTGTACTTGTGTGTATTGTAAAGTATCAGACAGTCTGGTGAATATAAAGGTCATCCATAGTCATTTAAACATAAAGGGGATTAGAACCTGTTGTCTCCTAGCAGACGTCAAAATAATGTGTATTGGGGCTTGTTGTGTTGTGGGTGGAGCTGGACCATTGTTCATTCAGGTTAATGCAGTATTGGATGTGTATAAGAGTTTCAATGTTTTTGGCAATAAAGGCAGTCTATTTTTTGGAAAGATACAGAACGTGTTGTCTCGTTCTTCCAGAAGGATTAATTCCTATGGGAAGGGGTCGTCTGACTGTGGAGGATCGGCAGCGAATGTGTGTCCAGGAGAGGGAAGATATCTAAAACGGCGTTAAACCCCTTTCGTATTTGGGGTGTCGTTACATACTCCATGGCTGATCTTCATCATGTAAGAAACAGTTGATAAGGAGATCAGAGATCACCAAAGACATGGATGAAGTGTTGTACCGTGTTGGCCATTGATAGCAGGATAAAAATAAAAATGGAGTCATTACCTTTCATTGGCTGAGTACATTTTGTGGTGTAAGATTTCACAAACACTTAGAGCAGCCCTCAAAATTTGCACACGCCTGCTTGCACTTGGCGAGTGAATTCATGAGCAGTGCGAGTAAGGACAGGGCTTCCCCTCCCGCCGTGCCTACACTCGCAGTGCGGCCAGTACAATATCTGTATTCTACAGCTCCGCATCTCTCCACCTCCCTGCACACAGTGCACACACTAGCAGCAAAGCAGAGCTTTGCAAGGAAGTGTGCCAGCCAGCGCCGCCCCTCTCCACCCATCTCCGTCCCGCACACAGGCTAGCAGCAGATTTGTGAACAGAATGAACACTGGCGCCGCCCCTCTCCACCTCCGCTTGGGTCCACCCCTCTCCACCTCCCACAGGTTAGAAGCGATGTGAGGAAAAGAATGGACACCGGCGCCGCCCCTCTCCACATCTGCTTGGGTCCGCCCCTCTCCACCTCCACTTGGGTCCGCCCCTCTCCACCTCCCACAGGTTAGCAGCGATATGGGGAAAAGAATGGACACCGGCGCCGCCCCTCTCCACCTCCGCTTGGGACCGCCCCTCTCCACCTCCAATTGGGACCACCCCTTTCCACCTCCCACCGGCCAGCAGCTTTGCCCACAACTGTACCAGCCGCCTGGGACCGCCCCCCTACACCTCCCACACATCCAAGGAGTGCAACGATGCCTGACACCGTGGCTGCAATGGTATGTGATAATGACAGTCTGTTGTGATGTTCTGGAGGCAATGAGAGAACATATGTGCTGGATATGGGGGGGGTTAATTGGAGGCATAGGTCTGAATCATCCCCCACCCAATCCATTATACCTATGCCCCCAATTTTGCCCCCCTCTCCCCAATCCATTATACCTATGCCCCCAATTTTGCCCCCCTCTCCCCAATCCATTATACCTATGCCCCCAATTCTGCCCCCTCCCCCCAATCCATTATACCTATGCCTCCAATTCAACCCCCCCCCCCATTCTATCATACCTATGCCTCCAATCCCCCCCCTATTCTATCATAGCGATGCCTCCAATTCTGCCCCCCCCATCTATCATACCATATGATAGATGGGGGTAGGGGGGCGGAATTGGAGGCATGGGTATGATAGAATGGGGGTAGGGGGGCGGAATTGGAGGCATGGGTATGATAGAATGGGGGTAGGGGGGCGGAATTGGAGGCATAGGTATGATAGAATGGGGGGAGGGGGGCAGAATTGGAGGCATGGGTATGATAGAATAGGGGGAGGGGGGCAGAATTGGAAGCATAGGTATGATAGAATGGGGGGAGGGGGGCGGAATTGGGGGAAAAGGTACGCTGGTGAGGGAAGGTTGGAAGACGAGGTGTGCTGGGGGGTCGTTAAAAGCACAAAGCACAAGTTTGCTGGGGAGGCATTGGAGGCAGAGACATACTGGGAAAAGGGATTATAGGTATAGAGGTGTGCTAGGGGGAGAAGGTATTGGAGACATAGGTGTGATAGAGAGCGGAGGCATTGGAGGAGGCGTTGAAGGTAAAGGTGTACTGCGTTGGATTTAGAGGGTGCCTGTGGGAGGCGTTGGAGGTAGAGGTGTACTGGGGCAGGCGTTGGAGGTAGAGGTGTACTGGGGGAGGCTTTGGAGGTAGAGGTGTACTGGGGGAGGCGTTGGAGGTAGAGGTGTACTGGGGGAGGGGTTGGAGGTAGAGGTGTACTGGGGGAGGCGTTGGAGGTAGAGGTGTACTGGGGGAGGCGTTGGAGGTAGAGGTGTACTGGGGGAGGTGTTGGAGGTAGAGGTGTACTGGGGGAGGCGTTGGAGGTAGAGGTGTACTGGGGGAGGCGTTGGAGGTAGAGGTGTACTGGGGGAGGCGTTGGAGGTAGAGGTGTACTGGGGGAGGCGTTGGAGGTAGAGGTGTACTGGGGGAGGCGTTGGAGGTAGAGGTGTACTGCGGGAGGCGTTGGAGGTAGAGGTGTACTGGGGGAGGCGTTGGGGGTAGAGGTGTACTGCGGGTAGAGGTGTACTGGGGGTAGAGGTGTACTGGGGGAAGCGTTGGAGGTAGAGGTGTACTGGGGGAGGCGTTGGAGGTAGAGGTGTACTGGGGGGAGGCGTTGGAGGTAGAGGTGTACTGGGGGAGGCGTTGGAGGTAGAGGTGTACTGGGGGAGGCGTTGGAGGTAGAGGTGTACTGGGGGGAGGCGTTGGAGGTAGAGGTGTACTGGGGGGAGGCGTTGGAGGTAGAGGTGTACTGGGGGGAGGCGTTGGAGGTAGAGGTGTACTGGGGGGAGGCGTTGGAGGTAGAGGTGTACTGGGGGGAGGCGTTGGAGGTAGAGGTGTACTGGGGGGAGGCGTTGGAGGTAGAGGTGTACTGGGGGAGGCGTTGGAGGTAGAGGTGTACTGGGGGGAGGCGTTGGAGGTAGAGGTGTACTGGGGGAGGCGTTGGAGGTAGAGGTGTACTGGGGGAAGCGTTGGAGGTAGAGGTGTACTGGGGGAGGAGTTGGAGGTAGAGGTGTACTGGGGGGATGCGTTGGAGGTAGAGGTGTAATGGTTATTGTTATTTATTTTTGTAACTTCCGAATAAAACATTTAACAGTGTTATTTCATGAGATCATTTACAAGGGTGTGTTTAGGGGCGGGGCAAGGTAGGGTTTGGGCGGGGCAACAGGTGGCGAGTAACTCTTAAGGCCTGGCTAGTAGCTCAGGACTTGAAATTTTGAGGCCTGACTTAGAGGTCTATTTTAAAAAAAAAAAATAGTTGAACGTTTATGACCGGCACTCACCCAGCTGTGATGAATATTGGCTGTATTTTATTTCATACTCTGATTTCCTTGACTCCATCTAATGACCATAATGCAGTATTACACTAATTGAGGTATTTCAGGAAAAATATCCGATTATGGCCACTAGATGGAGCTGATGATCATAGGAAATCACTGGGGCTGATTTACTAATAACAGTGCGCTGCGCTGGTTCTAACCTTAATTGGTGCGCCGGATAACTCCTTCACTGGGCGCAGGAACCAGCGGCGCACTGTTAAAGTAAATCCAAATGTCAGCGGCGCTCTATTGAAAATGAATGGTTCCCTATGGGAGCCCATTGATTTGAATAGAGGTCGCCCGGGAAGTCGGATCCGAATCGCGGGGCGACTTGTGTGCCGGCTGACACAGGGACAGCGCGACTTTGCGAGGCGACTTGGACACGACCTGAGTGTGAAGCAGCCGCTCAAGTCGTGTCCTAGAGGCGACTAGCCGGCCGAGAATGTCTCCAGCGCGATGTCATCGCGCTGGTCCTCGGCAGCCTCGCTGTCCCGTGTTTGGTATGAATCATGAAGGGGAACTCCAGGCCAAATTTTAAGAAAAAAACGGAATGGGTTCCCCTCCAGGAGCATACCAGGCCCTTAGGTCTGGTCTGGATTTTAAGGTGAACCCCCTAGGCCGAAAAACGGCGTGGGGGTCCCCCCAAAATCCAAACCAGACCCTTATCCGAGCACGCAACCTGGCAGGCCGCAGGGGAAAAGGGGGGGACGAGAGAGCGGCCCCCCCTCCCTCCTGAACCGTACCAGGCTGCATGCCCTCAACATGGGGGGTTTGGTGCTTCGGGGCAGGGGGGCGACCTGCGGCCCCCCACCCCAAAGCACCCTGCCCCCATGTTGATGGGGACAAGGGCCTCTTCCCGACAACCCTGGCCGTTGGTTGTCGGGGTATGCGGGCGGGGGGCTTTTTGGAATCCGGGAGCCCCCTTTAAAAAGGGGGCCCCCAGATGCCGGCCCCCCACCCTATGTGAATGAGTATGGGGTACATCATACCCCTACCCATTCACCTGGTGGCAAAATAAGTCAATCAAAAAGACAACACAGGTTTGAAAAGTAATTTATTGGGCAGCTCCAGGGGTCTTCTTCCAACTTCGGGGGTCTTTCTGCCGGGCGCCTCGCTATCTTCTGCCAGCTCTTTTGCTAGCGGGGGTCCCGGGCTTCCTCGCCGTCTTCTCCCGCTCTCCGGTGCCTTCTCCACGATCTCCGGTTCTTCTCCCGCTCTCCGGTGCCTTCTCCACGATCTCCGGTTCTTCTCCCGCTCTCCAGTGCCTTCTCCACGATCTCCGTTTCTTTCTGCCTTCTGCCGGGCGCCCCGCTATCTTCTTCCAGCTCTTTTGCTAGCGGGGGCCGGTCGCCTTCTTCCCTCTTCTCTTCCGCCTGATGTTGCCTCGTCGCTGTCCCCTGCTACAATGCTGTGTCCGAGCAGCGGTGCCACTAATATTGGCATGGGGCGTGGTCACCGGCTGATGCTACCGCCGACCCTGCCCCCGTTTCACGTCACAGTCCCATCATTCCCCGAGACTGTGACATCATACGGGGGCGGGGTCAGCGGTGGCATAAGCCGGTGACCACGCCCCATGCCAATAAAAGTGGCACCGCTGCTCGGACACAGCATTGCAGCGGTGGACAGCGACGAGGCAACATCGGGGGAAGAAGGCGACGAAGAAGACCGGCCCCCGCTAGCAAAAGAGCTGGAAGAAGATAGCGGAGCGCCCGGCAGAAAGAACAGGAGATCGTGGAGAAGGCACCGGAGAGCGGGAGAAGAACCGGAGATCGTGGAGAAGGCACCGGAGAGCGGGAGAAGGCACCGGAGATCGTGAGAAGAACCGGAGATCGTGGAGAAGGCACCGGAGAGCGGGAGACAAACCGGAGATCGTGGAGAAGGCACCGGAAAGCGGGAGAAGAACCAGAGATCGTGGAGAAGGCACCAGAGAGCGGGAGAAGACGGTGAGGAAGCCCGGGACCCCCGCTAGCAAAAGAGCTGGCAGAAGATAGCGGGGCGCCCGGCAGAAAGACCCCCGAAGTCGGAAGAAGACGGCGAGGAAGCCCGGGACCCCGCTAGCAAAAGAGCTGGCAGAAGATAGCGGGGCGCCTGGCAGAAAGACCCCCGAAGTTGGAAGAAGACCCCCGGAGCTGCCCAATAAATTACTTTTCAAACTTGTGTTGTCTTTTTTTATTGACTTATTTTGCCACCAGGTGAATGGGTAGGGGTACGATGTACCCCATACTCACTCACATAGGGTGGGGGGGCAGGTATCTGGGGTCCCCCTTATTAAAGGGGGCTCCCGGATTCCGATAAGCCCCCCGCCCGCAGACCCCGACAACCAACGGCCAGGGTTGTCAGGAAGAAGCCCTTGTCCCCATCAACATGGGGGCAGGGTGCTTTGGGGTGGGGGGGGCGCAGGTCACCCCCCTGCCCCGAAGCACCAAACCCCCCATGTTGAGAGCACGCGGCCTGGTACGGTTCAGGAGGGAGGGGGGCCCCTCTCTCGTCCCCCCCTCTTCCCCTGCGGCCTGCCAGGTTGAGTGCTCAGTTAAAGGGTCTGGTGTGTATTTTTAGGGGACCCCACGCTAATTTTTTTTGTTTTTGGCGCGGGGTTTCCCTTAAAATACATGCCAGAACTGAAGGGCCTGGTATGGATTCTGGGGGGACCCCCACGCCATTTTTTTTTCATTTTTTTGGGGGGGTCCCATTTGAATCCATACTAGACCCAAGGGCCTGGTATGGACCTGGGGGGGGGGACCCCAATCTTTTATTTATTTTTTGTTTTTAAACCGTCATTTTTTTTTTTTTTACATTTCCTTTAACAACCAGCTATAAACAGGTAAAACAAAAAATCGCTGCAAAATGGCAGGACTTTTTGTTTTGGATGTGGGTCCATTGAATTCTATTACATCCAAAACACTGTTTTTGGCCTGGCAAAAAAAAATCTGCAGTTGCGTTTAAAATCGTTTTTCACAAAGCCAAAAAATGCCTTCAGACGCCAAAGATTTCCACGTTTCAGACGCGGTACCGGCATTTAGCCGCATTTTAGTTTAGAAGCGTTTTTAAAGGTGACCTATTTTTTTACATTGATAAACTCCAAATTTATGGCAAATGAGGAAAAACCATAAAATATATATATATATATATATAAATGAAATTGCTTCCATTGCATTGTGGACAATCCACAACTTGGGGCAGCTGACGTGGCAAGTGGACAATCCACAACTTGTGGCAAGTGATGTGGCAAGTGACACGCTAAATACAACTACACTGCTGCTCTCTCAGCTGCTGATATAACTCTGGTCTCACAAAATAGCTAAAATCGTAAATAATACTGTTTTTGGAGCTTAGGGCGGCTCCTTATCATATACACGCAAATGTGGTAAAACACGGCATGCGAACGCCACAAAGTGCGCCTTTCTAAACGCCACTTTCAACCTTAGTTCAGAACACTTTGCACCAGCGTCCCGTCTACATGGGGCCTAAAAACACCTATGCCATTTACAGCTCAAAAACGCCATGGTGGCCATGAGGCCATAGACTAACATGGAGAGATGTTTTTAAGCTGCAAAAAACGCTCAAACAAGCGGTTGGAAAAACGTCCGTGTGCATGTAGCCTTATATTAGCCACTTGCGCACTGCCCAGACCAAGTTTCACATTTCAGCGCTGATGCACTTTCAATGACAATTGCGCGCTCATACAACACTGTAACCCAATGAAAATGTTTTATTTGTTGGCACACAAATAGAGCTTTCTTTTGGTGCTATTTGATCACCTTTGTGTTTTATTTTTATTTTTTTCTATAAATACAAAAGACAGAGTTTAAAAAAAATAAAAATGGATATTTTACCCACTTCAGCACTGGGCCTATTCTGGCACTTCTCTCCTTCATGTAAAAATCATAAATTTATGGCTCTAAAATTACTTCAAAACACCAGACATTATATATGTTTTTGGAGCAGACACCCAAGGAAATAAGATGGCGGTCATTGCAAATTTTTATCTCGCTCGGTATTTGCGCAATAAATTTTCAAACGCCTTTTGTTTGCTAAAAATATTACAAAACAGTAAAGTTACGGCCAATTTTTTGGTATAATGTGAAAGATGTTGTTATGCTGAGTAAATAGATACCTAACATGTCACGCTTTAAAATTGCGCACACTCATGGAATGACACCAAACTTCAGTAATTAAAAATCTCCCTAGGCGATGCTTTAAAATGTTTTACACGTTACCATTTTGGCATTACAGAGGAGGTCTAGTGCTAGAATTGTTGCACTCGTTCTAACGCACACAGCAATACCTCACATGTGTGGTTTGAACGGCGTTTACATATGTGGGCGGGACTTACGTGTGTGTTCGCTTCTGAGCGCGAGCTACCGGGGACATGGGCGTTTTTTCTTATTTTTGCTTATTTATTTTATTTTGTTTTTTTACTTTTTTGTATTTCTTACTCTTTTTTTTATTTGGATCACTTTTATTCCTATTACAAGGAATGTAAACATCCATTGTAATAGGAATGTGTGTGACAGGTCCTCTTTATGGAGAGATGCAGGGTCAATAAGACCCCGCATCTTTCCTCCAGGCTGGAAAGCATGATATTGGTCCAAAAAAAACATCAATCTCATGCTGACAGCCGAGATCACGGCTTGGTTAACATACAGGAACACGGCGTGATGTCATAACGTCATGCCCGCGCCTCCGACGGTCATAGAGATGACTGATGACCATCTGGTCACCAGTCATCTCCAAATCGTTCTCCGAGCCCAAGATGGCACGGGAGAGCCCGGAGAAGCACCGGATGGTGGCAAGAGGGGGGGAACGTCCCCTCCCGCCGCCTATAAGAACGATCAAGTGGCGGAACTGCCACTATGATCGGTTTAATTGTGCACAGAATCGCCGGCTGAAAAGAATATCTGAATGATGCCTGTAACTGCAGGCATCATTCAGATGTCACCGCCCAAAGCCAAGGATGTCATTTGACGGTGGGCGGTAGGAAACTGGTTAATATTTTTAAAAAAGGTAATTTTTCTTCTTCATTGATGTACACTGATGAGACTGCACTGATGGGCACCGATAAGGTGGCAAGGGTGGGCACTGAGAGGTGGCATTGCTAGTTGGCACTGGTGGGCAGTGAGAAGTGGCACTGCTAGGTGGCAATGATAGTTGGCAGTGATGGGCACTGATAGGCAGCACTGCTAGGTGCCACTGATTGGCACCAGTGATGGGCATTGATAGGTGGCACTGGCAGGGGCTACTAATTGTCACAGATGACACAGAATTGCCTCTTCCTCTTCGGGCCCGATGTCCCTTGCACATACGCTGGTGATTGCCTTTTTTTATGCTCACGCTGTCAGCACAAGGAGAAAACAAAAACCATTACCCAGCTTTTGTTTACATCACATGATCAGCTGTCATTGGCTGACAGCTGATCACATAGTAAAGGGCAGGGATCGGCCCCTTACTCGGATCTGTCATCAGCCGAGTCTCAGTGACTCGGTGACCACAGCGCGCGCGCGAAGGGGACGACGTTCATTGACGGACTCCCGGCAATTGAGGACCGTGCTGTGGCTGGCGATCAGTTATAGCGCTGATCTCAAGTGATTAAAGAGGGTCAAAATGGGCCATTGACATGCATCACAATTCAACTTAGGAATGTGTCTTTGCAAAGTTAAACTAAATGAAATCCTTTCTTATTTTTGCTTGGGGATAGAGTGCAGAGGAATTACAAGTCTAGACAGTGTTTGGGGATGTCTGCACCCCTGATAGGGTGAAGACAACTCCCAAATTTGGCCACTTTATCCTTCCAAATAATTCACTTCCTGTCACATAGCCACGCAGGAAGTGAGGGGAAATCCCTACCAATGTCTTTCCTTGGGGACACACAGGTCAATCTAAATACTTTCCCCATTGTGTACATTGCACTCCAGCATTTTGCGGGGTACACCCCAAATTATTAGGTATTTTGGACTTTGGGGTTTATTTACTAAAGGCAAATCTACTTTGCACTACAAGTGCACTTGCTGGATATCCGAGGGGGACATGCAAGGGAACAAAAAAAACACACCAGCTTTGCTTTTACATGATTGGATGTTACAATCACCAGTACTTTCCCTCAGATTTTCAGCAGCTACACTTTTACTGCAGAGTGGATTTGTCTTTACTAAACCCCAAACTACCCAATGATTTGGGGTGTACACAACAAAGTGCTAGAGTGCAATTTGCTTAATGGGGACACTAGTTAGATTGATCTGTGTGTCCCCAAGAAAGGACATTGGTAGGGTTTTACCTTCACTTCCTGTTTAGCTGTGTAACAGGAAGTGAAGCCAATTTTACTAAAAGGGGACACAAAGCCCAATCTAAAAAAAACACAAGCAGGGGTTCTAACACTTACTTGGTTAACCCTCAAAATGCCCACAATTAGAATCGGATTGCCTTGAGCTATTTTTATGTGCAGTGCTCTAAATCAGTGCTTCTCAATTACCCCCAACAGGTCATGTTTGCAGGTTTTCCTTCATCTTGCACATGTGCTTTAAATCACAGTCAATGGTTTGGTATTTTGGACAGCAATTCTCGATAAGATAAATTCACAAAACATGTCCTGTTGGGGGTACTTGAGGACTGAGGCTGAGAACCACTGCATTAAAAAGGAAAAATTAATACTTACCGCTCTGTATTTTTCATTTCCTGGTGACTATCCATGGCAGCACACAATACATGCATATGCTACCATGAAGGCACCAGGGTAGACAAATCACACCTGTTTTGTTTTGACATGCCAATCAGCTGTCACATTTGTTGCAAAGAAAACAAAAAAGAAACATCAAAACTTTGCATCAAATTTTATTGGTCAACAAAACAAAGGGAAGCCAAAATTAAAAAAAACATGGTCAATTTGAAACAGTCACATATTGAGAAAGATTTAGCAAAATAATGCAGCACAGACAATTAAATCAAAGTGAACAAACGACACACATTAACAACATCAAAATTATTTCTGGAGAACATTTCCCCCCACACAAAAAAATACAATCAACAAAATTAAAACAAACATCTGTTTTGCAAAGACACAAATCAAATACATGTGTTACAAACTCGATAAGAACACCAAAATGTACTTTTTGCCCCCCCCCCCACACACACGCACACACTTGCCTCTTTTCAGGGCAAGAGAGAGGATGCCATCTGCAAGCTTTATCTATAACATAGGTTTGTGAGCTAATGAGGCAATTGAAAACACATGCAATGCACAGTCCATGAAACACCCAAAATGCAAGTTCACCCAATGTAGAGACTGAACTTCAAAGTTGCTACACCTGTTAAGGATGTCCTTCAATTACTAACCCATAAAAACACTCTCTGAGCATGCCCAGAAATGTCCAGGTGCTGTTCACACACAAAAAGCACCAAAAAAAAATCTAACTGCCTGGGCATGCTCAGAACAACGCAAATGCAGCTACCCCCCCCCCCCTGTCCAAAATTAAGCACATCATCCAGCATGCTACAAAATTAGAGATGGGACAATCACCCCTCCCCCTCCCACCAACAAATCCCATTGCAGTCTATGGGAACTGACTTGTAAATTTTGCTAGTCCCCACTTGGCTGGCTTATCTTCTAGTTATTGGCCTTAAAATGGGGGCCCAGGTCCCACCCTAAGGGACATATATCAATGTCACCAATTTGGACAATACCAAAAACAAAACAAGGAGAAGTGCCTTTAAATATGCCAAATTGCTTAACCACTTGCTTACTGGGCACATAAACCCCCTTCCTGCCCAGGCGAAATTATAGCTTTCGGCGCTGTCACGCTTTGAATGAAAATTGCGCGGTCGTGCGACGTGGCTCCCAAACAAAATTTACGTCCTTTTTTTCCACAAATAGAGCTTTCTTTTGGTGGTATTTGATCATCTCTGCGGTTTTTATCTTTTGCGCTATAAACAAAAAAGAGTGACAATTTTGAAAAAAAACAATATTTTTAGATTTTTGCTATAATAAATATCCCAATTTTTTTTTAAAAAAAATTTTTTTTCCTCAGTTTAGTCCGATACGTATTATTCTACATATTTTTGATTTAAAAAAAAATCGCAATCAGCGTTTATTGATTGCTTTGCGCAAAAGTTATAGCGTTTACAAAATAGGGGGTAGTTTTATGGCATTTTTATTAATTTTTTTTTTTTTACTAGTAATGGCGGCGATCAGTGATTTTTTTCGTTACTGTGACATTATGGCGGACACATCGGACACTTTTGACACTATTTTGAGACCATTCACATTTATACAGCGATTAGTGCTATAAAGATGCACTGATTACTGTATAAATGTGACTGGCAGGGAATGGGTTAACACTAGGGGGCAAGGAAGGGGTTTAATATGTGCCCTAATGTGTGATTACTACTGTGGGGGGAGGGGACTGACTGGGGGAGGTGACCGATCTGTGTCCCTATGTACAAGGGACACAGCATCAGTCCCCTCTCCCTGACAGGACATGGATCTCTATGTTTACACACAGAGATCCATGTCCTTGTCTCTGTACCGGCCGATCGCGGGTATCTGGCGGACATCGCGGCCGCCAGGCACGCGCATCGGCATGTCAGTGACGCGCCGGGCACGCGCCCCCAGTGGCCGGAGGAGTGGAGGCCGTAAAAAGACGGCCTCCCGGATTTCTAGAGCCACCTTGTGGCCGTGTTTTGTATATGGCCCGGGTCTGAAGAAGTTAAGGGCCATTTCACACCACATGAAGTCCATTGCGTTTTTTATGCATCAAAAATGCATGGAAAGTTGGTTATATGGTTCTAAATGGCAGTGTTTGTTCCAGTGCGTTCCAGTTCCACAAAAAAAGTAGAACATGCTGCATTTTACCTGCACTGGACTGTACTGGAATGTAGCATAACGCATCATAAACGCACTGGAGCGCACAGGAACACACTTAAATGCACCAAAAACGCACTGGAACACACTTGTCCTTATCTATGGTTAATAAAAAAGAGGGGTGAAAAAAAAGCACTGGACTGCATCAAAAACGTACCAAAAATGCACTGGAACGCATCAAAAATGCGCATGCAAAAAAGCACCTGGAACGCATCCGGATTGCGTTTCTATGGTGTGAACTGGCCCTAGTTCACACCATAGAAACGCAGTCTGGATGCGTTCCCGGTGCTTTTCTGCATGCGCGTTTTTGACACATTCCAGTGCGTTTTTGATGCAGCCCAGTGTTTTTTTCCCCCTCTTTTCACTTAGGACAAGTGTGTTGCAATGCGTCTTTGGTGCATTCCGGTGCATTCCAGTGCGTTTTTGGTACGTTTCGTAGCGTTTTTGATGTGTTTTACTGCGGTCCAGTACAGTTCTGTACATAAAAAATGCAGCATGACCAATTTTTTTTTCCTTTCTGAAACGCAATGGAACGGACTGCAGTGGTGTGAACTATGCCTTTGGCATTAATGTGATCAACTTTCTTTGCGTTTTTCATGCATCAAAAAAACGCAATGCACTGCTTCCGGTGTGAACTGGCCCTAAATATCATACCTGGGGGTGTCTATAGTATGCCTGGAAAGTAGCGCATGTTTTCCATGTTTATAACAGTTCGAGAGCAAAATGACATTTCTAAAGTAAAATAATAGTCATTTAAAAGTCCTCGCGGCTGTAATGAATTGCTGGTTCCCGTCAATACAGATAAAAGTCATTGAAAGTCTTTGAAAAAAAAAAAGCGTGGGGGTTCCCCCAAATTCCATTACCAGGCCCTTCAGGTCTGGTATGGATATTAAGGGGACCCCCGTGCCAAACTTAAAAAAAAAAGCGTGGGGGTTCCCCTTAAAATCCACACCAGACCCTTATCCGAACACGGAACCTGGCAGGCCGCAGGAAAAGAGGGACGAGAGAGCGCCCCCCCTCCTGAACCGTACCAGGCCACATGCCCTCAACATGGGGAGGATGCTTTGGGGGTCTGTGACCCCTCAAAGCACCATGTCCCCATGTTGATGGGGACAAGGGCCTCATCCCCACAACCTTTGCCCGGTGGTTGTGGGGGTCTGCGGGCGGGGGGCTTATCGGAATCTGGAAGCCCCCTTTAACAAAGGGGATACCCAGATCCCGCCCCCCCTGTGTGAAATGGTAATGGGGTACAAATGTACCCCTACCATTTCACAAAAAAAGTGTCAAAAATGACAATAGCCGGTTTTTGACAATTCCTTTATTAATGTCTTCTCCTTTCTTCCATCTTTTTCCTTCTTCTTCTATCTTCTTTTCTCCATTCGGGTTTCTTCCTCCATCTTGTTGTTCATCTTCCTTCTTCCTTCGGTGTTCTCGTCCGTATCTTGCACCGGCTTCTTGTTCCCTTCTTCTTTCTCCAGCCGATCCGCTTGAATTCGAGGTTACCGCTGTGTGACGCTTCAGTTCATCAGTTCTCCTCTGGGTCCGCTGCCACCCGGTGACCCCGCCCCACTCTGATGCACATGGATTTCACGGGGACTTTCTCCGTGGTGTCAGAGGGGGCGGGGTCACCGGGTGGCAGCGGACCCAGAGGAGAACTGAAGAGTCACACAGCGGGAACCTCGAATTCAAGCAGAGCGGCCGGAGAAAAAAGAAGGGGACAAGAAGCGGACGAGAACACCGATGGAAGAAGGAAGATGAAGATGGAGGAAGAAACTCGAATGGAGAAAAGAAGAAGATGAAAGAAGAAGATGGAAGAAAGGAGAAGACATTAATAAAGGAATTGTCAAAAACCGGCTATTGTAATTTTTAACATTTTTGACACTTTATTTTGTGAAATGGTAGGGGTACATTTGTACCCCATTACCATTTCACACAGGGGGGGCGGGATCTGGGGGTCCCCTTTGTTAAAGGGGGCTTCCAGATTCCGATAAGCCCCCCACAACCACCCTGCAAGGGTTGTGGGGATGAGGCCCTTGTCCCCATCAACATGGGGGACATCCTCCCTATGTTGAGGGCATGTGGCCTGGTACGGTTCAGGAGGGGGGCGCGCTCTCGCCCCCCCCCTCTTTTCCTGCGGCCTGCCAGGTTGCGTGCTCGGATAAAGGGTCTGGTATGAATTTTTAGGGGGACTCAACGCCATTTTTTTTACGTTTGGCGTGGGGGTTCCCCTTAAAATCCATACCAGACCTAAAGGGCCTTTTTTAATTAACACGGAGTTCCCCTTAATATGCATACCAGACCTGAATGGCCTGGTAATGGAATTTGGGGGGACCCCCACGCATTTTTTTTTTTCAAAGACTTTCAATGACTTTTCTCTATATTTCCGGGAGCCGACAATTCATTACAGCCGCGAGTGCTTTTAAATGCCTTTTTTTCCTTTAGAAATGTCATTTTGCTGTCGGAATGTTATATAACGGCAAGTTTAGGAGCTGCGCCTGTTCAACTTATGCAAATTGATTTACGTGACTTGACATTTACTAAGATTTTGCCGGCGCAGTTGAACGAGTAAAATTACCGCGCAGAGCACAAAAAGATCTCTCGCAGTTCTAAATGTACTTGCCGGCGCAGCGGGCTGGTTCAGAAAAAGTTACTTTCTCATTCTATTTTGGGCATATTTGTTACTTGGGCAGTTGTCACTACACTTCCTCACATCACCCCCATTATATTGGCACTTCCAGCTTCTATATATTTTTATTTGAAGATGCCGTGCGCCAGGTCCATAGTGGTGCACTGAGCGCCTCCTCCCGTGCGCCGAGAACACTATAGTAAATGGGGAATAGCGCTGCAATACCGGCGCTAATGTTTTGTGAATACCAAAACTGCCATTGCGCACGCAGATGCGCCGATACTCATGGCGCAAACGTTTCGTAAATCAGCCCCAAAGTATTCTAGAAAAGATCACACCATAGAAAATGGGGGAAAGGAGAAAATAAACCCGGATATGAACGTGACATTTGTGTACGAGGAACACCTTAACAATGACCACCATTTTATTCTCCAGGGCCTCTGCTTTCAGAAAATAGATGTTTGGGGGTTTTATCTAATCTTCAGGCCCAAAATCTGCATTTTACCATGTGTGCAAAAAGAATGGAAAACCAGCTCTGGCAGTGAAAGGGTTAATGTGAGCTAGATGGGATCACTCTGCTGTGGTCACACTCTAATCATTAGAGCTCCCCCTAGCTGCAGCCTGGTAATAACATTGCTAGGAGGTCTATTCATTTATCTGCTCCATACTTCCCATCTTTATATAAACGTCTCCTGACATTTAGGGGTCTAGTCATAAATAATTGTACAGCAATTTTCCGGGTGAAAATACATGAACATTCCTTCTGTGTGAATGAGGGGAAAATGGAGTTTAATTGGCTATTTGCTGGTCGAATAATTTCCATTGATTTAAAATAGAAAATACTACATTTGCCACTAGCTGGCGATAATTGCTATTATACTTAGCGCCATCTAAAGTCCAAACATAGTATTTCTCATTTTAATTCAATGGTTAGTCTAATAGTGTTGTCTTATTTACCTTCTATCCTTCAGTGTGTACTGTACTGATAAGTGTATGAGTATGATCTCAGGTATTAGTATGAAGACATGTCTGATGAAGGGAAATAAGAGGTCTACCTTATTTGCCGGTGTATAAGGCGACCGGGTGTATAAGACGACCCCCTAATTTTACAGTTTAAGAATTTTTGCCTGTACTCACCGTATAAGACGACCCCCCTTCCGAGACTTCCGACGCTTCGTATTTCTTCCTTATGGAGCCATAATCTTCTTGATTCTTGCTGGAGCTGGAGCCATATTCTTCTTCCTTCTTGCTGGAGCTGGAGCCAATCACGGCGAGCGATGTATTCTATTAATGAATACAAAGCCTGCTTGGATTGGCAGAGGCTGTAACATCATCAGCCCGTGCCTCTCTGACTAGCCTGCTCGGATTGGCACAGGTTGTTACTCCAATCCGAGTAGGCTCTGTATTCATTTGAATACATCGCTCACCAGGATTGGCTAAGCGGTATATACTGTATGTAGCCGAAGCTACATACAGTATTACCGCACATCCAGCAGGCATCCAAGCAGCTGACCTGGTGTATAAGACGACCCCCTGCTTTTTGGACAGTTTTTTTAAGTGTAAAAGGTAGTCTTATACGCCAGCAAATACAGTTTCTTTCTCGTACATCACGGGACACAGAGCGGCATAGTCATTACTATGTGGGTTATATAGATACCTTCAGGTGCTGGCACTGGCAACTTCCAAAACCGGAAGTACCCTCCCTTATATAAGCCCCTCCCATCCGGGAGTACCTCCGTTTTTTGCCAGTGTCTAAGGTGTTGGCCAAGAAGTAACATGTGTTTTTCACTGAGCTTGCGTACAGGTTCTTTTGGGCCTCAGTAAGCTATTCCGGATCTGACCAAAAAAGCTTCATAGCTAAACGGACGGTACCCGGGCCTTGCAAGAGAAGAGCAAGGTTTTGCCTGTAATGCCTCTCTTAGGAGGGCTGGACCCTGGGATCCAGAGCTCTGGTCATACCCACGACCAAGATGTTTTCTGTGCAGGGTGCTATACAGGTCCAGGGGAGTGGAATCCTTGGGAACCCGGTCCCTGAAGGTTTAATTACAATGCCTGCTGTGATAGGTGTAGTTTGGGCTTCTGTGGTCCAAACAGAGTCCTGCGGCGGGGAAAAGGTAAGTGGGGGCCCCTCAGGAACTTGGTTCTATTGGGGGACCCCCAAGCCTATTTTGTCTTTCTGCCTGTTACCTAAGGTATTCCCGCTAATATTCTGTGTATGCCTGTTACTACTGAGAAAATGTAAAAATTTTAGTAGTAGGCAAGAAAAAAAAAAAAAAATGTAAGACCGCGGTACCTGTGTTAGACACTAGAGGCCGCTATGGTTCTTTTTCTTGTAATGTGGATTTTTTTCTTCCAAAATCAAATCCAGGCAGTTGGTAAGTTCTCTGCTGGGAAGCTGTCTCCTCTGCCCTGTTGCTGCGCTCATCCATCCCCGGGCCCTGCGGCAGGGACCCTGGCTCCCATCTAGCTCCTTATTTTTTTCAAAAAAGGCGCCGAAGGCGCACGTGCCCGCGCGCGTGCACGCGCCTCTATATATAGAGGCGATCTGGAAAAAGGGGCGGAGCGGGTGGATGACGCTCGGTGTGCGCCGCGGCGCTACTGCGCATGTGCGGGCGTCCAGCGTGTTTTAAAGCACAATCATAGCTGGCTATTGAAGTGCACAGACAGAGCTAGCAACAGTATAAAGGCACACAGAGGCGGTTGATGCAGGCATCCCCTAGAAAGGCACTTTAGTAGACACCAACTGTTATATAGCAGCAATTGTACTAGACTATTCTCAGTAAAAGTGGTGTATTACGGCTGGAATACCTCAGCTTTAGGCTTAGGAATATGCCGTCCAGAAGCTCCGGAACTGAATCTTCCAGGAAGCGAAGGGGGTCTCATCGGGCTCTGAGGATCTTGGGCATGCTTCTGCTGCACCAGTCTCCCCTGAAGTTCAGAGGTAAGTGACCGTAGAGACCCCGCAGGGGTACTTGGTACTGTGGCTGTCCTCAGTTCACCTGCTCCTGTGTATGTAATAGAGGAGGTTTTTTCCTCAGCTCTGGGAGGATTAGAGAGAGATTGTCAACATTGATCGCTGCCTCCCTGTCAGGGAAAGCACGCCCGATCTCCGTCTCCTCCTTCAGAGTGCCTGTTAGCAGAGCAACAGTCCCATACAGGGATCGACCTGCCTGAAGGGGATCAGGATAAGGTTGATTCTGTTATAGAGGAATCAACAGTGGGGGAACCTTTTCTCAGCATCTCAAGCTGAAAGATTATGGGTTCAGTCTCTGACTAACATGGTCCGATCAGCATTTAAAAATGCACCTTGCGGAACCATCAACCACTACTGTATCCTCGTTGGGGTCGCTAGAAGCCCCCAGACTGTCTGTTCTTTTCCACTTCACCCTTTACTGAAAGGGCTCATTTACCAGGATTGGGAACATCCTGAGAAAATATTTATTCCCCCCAAGAGATTTCCGGTGGTCTATCCCATGGAGGATAAGTTCATCAAAAAATGGAAGGTCCCTACAGTGGACGCAGCCATCTCTTGTGTGTATAAATCACTGACATGTCCAGCGGATAATGTCCAAATGTTCAAGAACCCAATAGATAAAAGATTGGAGTCCTTATGAAAATCTGCTTCTTTCTACAGCAAGCTTGGTGACACAACCAGCAGTGGGGTCTGCTAAGCAGTGAAGGATCAGTTGAAACAGGTCTTGAGGGACTTGACAGATCAGCAGGCCCTTGCCCTAGCTGATCTACCTAGAGCCTTAGGCTTTGCGGTTGACGCCATAAAGGATTCAATCCATCAGGCCTCCCGCCTTACGCTGTTTGTAGTACATATGCGTAGGCTTCTATGGCTCAAAAACTGGTCTGCTGAAGCTCCCTGTAAAGAATGGCTGGTTAGCGTCCCATTTCATGGTGAACGCTTATTCAGGGAAGACCTGGACAAATATATCCAGAAAATTTCCAGCGGTAAAAATACACTCTTGCCGGTTAAAAACAGAGTTAGAGGTCCCTCTTTAAGAGGCCTGCTTCTCCAGTCCCTGGGGCATCGGCTGTGTAACAGTTCCGACGGCCTCCTCGGTCAATTCCCGGGGGTAAAAAACAGGGACAATCGCAGGGTAATGAGAAACCCTGGGTCAGGGGAGGTACAAAACCTCCCCCAAAGTTAAATTCATTGAAGGGTTGCCCCCACTCAGTCGGGTGGGGGGAGGACTCCAGTTGTTCGCAAGAGACCTGGCGGGACACGATCAAAACAGATAGGTGCTCTCCGCAGTATGTTTGGGATACAGATTGGAGTTAAAAGACTCTCCTCCTTCCCATTTTTGAGGTCAAACGTGCCAAGGGATCCCCGGAAGAGAGAGTCCCTCCTGTTGGCACTAGAACAACTATTGCTCCAAGGAGTAATTATGGAGGTTCCCCTGGAAGAATGGGGGTTCGGGTTTTACTCAAACCTCTTTACAGTCCCGAAGCAAACGGGGACGGGAGGCCCATATTAATTCTAAAAGGGGTAAACAAATTCCTGTATATCAGGACTTTCCGATGGAGTCGATCCGATCGGTGGCCACTGCCCTACAAGGGGAGGATTGGTTAGCCGCGATCGACATCAAAGATGCTTATTTGCACATTCCCATCTTTCCAGTCCACCAAAAATTTCTACGCTTTGCAGTAGAAGGGCGCCATTTTCAGTTCAGAGCCTTACCCTTCGGTCTGGCCACAGCACCACGAGTGTTTACAAAAATTCTGGCCCTTTATTGGCCAATCTAAGAACACAAGGTGTAATGATAATGGCATATCTAGACGACTTGTTGCTGATAGACCACTCAGTGGAAAAACTAGAAGTGGTTGTTCACGAGACAATCGAGTATCTGGAATATCACGGTTGAATTATTTGAATTATCAACCGAGACAAATTGAATTATCAACCGAGACAAGTCAGCCCTAAAAACCAGTCAAAAGTCTGGAATACTTGGGGGTTGGATTCAGGCCAGAGAAAAATATTCTTGCCTCGAGGAAAGGTGTTGTCTTTGAAAGATTTGATCCACTTAGTGGGTACAAAAAAGACAGCCGTCCATACGCCTGTATATGAGGCTGCTGGGAAAAATGGTGGCATCATTCGAAGCAGTACCCTACGGTCAATTCCATTCAAGGAATTTGCAAGGGGCCATACTGTCAGCCTGGAACAAAAAAGTTCAGGCCCTAGACTTACAATGTCCTTGTCCCCTTCCGTTCGCAAGAGCCTCCGTTGGTGGTTGGTTCCCCAGAATCTGGAAAAAGGGAAATCCTTCAGTCCGATTTCTTGGAAGGTGGTCACTACAGATGCCAGCCTTATAGGCTGGGGAGCAGTACTGGAGCAATGGTCTCTCCAGGGCAGATGGTCAGATGCAGAAAAGGCCCTGCCCATCAATCTCTTAGAGATACGAGCAGCCCGGTATGCCCTAGTAGCATGGACATCCAAACTCCAAGGGTCCCCTGTCAGAATTCAATCAGACAATGCCACAGCAGTGGCATATATCAATCATCAGGGGGGCACCAGGAGTCGTAGAGCCCAGAGGGAAGTAAATTACATCCTGAAATGGGCAGAAAGATATGTCCCAGCCATATCTGCGGTATTCATTCCAGGAGTGGAGAATTGGAAGGCGGACTTTCTAAGTCGCCAGCAATTATGCCCAGGGGAATGGTCCCTTCACCCCGAGGTTTTCTGGACAATATGTCAGCGGTGGGGAACACCGGATGTAGATCTGCTAGCATCCAGATTCAACGCAAAGGTGGACAGGTTTGTCTCTTGGACAAGGGATCCCCTAGCTTGCGGCTCAGATGCCCTAGTGTTCCCTTGGGATCAGTTCAAGCTGATATATGCATTCCCACCGCCACAATGGTTACCTCGATTACTCCGCAGAATCAGGGTAGAAAAGAAACCAGTGATTCTGGTGGCTCCAGCGTGGCCCCGAAGAGCATGGTACGCGGAGATTGTAAAAATGTCTGTGGGGAGTCCTTGGACTCTCCCACGTCGTCCGGACCTGCTTTCGCAAGGACCGATATACCACTCTTCCTTACCAGCCCTAGGTTTGATGGCCTGGCTATTGAAGCCCACATTCTAAAAAAGAGAGGGCTCTCTAATGCTGTGGTGTCTACCATGATCAATGCCAGGAAACCGGTATCCAGGCAGATCTACTATAGAATCTGGAAGGCGTACATCGCGTGGTGTGAGGCCAAGAAATGGCATCCACATAAGTACGTAATAGGTAGGAGTCTGGACTTCCTACAGTGGGCTGTAGATAGGAAGCTTGCCTTGAGTACTATCAAAGGTCAGTTTTCAGCCTTGTCAATATTTTTTCAAAGGCCTTTGGCTTCGCATTCACTAGTCAAAGCCTTTAGACAAGGAGTGATGCGTATTAGTCCTCCGGTTAATATTCCCATATGTCCATGGGATCTAAACCTGGTTCTGTCGGTTCTACAGAAACAACCATTTGAACCATTACAGCATAGTTCCTTGGTTCTTCTCACCAGGAAATTGTTTTTTCTAGTAGCCATTTGTTCGGCTAAAAGAGTGTCGGAATTGGCCGCTATGTCCTGTAAGGAGCCATATCTGGTTATCCATAAGGACAGAGTAGTGTTACGTCCTCATCCAGCCTTTCTTCCTAAGGTGGTATTGAGGTTTCATTTGAACCAAGATGTGGTTCTTCCTTCTTTTTTCCCCAAACCTACTTCGGTAGAGGAAAAGTTATTACATTCTTTGGATGTAGTAAGAGCAGTTAAAGCTTATCTAAAAGCCACTGCTCAGATTCGCAGAACGGATACTTTGTTTATTCTGCCGGAAGGCCCCAGAAAGGGTCAGGCAGCGTCAAAATCTACTTTAGCCAAGTGGATTCGACAGGTCATAATGCAAGCCTATGGTTTGAGAAGGAGACCCCCTCCGTTCAAAGTTAGTGCGCACTCCACGAGAGCAGTTGGAACTTCATGGGCAGTGCATCACCAGGCCTCCCTGGCTCAAATCTGTAAGGCCGCAACATGGTCTTCGGTACACACGTTTACTAGGTTCTACCAGGTGGACGTTAGAAGTCAGGAGGATGTCGCCTTTGGGCGCAGTGTGTTGCAGGCCGCAAAAGATCCTCATGTCTGATAGCGCTCAGCTTATGTATGGTGTATCCCCCCCCCCTCATTGGGCATTGCTTTAGGACATCCCACATAGTAATGACTATGTTGCTCTGTGTCCTGTGATGTACGAGAAAGAAAATAGGATTTTTATAACAGCTTACCTGTAAAATCCTTTTCTTGGAGTACATCACGGGACACAGAGCTCCCGCCCCTCTTTAGGGACACTTATTGCTTTGCTACAAAACTGAGGTGCTCCCGGATGGGAGGGGCTTATATAGGGGAGGGTACTTCCGGTTTTGGAAGTTGCCAGTGCCAGCACCTGACGGTATCTATATAACCCATTAGTAATGACTATGTCGCTCTGTGTCCCGTGATGTACTCCAAGAAAAGGATTTTACAGGTAAGCTGTTATAAAAATCCTATTATTTTTCAAAAAATGTATTGAACTAATGTGACAATCATTCATCCAGCTGTTACAATTTCTGGCTGTGATTTAACACAGTGATTTCCTATGATCATCAGCTCCATCTAGTGGCCATAATCGGGTATTTTTCCTGAAATACCTCAATTAGTGCAAAACTGCATTATGGTCATTAGATGGAGTCAAGGAAATCAGAGTATTTCTACTGCTATCAATGGCCAACAGGGTACAACACTTCATCCATGTCTTTGGTGATCTCTGATCTCCTTATGAACTGTTTCTTACATGATGAAGATCAGCCATGGAGTATATCTGAGGTGTATATCAGGGTGTGCTTCTTCCCCCACATGAGAGCTGTGATGTCCAGCAACATTCATATACAAGACATTTCCCGCACTCAAGGCACTAATACACCTCGAGGGTTGTGTGGGATCTCTGATGTACAGGAAGACAGGACTTCAGTGAGGAACAATTCCCTCACTCAGGACAAGAATATGGCTTCTCCCCCGTGTGAGATCTCTGATGTCTGTAAAGATGGGACTTCCGTGAGAAACATTTCCCGCACTCAGGACAGGAATACGGCTTCTCCCCCGTGTGAGATCTCTGATGTGTGTAAAGATGGGTCTTCCGTGAGAAACATTTCCCGCAGTCAGGACAGGAATGCGGCTTCTCCCCCGTGTGAGATCTCTCATGTGTGTAAAGATGGGACTTATCTGAAAAACATTTCCCACAATCAGCACAGCAATACGGCTTCTCCCCCGTGTGAGATCTCTGATGTGTCGAAAGACTGACCTTCTGTGAAAAACATTTCCCGCACTCAGGACAGGAATACGGCTTCTGCCCCGTGTGAGATCTCTCATGTGTGTAAAGATGGGACTTCCGTGAGAAACATTTCCCGCACTCACGACAGGAATGCAGCTTCTCCCCCGTGTGAGATCTCTGATGTGTGGAAAGACTGTACTTCAATGAAAAACATTTACCACACTCAGGACAGAAATACGGCTTTTCCCCCGTGTGAGATCTCTGATGTGTGGAAAGACTGGCCTTGTGTGAAAAACATTTCCCGCACTCAGGACAGGAATACGGCTTCTCCCCCGTGTGAGATCTCTGATGTGTGGAAAGACTGGCCTTCTGTGAAAAACATTTCCCACACTCAGAACAGGAATACGGATTCTGCCCCGTGTGAGATCTCTGATGTGTATAAAGATGGGACTTGCTTGAGAAACATTTCCTGCACTCAGGACAGGAATGTGGCTTCTCCCCGGTGTGAGATCTCTGATGTCTGTAAAGATGGGACTTCTGTGAAAAACATTTCCCGCACTCAGGACAGGAATACGGCTTCTCTTCTGTGTGTGATATTTTATGAATATTAAGATTGGATTTAGAAGGGAAACACTTCCCACACTCAGTACAGAAAAGCCTCTTCTCTGTTGGAAGGACGGCACCGTCCCTCACAGTCTGAGGTTCCTCAGGATAAGAGGAATACGATGGTCCGGCACCGTCCCGCACAGTCTGAGGTTCCTCAGGATAAGAGGAATACGATGGTCCGGCACCGTCCCGCACAGTCTGAGGTTCCTCAGGATAAGAGGAATACGATGGTCCGGCACCGTCCCGCACAGTCTGAGGTTCCTCAGGATAAGAGGAATACGATGGTCCGGCACCGTCCCGCACAGTCTGAGGTTCCTCAGGATAAGAAGAATACGATGGTCCGGCACCGTCCCGCACAGTCTGAGGTTCCTCAGGATAAGAGGAATACGATGGTCCGGCACCGTCCCGCACAGTCTGAGGTTCCTCAGGATAAGAGGAATACGATGGTCCGGCACCGTCCCGCACAGTCTGAGGTTCCTCAGGATAAGAGGAATACGATGGTCCGGCACCGTCCCGCACAGTCTGAGGTTCCTCAGGATAAGAGGAATACGATGGTCCGGCACCGTCCCGCACAGTCTGAGGTTCCTCAGGATAAGAGGAATACGATGGTCCGGCACCGTCCCGCACAGTCTGAGGTTCCTCAGGATAAGAGGAATACGATGGTCCGGCACCGTCCCGCACAGTCTGAGGTTCCTCAGGATAAGAGGAATACGATGGTCCATCTACACTGTGTGGTGCCGGATGGACATTTGAGGTAGTCGGGTTTTCTCCTGGACTATACTGTGTGATGTCCTCATCTTCTACTTTACAGTCTGGAGACAAAGTGAGACAATCCTCTGAGGTTTTCCTCATCTCCCGTCCATCTACTAAAATAGAAATACAAAGATTATTACTAGACATGAGCTGATTGGTTCCCCTAAACCAGGACTCCACCCACATCAGGCAGCTTTGTCTCTGAGGATCTTACAATTCCCCCCTCAAGGTAACTAGTAAATGGGTCCTCTGATCTCCTACCAGATCATTTCTTTATTCATGGACCTTAGTCAGAGAGTGAGGAAACAACGAGGAGTGACAGTGATGAGGGGATTATAGGACGAGTGTCCCCTCCCCCTCTATCACTCATTGCCATCTTCCCAATTAGGGATGAGCCAAACACCCCCCGGTTCGGTTTGCACCAGAACCTGCGAACAGACAGAAAGTTTGCGCGAACTTTAGAACCCTATTAAATACAATGGACTCGAACGTTCAAAATCTAAAGTGCTAATTATCAAGGCTAATATGCATGGTATTGTACTATAAAGGGTTTGGGGACCCAGGTCCTGCCCCAGGGGACATGTATCACTGCAAAAAAAAAAAGTTTAAAAAAAGTAATTTTTTTTGGGAGCAGTGATTTTAATGATGCTTAAAGTGAAAAAAAAAAAGGAAAATATCCCTTTAAATATCGTACCTGTGAGGTGTCTACAGTATGCCTGTGAAGTGCCACGTGTTTCCCGTGTTTAGAACTGTCCCTGCACAAAATGACACTTCTAAAGGAAAAAAAAGCCATTTAAAACTGCTTGCGGCTTTAATGTAATGTCTGGTCCCGGTAATATGGATGAAAATCTTTAAGAAAAATGGCATAGCTACCCCATGACCCCCCCCCCCCCTACCCCAGCCCATTACCAGCCCCTTTGGGTCTTGTATGGATATTAAGGGGAACCCCGCACACAAAATAAAAAAGGCCCTATATACTCTGAACAGCCGTATACAGGCGGTGCATACAAGACAGGGACTGTAGGTTTGTTCTTATGTAGAATCTGTTTGTAATTTTGAACAGGTACATTGTTTAAGTGTAGCTCCAGCCCAAAAATCTATTTTTAAGCTTTTTGGAAAACATAGGGAAGGGTTATCACCCCTGTAACATTTGTTTTGCTGTCTGTGCCCCTGTTCAGAACATTTCACCTCACTTTCCATCCCAATGACAAATGTTTTTTGAAAATGTGTTTTTTTTATTGAAACAAGGATTGGTGATAAAGCATCAGTGGAAAGGAGACACCTTTTTCCCATATTAAAGCCCTGTACACACGATCGGATATCCTATGGATTCTAATCCGATTGTTTTTTCCATCGAAAATCTGATGAAACTGTCTTCCATCAGTCTTGCCCACACACCATCAGTCAAAAAACCGACCGTTTCAAACGCAGTGACGTAAAACACTTCGATGAGCCGAGAAAAATGAAGTTCAATGCTTCTGAGCATGCATCGACTTGATTCTGAGCATGCGTGAGTTTTTTTATCCGATGGAGTTCCCCACAGACGATAGTAATTTGCTATCGGTTTTTTAACCATCGGATACATTTAAAACATGTTCTATTTTTAAGCACCGATGGAAAAAAGACCGATGGGGCCCATACACGATCGGTTTGTCCGATGAAAACCATCCATCGGACTGTTTTCATCGGTAACACCTATCGTGTGTACACGGCTTAACTCTTACAGGAGAGAATTTCCCTTCCTAGGGGTAAATTTCCTCTCACTTCCTGTTGTCTCCTTCCGTTTGCAAGTAGGAGTCGTTTGTAAGTTGGATATTTGAAAGTAGGGGCCTGCCGTATATACTCTGCAGAAATGTGGCCCTTACATGTTGGTGTTGCCACAACACTGTAAGCCCTCACAGTTACTCTTGGTGGGCGCTGGAACGGCCTGCTGTGAACTATTATATCAGGAATTGTATATACATGCCATTGTTGAACAGTGGTAGGAAAAATTGGGCAATGGGGGTGGTGCTGGTGCCACAACACTGTAAGTCAGGGGTCAGGAACCTTTTTGTCTGAGAGAGCCATGAACACCACAAATTTTAAAATGTAATTCCGTGAGAGCCACACAATAAGTTTAAAACTAAATACAAGTAAATGTGTGCACTTTATGTAAGACCAACACTTTTATAGTACAATAACATCACCACTGTAATGTCCACATCTCCCCCACTGTAATGTCCACATCTCCCCCACTGTAATATACACGTCATCTCCCCCACTGTAATATACACGTCATCTCCCCCACTGTAATATCCACATCATCTCCCCCACCGTAATATCCACGTCATCTCCCCCACTGTAATATCCACGTCATCTCCCCCACTGTAATAGCCACGTCATCTCCCCCACTGTAATATCCACGTCATCTCCCCCACTGTAATATCTCTCCTATGATTGTCTGCTTGCTTACCACTACACAAGCAGGCAGATCCATGAGCAGTTGAGGCGTGTGATGATGACGTCAGCGCGCCGCTCACCTAGGCCGCCGCTGGGTGTACCAAGATGGCCACCGCTCGGGAGCAAGGCCGAAGCCGCGGCCTTTCCTATGGGCTCAATCCGCGGATCGGCACACCATGCGATCTGCGGATTGAGAGGCGGGAGCCAGATGCAGCCATCAAAAGAGCCACATCTGGCTTGCGAGCCATAGGTTCCTGACCCCTGCTGTAAGTCTTCACAGTTACTCTTGGTGGGCGCAGGAATGGGCCCAGCTGTGAAATATTAGATCAAGAATTGTAATTACATGCCCCTGTTAAACAGGGGCAGAAAAATTGGGCCTTTGGTGGTGGTGGTGGTGGTGTTGCCACAACACTGTAAGCCCTCACAGTTACTCTTGGTGGGCGCAGGAATGGGCCCTGCTGTGAATTATTAGATCAAGAATTGTAATTACACACCCCTGTTAAACAGGGGCAGAAAAATTGGGCCTCAGGCAATGGTGCCACAACACTGCAACCCCTCACAGATACTGTACTTGGGAGCGCAGGAATGAGCCCTGCTGCAAAGTATTGCATCAAAATGTTTATTTACACGCCCCTGCTAAACAGGGGCTGAAAAATTGGGCCTTAGGCAATGGTGCTGGTGCCACAACACTGCAACCCCTCACAGATACTGTAGTTGGATCGCAGCAATGAGCCCTGCTGCAAAGTATTGCATCACAAATTGTAAATACACACCCCTGTTAAACAGGGGCTGAAAAATTGGGCCTTAGCCACTGGTGGCGGTGCCCAGAACCAAAAATGTTCTTACAAGCTATCAGCATGATCATTGAGGAGGAAGAGGATAGTCACTCAGCATCAGCATAGGCAGTCTTGAAGGGATCTGACATTTCAAAAAAAAATATTTGATTACATCAGGATCAGGTGCTTGGTAGCTGGTGGTGATCCAAGACTGATTTATTTTTATGAAGGTCAGTCGATCGACCGAGTCGATGGACAGGTGCACCCTGTGATCGGTTACAAAGCCTCCAGCAGCACTGAATGTGCGTTCCGAAAGAACGCTGGATGCAGGACAGGCCAGTAGCTCAATTGCATACTGTGCAAGCTCTGGCCAGTGATCCATCCACAAGACCCAGTAACCCAGAGGATTTTCGGTGGGAAAGGTGTCCAAGTCTGATCTTGCCCCTAGGTATTCCTGCACCATGTAAACCAGACGCTGGCGATGGTTGCTGGAACCGATCATACCTTGGGGCTGCGTCCTAAAAAATTGTCTGAACGCATCGGTCAGACGGCCACCTTCTCCACCGCTCCTTCTTTGACTGACCGAAGCCTCAGCAACACATTGTCCAGGATCAGAATTTTTTAACCTCCCAGTCTCTGGGAACGTGTTGCACAGACCTTTCTGCAAGGCCTCCTGAAAATGCTTCATCCTCTGCGACAGCAAAATAAGATCTGCAACCTTACCCTTGTAACGTGGATCAAGGAGGGTTGCCAGCCAGTAATGATCCCTCTCCTTGATCACACGAATAGGAGGATCCTTCCGCAGGCTTTGCAGGATCAGGGAGGCCATGCAGTGTAGGTTTGCTAAGGCATTTGGTCCAGAGTCCTCTGGGTCACTAAGGACGACATGATCCAAAGCCACCTCCTCCCAGCCACGTACAAGTTCATGGGGGTCTTGGGACTGTAATTGATCCCTTGAAGACTGCTGCTGATGCTGAGTGCTAGGCTCCACCTTCATGCTGAAACAATAATCCTCCTCCTCGTCCTCTTCCTGTGTGATAGCCGGGCCAGCAGGAACACTGTCTGGATAAAGGGGGCCTTGAGATGTAAGGAAGTCCTCCTCTTCCTGTCTCTGTTCTGCCTCAAGTGCCCTGTCCATTATTCCATGCAGCGTGTGCTCCAACAGGTGGACAAGAGGGACAGTGTCACTGATGCATGCACTGTCACTGCTCACATCCTAGTGGCCTCCTCAAATGGTGCCAGGACAGTGCATGCATCCCTGATCATGGCCCACTGGCATGGGGAAAAAATCCAAGCTCTCCTAACCCTGTCCTGGTGCCATATTGCAACAGATACTCATGGATGGCCCTCTGCTGCGTGTGCAGCCGCTGCAGCATGGCCAACGTAGAGTTTCACCTGGTGGGCATGTCACAGATTAGGCAGTTCTTGGGCAGGTTGTAATCCTTTTGCAGTTCAGCCAGGCAAGCACTGGCATTATATGACCGGCAGAAATGCCCACAGAGTTTCCTGGCCTGCCTCAGGACCTCCTGTAAGCCCGGGTACCTGCCCAAGAACCGCTGCACCACTAAGTTAGGGACGTGAGCCAAACAGGGCACATGGGTCAGTTGTCCCTGTCGGAGGGCGGAGAGGAGGTTGGTGCCATTGTAGCAAACCACCTTTCCTGGCTTAAGCTGGCGTGGCGTCAACCACCTCTGAGCCTGCCCCTGCATAGCTGACAGAATCTCTGCCCCAGTGTGGCTCCTGTCCCCCAAGCACACCAGCTCAAGCACTGCATGGCATCTTTTTTCCTGCGTACTTGCGTAGCCCCTTGAATGCCTACGGAGCACTGTGTCAGAATCACCACTAGTAGCATTTCGGAGGCGTGGTGGCAGAACAACCTCCAACACTACTGCACCTTGTCCTGCATCCTTCCCAGCTGCCAGCAAAGTCACCCAATGCGCCGTGAAAGATAGGCAACGTCCCTGTCCATGCCTGCTGGACCATGAGTCAGCGGTAATATGCATCTTACCGCTGATTGCCCTGTCCAGCGAGGCCAAGAAATTGCCTTCCACATGCCAGTAGAGAGCCGGAATCGCCTTCTGTGAGAAAAAGTGGTGCTTGGGAACCTGCCACTGAGGAACCACACATTGCACAAACTCACGGAAGGGGGCAGAGTCTACCAACTGAAAAGGCAGCAGTTGAAGTGCTAGCAATTTAGCCAAGTTAGCATTCAACCGCTGGGCATGTGGATGGCTGGGGGTGAACTTCTTTCGGCGGTGCAGCAGCTGGGGCAGGGAAATTTCCCTGGTACAATCTGACGTCGGTGTACCAATAGCAGATTGCCCGCAAGTACTTGGCTGTGACACACCTAATTCTACACCTTCATTCCTCTCAGTGCAGGTTTCAGAGAGGACTGACGGTATAGTGGGGTTGGAGATCCCAGCTGATGAGGAGCAAGGAGAGGTCTGCTTTGTTCTTTGGTGTGGGTCTTTTAGGTACGCTTGCCAACGGACTGCATGGCAGGTCGACATATGTCTGGTCAAGCACGTGGTGCCCAAGCGGCTGATGTTTTGGCCACGCGAGATAAACTTCAGACATATGTTGCAAATGGCAACGGTGCGATCTGCTGCACACGTCTGAAAAAAGGCCCACACCAAAGAACTTTTGGAATAACGCGCAGAGACAGCAGCGCCCTGCACATGCGGAGCTCTGCGGTGTGATGCAGTCGGTGTGCTGCCCTTAAGCTGGCCCCTGGAGGGCAACCTGCCTCGTTGGAGATGTGCCTCCTCCTCCTCTCTCCTATCAGGCACCCACGTGGAGTCAGTGACCTCATCATCCCCTCCCTCCTCATCACTGGAGCAAATCTGGCAGTATGCTGCAGCTGGGGGAACATGACTGCCAGATAGCTGTCCTTGTTGGGCACCCCCTCACTCTGGGCTCACGTTACTACCTCCTCTCTTTGGGCTCACGTTACTGCCTTCCTCTAGCTGCGTTCCATCATCGGAGCCTTCAAAACGCTGGGCATCCTCCTGGAGCATGTACCCAACACTGTGGTTAAACAGTTCGGGGGACTCCTCAGGAGGACATGGTGGGGCTAGGGAAGGCGTGACTGATGCCATTGAGCTGAGGGAAGAGGCCGCTTTGGCCACTGCTTTGCCAGACAAAGTACCCTGAGCCTGGGTGAGAGAGGATGGCTTGGTCATCCACTCTACCAAGTCTTGGGCGTGTTGCGGCTCAACATGGCCAGCTGCCAAAAGGAAGGACAAGCGTGTCGCGCGGCCACGTGCTAATGAGAATGCATCGTGTCCACGACCAGCACTGTTGCCTCTAGACACAGAGCCTGCTTGCCCTCTTTTATTGCCTCGTGACTGTCTGCCTCTCCTTGTTTGCCTTCCAGACATACTAATGGCCTGCAGTGAGATGTAGCTGCACGAAGGTGGGATGTATATATATATATATATATATATATATATATATAATGCAGCTATAAGAATCAACTGCCTGATGTGGTATTAGTATGAGAAAAGCAGCAATTGTTTTCAGTTAGTTTTAGGTGAACACTGAGCGGAGGACACAGTACACTAACTGAAAATACTCGCAGCTCTCTGCCTGTGGTTTTATTATGAGAACACCACTAATTGTATTCAGGTGAGCTTTAGGTGAACGCTATGCAAAGGACACAGTACACTAAGTGAAACACTGCAGCTAGCACAATCACCTGCCTGCCTGTCATAGTATAGAGAATAACAGGAACGGATCTAGCTAAACTGAATACAGTGTATAAATATATATACAACACCTAGGATGCATATATATCCTCTACACACTGTAACAGCAGCTAACTGACTCGCCTGACTGCTCTAACTCAATATAATTGACACTGTCTCTCTCTCTCTCTCTGTAAGCTCTCTCTTTAACCATGCAACACACTACACCAGGCCGCCACATAGGCGGCCTTACATAGGGTGAGGCGTGTACTAAACCCCCTGAGACCTGAGACATAATTGGCCAAAGCCACCCTGGCTTTGGCCAATTATGGCTCTCCGTTTTTTGCGCGCTGTGATTGGCCAAAGCATGCGGGTCATAGTGCATGCTTGGCCAATCATCAGCCAGCAATGCACTGCGATGCCGCAGTGAATTATGGGCCGTGACGCGCCACTCGAATTTGTGAACGGCCCATAACGTTCGCAATTCGGTGAACAGACGATGTTCGAGTGGAACATGGGTTTGACTCAAACACGAAGCTCATCCCTATTCCCAACATAAGAAGTATTGCACTTCCTTATTTAGTCCATGATTTAGTCATGAATAACAGCGGGGCTGAGCCCCACCAGAGGTCAGAGAGTGAGGATGGAGGAGAACAACTAAGATGAAGACTGGACTGATCCTGAAGACCACCATCATTGGGATATTCACTCCTCCCCCTCAATATCCCTTTCTGTTTAAGGTTCCAAGGTTGGAGAATGTTATCACAGTATTATCAACAAATCATCAGATATAACATTTCCAGCTGGTAGGAAATGGGTGCAAAATAAGTCAGGACTATCTAATGTACAACTTATTATATAGGATACAACAGTTAGGATTTTATAGTATCAGAACAATGTAATGTACAACATAGAGTATATAGTGTAGGGGTCAGGAGTATGTAATGTACAATATAAATTATACAGTGTAACGGTCAGGACTCATAATACTGGTATTCAGTAATCAGTGGAAGCTTAAATGTTTACATGAGACAAGTTGCAGAGATCCCACACCACTGCCTCCCATCTCCTGAGACTGCACTCAGTGACTTGGGTCTGAGACTATACAGACATATCCCTCCACCCGACACAGCCAGCAAATAACAGAGCAAGTAATCCTGGGAGAATTGTTCTGTCAGAGATCTTGTCATACCCGGGTATGGGGCAGAAGACCCAAAACACATACCCCAGGTGCCTAGATCTAGTAATGCCTATGTTGAAAATAAACATTTTGCTGCCAGCTGAACCCCAGAATCTCCATAAATCCAGTCTAGATACATAAATTGTGTCTGCAGCACAGAGAAGGAAGATTATCCGAGAGAAATACAGGAATACAGGACGGGGAACACAGCTCAGGAAAGTGACCAGGGGATTACAGGCTGATATCACCCAGTCCCCGCCCTACTCTGGACCAATCAGTGAGCAGTATGGGTGGAGGAATGTATTTAGTGTTAGTGACCCACCTGTGCTGATCTCTGTAGGAGTGTCCTCCTCTATAAATGTCCTCGTTATTCCATCCTCCTCCATAGACTGCTGATCATCCCTCACATACCTCTCTTCTTCGTCTTCTGATTTAACCTCAAATTCTATATCGATTGGATCTCCACTCTAAATCAAGAAAATGAGAGAGAATATCATCTGTAAACAATAGGAATTATTATTGTGACATCACATCTATAAAATCCACACATCCCTCCACAAGTCCATGTCTAGATGCTCCGTCCTACCAACCTTTAAATAAGGAGGGATGGTGTGACCTTCCTGTATGGAATCCCCGGAATACAGAGGACGGGGACATCTCTCTGGTAGGTTCCTGGTATTAGGTGGCTCCATCATATCCTTTTGTCCTTCTGATAACTCCTCCATCACTCCATACTCCTCATCCTCCTCTTTATACTCTTCTTTAACATCAATATTATCATCCCCGAGGTTTCCACTCTGAAAGATGTAATAAAACATTCATTGTAACAAACATGCTAAGTATATAGGGGCGTGTCCAAGCCACAGACCAAGATGGCCGCTCGGCTCTAGAACCCCCTTCCACACCGGGTCTATTTTGTGGCTCACAGCGCACTAGACAGCCACTTTGAGCCCCAAACACAAACAACGGGAACAACCAAGCTATGTCCCGCAGAAGAAATCAGACATCGGGACCGCGCCGCTTAACAGATTTCTTCATGCAGACGACCAGCAAGCATGCACAAGATGGCACCCGGGAGAACGGCCACTCTCCTCTTCCTCCTCACACACAGCCTTTACCTCCTACAGCCTCAGACGATCTCTCTGACATGGAGGACTCCTCACAGCAGCAAGACAACCTCACAGCTTCTGATAGACGTAAGAGAGCTGTAGAATCACCTGCACACTCTCCACAGAAACTTCCCTCAGCTAAGAAGCATTACTGGGCAGACATCCCTGAGTCAGCAGCAGACACTCCAGCACAGCACACAACACCCCTAGCTGCCTTCCCTGCATCAGACGCCCCTGCCTCTGAAAACACCATTAAGGCTATGTTATTATTCCAGGCTGGTCTGCATTCTGAGCTATGATCCTCAGTGTCCCACCTTACTCACAGAATAGATGGCATTGAAGACCGCACAGATCACCTAGAATTACAGTTAGGAGTGATCATAAAAGCACATGATGAAATGGTAGATGCTCATGAGGAACAGACGGACATGATCCCTAAACTACAAATTGAAAGTTGCAGATTTAGAGGATCGCTCCTGCCGCAATAATTTAAAGATAAGAGGAATCCCTGAAACTGTCAAACCACAAGATATCATGCCGCGTACACACGACCGTTTTTAATGTCATTGAAAAAAACAATGTTTTTCTCAACGTGATTCTTTTTAAGCCTACCTTGCCTACACACGATCATGAAAAAAAATGCTAGAGCAAAGCGCAGTGACGTACGACGGCACTATAAAGGGGAAGTTCCATTCGGATGGCGCCACCGTTTGGGCTGCTTTTGCTAATCCTTGTGTTAGTAAAGTTTGGTGAGAGATGATTCGCGCTCCCGTCTCATCACTTGCTTCTGAGCATGCGCGTTTTTTTCACGTCGTTAAAGCCTACACACGGCCGTTTTCATGACGATAAAAAAGACGACATGAAAAACGACTAGAAAAATTAGAGCATGTTCCAAATTTTTAATGCCCATTTTTCACGTAGTGAAAAATTCTCTGGAGCCCACACACAATCGTTTTTAACCACTTCCCGCCCAGTCAATAGCAGATTGACGTCCGGGAAGTGGTTCTGTTATCCACCCTGGACGTCATATGACGTCCTGCGGGATAACAGCCGCCGCGTGCCCGGGGGGGCGCGCATCGCGGCGATCGGTGGAGCGGTGGGTCAGTCTGACCCACCGCTACACTGATCTCGGTAAGAAGCCTCCGTCGGAGGCTTTTTACCACGTGATCAGCCGTGTCGAATCACGGCTGATCACAATGTAAACAGGAAGAGCCGTTGATCGGCTCTTCCTCACTCGCGTCTGACAGACGCGAGTAGAGGAGAGCCGATCGGCGGCTCTCCTGACAGGGGGGTTTGCGCTGATTGTTTATCAGCGCAGCCCCCCCTCGGATACCCACACTAGACCACCAGGGAAGCCCCCCAGGACCACCAGGGAAGCCCCAATCATGGGGATGGCCCCCATGGCCATCCACATGTAGTAAAAAGAAATAAATAAAATAAAAACATTTAAAAAAATATGCCAATCAGTGCCCACAAATGGGCACTGACTGGCACTTTCACAATGTGTGGTGGCTGGCATTGCTGGGCACCAGTGCCACCAATGCCACCTACTAGTGTCCATCAGTGCCACCTATCAGTGCCCATCCGTGCCAATCTGTGCCCACCTATCAGTGCCACCCATAAGTGCCCATCAGTGCCGCCCATGAGTGCCCATCAGTGCCGCCTATGAGTGCCAATCAGTGCCGCCTATGAGTGCCAATCAGTGCCACCTATGAGTGCCCATCAGTGCCACATACCAGTGCCACATATCAGTGCCCATCAGTGCCGCCTATCAGTGCCCATCATCAGTGCCCATCAGTGCCACCTCATCAGTGCCCATCAGTGCCACCTCATTGGTGCCACCTCATCGGTGCCCATCAGTGTCGCCTTATCAGTGCCCTTCAGTGCCACTTTATCAGTGCCCGTCATTGAAGTAGAAAAGGTACTTATTTACAAAAAAAATTAACAGAAACAAAGAAAAACGTAGTTTTTTTAAAAAAATTCGCTCTTTTTTTATTTGTTGTGCAAAAAATAAAAATCGCAGAGGTGATCAAATACCACCGAAAGAAAGCTCTATTTGTGGGAACAACATGATAAAAAATTTGTTTGGGTACAGTGTAGCATGACCGCGCAATTGTCATTCAAATTGCGACAGTGCTGAAAGCTCAAAATTGGCTTGGGCAGGAAGCTGTATAAGTGCATGTTATTGAAGTGGTTAATGACCAAATAAAAAAATTGCATTTTTCTCGTCATGAAAAACGGTCGTGTGTACGCGGCATCATACCTTTCTTGCAGCAGCTTTTCCTAAAGCTTATCTCAGATCTCACACCTAGAGATTTACTAATAGATAGAGCACACCGGATCCCCAAACCAACACATCTGCCTGACACAGTCCCTAGAGACGTGCCAACGAGGATCCATTTTTATCATATCAAAGAACGCCTACTCAGAGCGGTCAGATCCTCCCACGCACTCTCCCCTCCATACGCGAGGATAGTCCTGTACCAGGACCTGTCTGCAGCAACCTTAAAATTGAGAAAAGAATATACCCCCATCACTGCGAGTTTGAGAGACCACAATATGGTTTACCGCTGGGGCTTCCCCCACCAAATTGCTGGTCACATATCAGAGCCAACAAATCACCACCACATCCCCTAAAGATGGCTACAAGATGCTCTATAACTGGGGCCTAACACCTTCATCATCTACAAGTCACCCAAGTAACAACGCAATCCATAAATCCTGAGAGATATGCTGCATAGCAATCACAAAACCTACCTGATGCTCTCATGACCACAAAGTCTACCTACCCCCCCTCAGACAAGATGTCTAGTTCCTCATTACCCACTTGATCTAAGGCCCAGAACGTGGACCAAAATGTTATAACTGTTTAATCTTTTTCTGGTTATCACAAGCCCTGGCATGAAGTGTACTACGCACACAGCCTACATTCACTGCAATTGTTTCTATTATTTTTTGTGTTAATTACGACTGTTTGTTTAATCATAACCTACTGCTTATGATAATACTAATCTGAGTCCAGATACCGTTCCTTATCCTCTCATGTATCTACAACTCATGGTACTTCTACCTCTTCATTTTGCATCCTTCTAACGATACTATCACTATGCCCATCCGTATTACCACTATCAATTCAAATGGCCTTAATAGCCCCTACAAAAAGGCCTAGAATGTGGCCAGAAGCCATCACTCAAAAAACAGACATACTTTGCATTCAAGAAATGCACTTTATGCAAGACAAAGCTCCCTCATGTCAACACCACCTCTACCCCCATACTTACTTTGCACATGCTACCAAAAAAATTAGGGGTGTCATGATTGCTATACATAAATCCCTAGCTTTCCAGCTCCGTCACCTGGAGGCCGATCCCTATGGCAGATACCTAATCCTAGATGCCCTCTTTGACACAATACCATATATTACAGCCAACATATATGCTTCTACCTCTCATCAAAAGCAATAATGAATAATCCCATTACCTCATTATCTCATTACCCAAAAGGAACATATAATTTTATGCTGAGATTTTAATGACAGGATTGAGATAACTCTTGACTCCTCTAACCAGCGCAGACAAAGATCCACGGCCCTTTCCACACTCACACAACTGGAAGATCTTTATAAAACCTGGCAGTGTTTACATGGGACAGAGAGGGACTATACCTTCTACTCTGCCACACAAAATTCATACTCCAGAATTGACCTTTTGCTGCTACACAAAAGTACCCTGCAAACCATATCCCATGTAAATATAGGCTTAATTACATGGTCAGACCAAGCACCGGTTACGTTTAACATTTCGATCAACCGGTCCAATAAACTGTCCACCATCTGGCGCATGAACACCTACCTTTTATCCCAACCTCAGTGTCAGGAAAAAGATCAAGCAGGAGTTGGAGACCTACTTTGTGTGCAATATGAACTCTGTATCAAATAACGTACTACTTTGGAACTCCCATAAAGCTTTTATGAGAGGTATTTTCATTAAGGGAAACGAGAAATACAAGAGAAACGAGAAATACAATATAATCCTTGATCAGATATGCAAATTAGAAAAGACGAACAAATCCTCTCCTAATGATGCAGATACCACCTGCTTATGTACACTCAGAAAGGGATTTTGCTCCTTCCTATATGCCTTCTTTGATCGCCACATCAAACGACAAGGTCACATGGTATACCTCTTGCAATAGACACGGTGCTCTCCTAGCCAGACAAATTAAACGTAAAGCTGCCGCCTCCAAAATCCCATACATGCAAACAGCCCAGGGCCGTAGAGTCAGTAATCCCGTAGACATCGATTTCGAGATTTCTACACATCCCTTTACACCTAAATACCTCCATAGATACCACTAATTTAGAAACCTCCCGCATCTCCCAGATCCTCCACCCATTGCAACTGCCCTCACTTACGGCCGACCACCTAGCAGATCTTAACGACCCGTTCTCTGCACCAGAAATCTTAAAAGCGATCGGCTCACTACCCTTACATAAAGCCCCAGGAGCTGATGGCTTTTGTAATGAGTACTTTAAAACATACGCAGACACTCTAACACCACACCTCTGTACTTCCTTTCATCACATTATGCAGACTGGCGACATCCCAAAAGAATCCTTAGAGGCCCTCATTGTCACGATTCCCAAACCGTTTAAACCTCACGACAACCCAGCCAATTATAGGGCTATATCACTCCTAAACACTAATCTTAAAATCTATGCAAAGATCCTAGCCTCCCGTATATCACGTCACATCCCTTTACTAATACATGCAGACCAGGTCTGATTTATTTCAAGGTGCCAAGAATCTGACGGCACTAGGAGAATCTTAGACTTCATACAATGGGTGGAATTCCACAAAACACCTTCTCTGCTCCTCTCTTTGGATGCAGAGAAGGCGTTTGACAGAGTCCATTGGTCCTACCTTAACTCAGTCCTCCAAAAATGTTCATTTGTAGGCAACATCAACACTGTGATACTAGCTTTGTATTCACACCCATCAGCGAGGGCTTGGACGCTTGGTATGACCTCTGACCCTTTCACGATTTCCAATAGAACAAGACAGGGATGACCCTTCTCTTCATTAATATTTTCTCTAGTGATGGAACCCCTTTGCAGCAGCCATAGGAGCCCACCCGATGATCTCAGGATTACAAATCGGAGACACTACCCACAAATTAGGACTCTATGCTGATGATGTCATTGTAGTTCTGACCAGTCCTCTTCAGTCCCTACCAGAACTTCATGATCTGCTGATACAGTTTGGCCAGATATCCTTATACAAAATCAACTGCGCTAAATCAAATTTGATGGGCATATGCCTAGATCAAGATACAAAAACAAATCTCACTCGTCTATCCCCGTTTCCATGGGCCCCGGCCTCAATGCTTACTTACCTAGGGATACAGTTAACTGTCCCCTCCTGCAATATCCTCCATACAAATTATGATGCACTTCTTAAAGCGGAGTTCCACCCACTTTTGAGAGGTGGTCTTAAAGCGGAGCTCCGCCGAAAAAAAAATATTAAAAGCCAGCAGCTACAGCAGCTGCTGACTTTTAATATTAGGACACTTACCTGTCCTGGAGTCCAGCGACGTCCGCAGCAGAGGACGAGCAATCGCTCATCACTATGCTGCCCCCACTGCCATCCTCGGTGAGGGAAAAAGGAAGTGAAGCCTTGCGGCTTCACTGCCCAGTTCCCTACGGCGCATGCGCGAGTCGCGCTGCGCCGTTCTGACTGGTCCCCGTGTGTTCTGGGAGCCGAGTGTCTCCCAGAACACAACAGGTATTCTGCGGGAAGTGACGTACTTCCCGCAGATTTCCCGCAGAGAGGGCTCCCGTTAGTGGGTGCAAATACCTGTCTTAGACAGGTATCTGCACCCCCTTCCCCCTAAAAGGTGTAAATTGTGACACCGGGGGGGGGGGGAGGGTTCCGATGAGCGGAAGTTCCACTTTAGGGTGGAGCTCCGCTTCAAACGAAAGACCACCCATCGTTTTTGGATATTGAAATGTTTTATTTTTTTTACAATAGTACCCTTTTTAGAAGTACGAGTGGCTCAGGACGTCACATCCTCTTCTTCTGCGAGCAACCTCGTTGTCTTCTGGGTCCTGTGTGTCCCAGAAGACAAACTGGCCATTCACAAAGCTCCATGGGACTCACGCATGCGCAATCGGAAACCGGCAGTGAAGCCACAAGGCTCCACTGCCGGTTTCCCTTAGTTGGAATGGCGGTGCCTACACCCGATGGATGGATCAGCCTCGGGGGGGGGGGGGGGGGGGGGGTGGCGACATTGCGGGATCCCTGGATAGGTAAGTTTCCTTATTTAAAGTCAGCAGCTCCAGTGTTTATAGCTGCTGACTTTTAAAAAAAAAATAAAAAATTGCGGCTGGAACACCGCTTTAAGAAACTGCAGAATATCAGCACCTCCCTCCGAACCACCCGGGCTTCCTGGGCTGGGAAGAGAGCACTATCCAAAATCTTTTTCTTGCCTCACCTGCTATATATGTTCCGAACTCTCCCAGTACCGCTATTCTCTTCTCAACTGGATACGCTACAACGCACCATCAACAACTATATCTGGGATGGCAAACGTCCCAGAGTTAAACACTCCACCATGTGCACTGCAACGGCCAAAGCAGGAATGGGAGCTCCTAACCTCAAGAACTACTACAAAGCAGTTCTCATAAACCAAACCCAACATTGGTGGTCACCCTCATCTCACCCTTTGTGGGTGCAAATAGAAGAATCCGCCCTTTGCTACCCCACCAAATCTCTGCTAGAGGCCATATGGCTACAACATCGACCAACGCCATCTTTCTTAATCACAGTAAACGCAACCCTCAAAGTCTAGTGTTCAATTCATCAGTAAAATAACGGTCTCTCGGATAAAGCAATGGAATCTCTCCCTCTGGCTGCACTGGAAACAATATGCTCTGATGTGTCCCTCGCCTCCTGGATAGCATTACCACAATTGGAAACATTCTACATGAAGGGAAGCTTCCAACACCTACATGAAGATTACAACATTCCCAATAAGGACTTCTTCAAGTACCTAGGAGTGCGACATGCTCTGTTCTCTATCACAAAATAAGATCAACCCATCATGATGGGTCCATGGTACATGTCTGGTGGTCCTGCCCTCTGCTCCTTCCCTTCTGGCAATCTGTTCAAATACTGTGTTGCGTTTAATATAAAATAAATCATATTTTTTAACAATCAGACATAGGATACATGGGACAATATTACAATAGTGAGTTGGTCAGATTACTGTCAGTTTTTTGGTTTGAGTAGATTGCTCAAACAAATGCTGTTTTCATACAATGGGGTTAGATACCATTGTTGTATTCAACAGGCTATTGTCTCTATAGCTACATTACTTGTTTGAGATTTCTTTCAGCTCTCAAACTGAAAGAATGACTGTTAGATTACTGACAGGTTTGGTTTGAGTAGACAATGGGTAGATAGCATTGTTGTATTCAACAGTCCATTGTTTCTACAGCTACAGTAAACAGGTATGTTTTCCGTTGTTTGGTAACTATGGTAAACAGCCTGACACATAAAAGGGGGATTCAGGCATAAGCTAAGACACACACATCATGTTGCTGTAAAATCAGAAGAAGCCACTGATGATAGAAGAACAGAACCTGGTCTCCAAGAAGAGTCATTGCCAATGGAGATCACGAACACACCGTAACAGAAGATAAGTAACTTCAATGTATTTGTAGTTATAGACCATAGGCTGTTCTATTTTCTAGGCATTTTGCTTGTTATAGAGATCTGTCAGTCTTGTATTCCTAAGATTGTAATAGTTTTGTATGTACAGCATCTTTGTATAGTAAAAGCACATTTACACACTGCAGAAGTCTCAGATTCCTTGTTATACCACAGAGTAACCTTGCTAGATAGACGCAAGCAAAACAAATAATCATCACCAACATCACCGGCAACTCTACAAAAATCACACCACAACTGCCATTGCTAGGCTTGGGAATGGGAACATGGGATTCTTCTCATCATGTCATCCTCCTTACTCACATTCTAATTGCAGCTAGACTTTCCATAACAAGGAACTGGAATATCATATCGCCACCTTCTTCTCAACTAGTCTCCCAACTCCTTAATCTACAATTCTACATATAGCGATACCCCCAGTTAAGAGGGCTGCCTTGATTGTTTTGGGCCCTGTAGTGCACCGCTGTCATCCCCTGGCAATCGGCTCTAACCTCTCGTGGCACAGTCAGTAAAGGGGATGATAGAATTGCAATCACTCTAATATTCTCTATGACACAATCCCACAGTAAGGCACACAGTATGGTATAGAACAGTAAATGACACTGACAACCAATATACTTAACTCTAATATTTTACTGTTGGTAAAGGTTGAAATGATAAACAGTATCACTATGCAATGTCACATGCAGAGCCCCACAATATAGATATACTTATTAAAACATCAAAACGTTCAGCAATATGATAGACAGTTTAACAGACCCCACTGCAGCTATCGTGGACAAAATGGCGCCCAGCAATGTCCTACATTACCCAGTCAGACCTGACTATGATTTGGGAATAGTTCTGTGGAAGAAATCTTCGCTAGCAAACACGGTGGTGCACTTTAAGAACAATTGTAATCCAACAAAGTAACGATGATCGGTAACTTTATAATGCCGGAGAGACTAATAACTCAGTTCTGTAGATAGTCTCCTCAAAGTGTAACTGCAATCACTGTGATGGCCCTGAATACAGTCAGTGGGCCTAAAGATACTGTGGTGTAGTTCTGAGCAGGTGCTCTCTCACCCAACCGGACTAGACCTTGTCCGTTACTTCCGTTACTGTGACTCGATTCACAATGTCCATGACACCTGGGTCTTCAGTCCTCCTGATAACAGCACTCAGCAACAGGATCAGACGCTCCGCAGGCTCCTCAGTGGATCGGAAGGCTCTTTGGAAAAGCACAAGGCCCAGGCCTCAGGCCTTGTACACCCAGCAGATCAGCACAGGGATCCTCTTGCTGGGAGGGCGGTGTCCAAAGAGAAAGGAGTGGGGCCCGCCTCCCTCTTATAAAGTCCACCCCAGCAGTCTTTGCACAGGGCAATGCACCCTGGGTGCCTCAAGGTGTACTGTAGTCTCTTGAGGTTTAAAGGGCGATACCCCGCTACATACAGATGGAACTTATGTTTGCCAAAGCAAACCTGACCCTACCTAAATTCCAGAGCGAATGGGCCCCATGGCTCAATTACTTCAATATTGACACCACCGCCTTACTTTGTTGATTACACAGTACTACTCTCTGTTGAACCTGACGATGCCTACCCTATTTGCTGAACACAACCCTCCTTCTCTGCCGAATTGCTTAAGTATAAAGTTTTCCACCACCCCGCCATAACACCCCCCCCCCCCCCATGTACCTGGATCTGAAATCTGCACTCCATAACATATTGTCATAAGAATTCTGCTTTGATATATTTGTATTCACTAGCGTTTTCTTTATTGTCATATTGTATATTGCATCACCTATGCCTTACGATGCACTCATAAGTGAAAGTTTGTAATGTAGCGGGGTTTCCTTTAAGGCCCCGGGACTACATTACCCAGAACCCCGTTGGCCACCGCAGAGACTCATGGGAGGGGCTATTTAAGGAAGAGGCGAGGCAGAGCTCGGCCTCTTTGGACACCGTGCTGCAAGCAACAGTTTCTTCTTGTGCGGATCTGCTGCTGTGCAAGGCCTGAAGCCTGGGGCATTGCATAACTTCCGAAGAGCCTTCCACCCCTACTGCGGAGCCTGGGTGGCACCTGACTTGCCGAGTGAATACATCAGTTGGATCGGGGACCCGATCGTTGCGGACGCTGTGTGCGGATACACAGCAGGTGGAAGTCCCGGACTGGGATCGCGTCCGGAGTGGTGAGCGGGCACCTGCCCAAACCAATAGACTGTGCCGTGTTCAGGCCTATAGACTGCATAGGCCCACAGTTCGTTTATCTGCCGTTCCCCGGGGGGACCGGTAGCAGGACAGAGTTGAAGTGTCCCCCCCCAGTATAGTGTTCCAAGTTATTGCCTGGTTGTGGATTACAAAGTACTATTCATCAAGTACACCACAGCAAAGCTGGATGCCACAGGACATAGATGGCTGGCGGCGCTGTCTGCCTTTAATTTCAGCCTGAAATACAGACCTGGGGCGGGAAATTGAGATGCGGACGCCTTGTCCAGAAGATCATGTCCCCACCTGCAGTACAGAAGATTGGACCCAAGTGGCACCCGACGGGGTGCGGGCCCTCTGTCAAGGGGCTGAACTCCAAGCCAGTGGAGGCTCAAGAGCAGAAGAGATAGGGGTTACCGTAGTGGGAGTCCCCAAGCAGTACTGTGGGGTGACCCAACTGGGGGAAGATAACTTGCCGAGACTGTCCAAAAAGGAGTTGAGATCCGACCAATTGGGGAGATCGGATCCTGATTCTCCAGGGCCTCTAGAACCAAACAGACTCATACGCCACCCCTCAAAGGAAGCTCGCCTGTTGAGAAAGGAGTGGGACAGGTTGCAGGTGCGTCAGGGAGTGGTCTACCGAAGGGGCCCCTCTGATGACCCGGAAGACAAATGGCAATTGTTCCTGCCCGAGAAACACAGAGAGACGGTCATGGTTGCTCTGCATGACAACCACAGCCACCTAGGGGCGGAAAGAACTTTCCAACTCGTTAGGGACCGTTTCTACTGGCCCTGCATGAGGGCTGAAGTTGAGGAATACTGCCATTCATGTGCAAGATGCATCCAGAGGAAGACTCTACCCCATCAAGCTGCCCCAATGGGCCATCTACAAAGTCAAAGCCCGCTTGATCTGGTATGCATTGATTTTCTCTGCCTCGAACCCGACCTGAGTGGACTAGGAAATGTTCTGGTAGTAACCGACCATTTCACCTGGTATGCCCAGGCTTTCCCAACCAAAGACCAAAAGGCCTCCACTGTGGCCAAAGTGCTTATGGAGAAGTACTTCGTACACTATGGGCTACCACAACGACTCCATTCAGACCAGGGAAGAAATTTTTAAGTCGACTGATCCGGAAACTCCTGGATTCCTTGGGGATTAAGAAGACAAGGACTACCCCCTATCACCCACAAGGTGATGCTCAGCCGGAGAGGTTTAACCAAACCTTGCTCAACATGCTGGGAACCTTAAGCGGCGAGAAGAAGCAACATTGGAGCAACCACATAGCGGCCATTGTGCATGCATACAATAGCACTACCAGCGACGCTACAGGATACTCACCCTATAGACTCATGTTCAGGAGAGAAGCAAGACTGCCAGTAGATCTGGCCTTTGGCACTTCCATAGACCATTGTTCTGCTGCTTCCCACAAGGGATATGTCGATAGACTCAGACGTAATTTCAAAGTGGCCTATGAACAGGCCCAGGCGGCCTCGGAACAAAGGGGGGCCCGCAACAAGAGAAATTTTGATTTAAAAGTTAGGATCCAAGATCTACAACCTGGAGACAGAGTGTTGTTGCGGAATTTGGGGATCCCTGGAAAACACAAGCTTGCAGACAGATGGAGACCTGAACCTTATGTTGTTTGCAAAAGACTGCCGGGCCTACCCGTTTACAGACTTAAACCAGAAGGGAAGGTGGGGCCCTTGAAGACCTGGCACCGGAACCACCTACTCCCACTGGCTGAGGCAGTTCGGATACCCCCCATGATGGATTCCCCTGAGCCAACTTCCATCCTGGATACTCCCCGACCAAACACTCGGTCCCAGACCCCCCGGATCGGGGATACAGAGACCTAGGAAATAAGTGAAGATGAGGTAGAAGAACTTGGTTGGCTTTGGCCTTCCCAGGCTCCAGAAACTTCTGCTATTGATCTTTCACCTGAAGAAGATGACGAGGACCAGACACTGAATGCAGAAGCCACTGAGTTCATCCCGTCCAGTCCTTGGTCAGATGCTTGGGAGGGTGTCTGTGACTTACCCCCACAGAAAGATCCAAGGGATTCCATGTATCTCCCTGCTCTGGAGTCCAGTGTTCCCGAAACAGAGCAGATTCCTGAGTCTATTCCGGAGGAGGAGCCCGTTTCAACAGAAAGTCCAAGAGGACAGAGGAAGCGAAGAGCCATAAAACCTCCCAGGAGATTAACTTACCCACAGATGGGGAGGAGTGCGGAAGACACTGTAGTTACTGCCAGAAGGAGTATGGAAGACCCTGATCCTCCCACTGTTCATTTGGTGGGAGGCAACCCCAACTCACTCTCTGACACAGTTAGGCAGGACACTAATGAGTTCACTACCTCGTTTTTGGTGGGAATTTCCCCTGCCGACATCATATGAAACTTTGATTGAGGTTGTACGTTCTGTGATTTGATGTTCTGTTATCTTTGGAGGACCAAAGAGTTTAAGTGGGGGGAGTGTGTAGCGGGGTCTCCTTTAAGGCCCCGGGACTACATTACCCAGAACCCCGTTGGCCACTGCAGAGACTCATGGGAGGGGCTATTTAAGGAAGAGGCGAGGCAGAGCTCGGCCTCTTTGGACACCGCGCTGCAAGCAACAGTTTCTTCCTGTGCGGCTCTGCTGCGGTGCAAGGCCTGAAGCCTGGGGCCTTGCATAACTTCCGAAGAGCCTTCCACCCCTACTGCAGAGCCTGGGTGGCACCTGACTTGTCGAGTGAGGACATCAGTTGGATCGGGGACCCGATCGTTGCGGACGCTGTGTGCGGATACACAGCAGGTGGAAGTCCCGGACTGGGATCGCGTCCGGAGTGGTGAGCGGGCACCTGCCCAAACCAATAGACTGTGCCGTGTTCAGGCCTATAGACTGCATAGGCCCACAGTTCGTTTATCTGCCATTCCCCGGGGGGACCGGTAGCAGGACAGAGTTGAAGTGTCCCGCCCCAGTATAGTGTTCCAAGTTATTGCCTGGTTGTGGATTACAAAGTACTATTCAGCAAGTGCACCACCGAAAGCTGGCATGCGAAGAAATCCCTATAGGAGGTGACTGAGATTTATTCCATGTCAGGCCTGACCGGGGTGGGGAGTTAAGATATTATTTAGTGCGCCATAGGGCGCGCATACCATAATAGCTACACGTGGTGGAGTACCGCGCTGCGCCATTATTGTGTGCTGTATTGATTTCTGCAGGGCTCTGCAAGCCAGTTGCATGTGTTGTGTTCTGCCTATGCTACTTTTGAGATAAGAGTAAATTGTTATATTTAATCTCTCGCCTCAGTGTGTTGTCTTCTGCCTATGCTACTTTTGAGATAAGAGTAAACTGTTATATTTAATCTCTCGCCTCAGTGTGTTGTCTTACTGCTAAGAGATTATCCCTTGCAATACTATTGAATGTGATACAAATATAACCCTAGACTAACTGTGCCAGAGTGAGTGAATGAATGAATGAATGAGTGAATTGTATAGCGCTCACATGCGAACTGAATCGCCTCTAGGCGCTTTTTGCAGCCAGTGTCTGCTTAGCTGGTGCGGTCATTTTACCCCGTAGGATCTCGACACGCTTAGGACACACAGTCGTACACACATATATACATATATACTGGCCCAATTTGGACTAGATCCAATTAACCTACCAGCATGTCTTTGGAGTGTGGGAGGAAACGGGAGTACCCGGAGGAAACCCACGCAGACACAGGGAGAACATGCAAACTCCAGGCAGAGGGTGTCATGGTCGGGATTTGAACCAGTGACCCTTTTGCTGCTAGGTGAAAGTGCTAACCACTACACCACTGTGCTGCCCCGAGTGGGTCGAGTAAGATTGCTGGGGGTTGGCGGTGCTGTACACAGGGCCCGAAATCAAACCAGCGGCTCTCTTAACTGGGGGTAGCGCTACAGTAAAATTTGCAATACTTTAATAAAAAAAGTAAAAAACACAAACACAAAACACGCTGTGTATAAATCAGAACTACCAATAATTGTCACTCATCTACCTGATGATGGTGGGGGATGGTGTGACCTTCCTGTGTGGAATCCCGGGAATACAGAGGACGGGGACATCTCTCTGGTGGGTTTCTGTAGCTGGATGACTCCACCATGGTGTCCTGGTACAGATCTTTGTCTTCTTTTAGAGACTCTGACTCCTCCATCACCCCATCCTCATCATCCTCCTCTTTTATCTCTTCTTTAACCTCAACTTCAGGATCTCTCAGGTTTCCACTCTGAATATAGAATAAAAATGACATCAATGGTAACAATGCAGATAATGTACAGATCCTAATGATACTATCAGTGATTGTTCCTCATCTACCTGATGATGGTGAGGGATGGTGTGACCTTCCTGTGTGGAATCCCGGGAATACAGAGGACGGGGACATCTCTCTGGTGGGTTCCCATTACTGGATCCATCTGTAGGAAACACACACACTGACTGAATACATTGTTTCTATGTGTTTATCAGATGATGGGGGATCTAGGTGGAGCCTCCGTACTGCTCTCTCCTTTACAATAAAGTCTCCTCTTACCCGGTGATGTGAGGGGCGGCTGATTGTCCATCATGACGTCCTTGTAGAGATCCGGGGTGTCCTTCTAAATCCTCCCACTCCTCCATGGAGAAATAGACAGTGACATCCTGACACCTTATAGGAACCTGACACACACAATGATACAGTCACCATCCAGACACATCCCTTGTCTGTTACTGGATAATGTCCCAGAATTCCCGGCACCGCTCACCTCTCCTCCATCATCTCTCTGGTGACTTCTAGAATCTTCTTTGTATTTCTCTATTCTATCAGGGAGGGAGGTGGAGGCAATGTGATGGTCATGTGATCTCCAGACTTCACAGGAGGAAAACTCTAGATCTGAACACAAATAGTAAAATTTAAATGATATTCCCAGAATCTTCCTCATCTCACCATTCAGTTTTCCATTTTATTAAAGCCCCACTTCAGGCTGAGGTTTTGGTTGCAGCCAATAGCTTTATCACTGATCTGTGTATTCTGGGAGTGGAGGAGCACCCCCATTGTCAGAATACAATAGTGCAGCAGGGAGGATTCCCCCATCCCCCTCCAATATGCGGATGGGGGAATCGGTTCAGCTTTTTCACTCAGCCTTAGGGTTACCACTTTATCCCTTTAAACCTGAACATTTATGAATTACATGGGTTCTGAGGCCAATTAAATGCAGATAAGGCACCAAGTGAGTTTAATTACCACTAGAGTTGAGCGGACACCTGAATGTTCGGGTTCGACCGAACTTCGGAAAAAAGTTCGAGTTCGGGACCGAACTTGACCCCGAACCCCATTGAAGTCAATGGGGACCCGAACTTCTGATGACTATTCGCGCTTGTTTCCCGTGCTTAGAACTGTCCCTGCACAAAGTGTCATTTCTGAAGGAAAGAAAAGTCATTTAAAACTCACTCACGGCTATTAATGAATTGTTGGCTCCCGGCAATACATAGAAAAGTCATTGATAAAAAAAAAAAGCGTGGGGGTTCCCCCAAATATCCATACCAGGCCCTTCAGGTCTGGTATGGATTTTAAGGGGAACTCCACCCCAATTTTTTTTAAAAATGGCATGGAGTACCCCCCAAAAATCCAGACCAGACCCTTTATTCGAGCACGCAACCTGGCAGGCCGCAGAAAAAGAGGGGGAACGGGAGAGCGCCCCCCCTCCTGAACCGTACCAGGCCACATGCCCTCAACATTGGGAGGATGTCCCTATGTTGATGGGGACAAGGGCCTCATCCCCACACCCCTTGCCCGGTGGTTGTGGGGGTCTGCGGGCGGGGGGCTTATCGGAATCTGGAAGACCCCTTCAACAAAGGGGACCCCCAGATCCCGGCACTTCCCTATGTGAATTGGTAATGGGGTACATTGTACCCCTACCATTTCACAAAGAAAGTGTAACAAATTGTAAAAAAAATACACAGACACCGTTGGGAAAGTCCTTTATTAAAAAATAAAAATAAAAAAAAAATAAAAAAAAACATTCCAGCGATGAAATCCAGTGTCCCGCGGCGATCCCGATGTCCAGCGCTGTCCACACGAAATGTCATTGGCTGAGCCTGAGCGGACCTGATGGGGAACTTCCTCCGCAGTGTAATAAATGTATAGACCCGCCCCTTCTAAAGTTCCCCATCAGGTCCGCTCAGCCAATGACGTAGGTGTAAGGCTGAGGACCTGATGCGGAACGTGAGAAGGGGCGGGTCTATTCATTTATTACACTGGAGGAAGTTCCCCATCAGGTCCGCTCATCCAATGACGTAGGCGGGGTCTGACATACGAGGGGGCGGACCTGATGGGGAACTTCCTCCACAGTGTAATACATGAATAGACATGTTGAGGGCATGTGGCCTGGTACGGTTCAGGGGGGGTTGGCGCTCTCTCGTCCCCCCCTTTTCCTGCGGCCTGCCAGGTTGCGTGCTCGGATAAAGGGTCTGGTCTGGATTTTTGGGGGGTACTCCCTGCCATTTTTTTTAAATTTGGGGTGGAGTTCCCCTTAAAATCCATACCAGACCTGAAGGGCCTGGCATGGATATTTGGGGGAACCGCACATATTTTTTTTTTAAATTTGCGGCAGGGTTCCCCTTAATATCCATACCAGACCTGAAGGGCCTGGTAATTGAATTTGGGGGAACCCCCACGCTTTTTTTTTTTTTATCAATGACTTTTCTATGTATTGCCAGGAGCCGACAATTCATTAATAGCCGCGAGTGAGTTTTAAATGTCTTTTTTTCCTTCAGAAATTACACTTTGTGCAGGGACAGTTCTAAGCACGGGAAACAAACGCGACTTTACATGCATATTACGGAACACTGGACCCGAACCCGAACACACAGTCAACTGTTTGGGTTCAGGTCCGGGACCCCAAAACCCAAAAGTTCGGGTCCGCTCAACCCTAATTACCACCTTAATCAGCCACAGAACCTGTGTAATACATATGTGTTCAGATTTAATGGAATGAGGTGACAACCTGACTCAGCCCACTGGCTGAATGATAAAACTGAACCATGTATGGCCAGCTTTGGAAGTAAGATATATTAATCATCGACTGATCACCCTGAAGGGGTTAATCTACATATTACCTCCTCGGCCACCAAATCCTGCATTGTCTTCTCGCTGCGTCCTTCCAAATGGAACGTCTCGTTTGTATCTGACATCACTTCCTGTCTGTATTCCATAGAGTCTTCCTATCTGGGTAGAGGTGAGATCACCACCTTGTGGAGCTCAGAGAAACTGCATCCCAGAGAAACATCTCAGTGTGAACACAGAGCTGTGCTGTGTGTGTATGTACTGTATATCCTTCCCCTTTCTCTCCTCCCTGAGTGTGTATGAAGAGGCGGAGCTCCTGAGTGTGTATGAAGAGGCGGAGCTCCTGAGTGTGTATGAAGAGGCGGAGCCCTGAGTGTGTATGAAGAGGCATAGCCCTGAGTGTGTATGAAGAGGCGGAGCTCCTGAGTGTGTATGAAGTGGCGGAGCCCCTGAGTGTGTATGAAGAGGCGGAGCTCCTGAGTGTGTATGAAGAGGCGGAGCCCCTGAGTGTGTATGAAGAGGCAGAGCCCTGAGTGTGTATGAAGAGGCGGAGCTCCTGAGTGTGTATGAAGAGGCAGAGCCCTGAGTGTGTATGAAGAGGCGGAGTCCTGAGTGTGTATGAAGAGGCGGAGCTCCTGAGTGTGTATGAAGAGGCGGAGCTCCTGAGTGTGTATGAAAAGGCGGAGCCCTGAGTGTGTATGAAGAGGCGGAGCTCCTGCTGGAACAGCGGTCGGAGGAGTAAGCCGAGTCTAGGAGGGAGACTGACAGAATCCGCAGCAGACTTGCAGGAGTGAGCGAGGAGGATCCATCGGAGGTGAGGAGAGTGTGAAGAATGTTGGTGACTCTGGTAGATGAAAAGCTGGGAGTCATATTGCTCTGGTGAGTGGGGAAGCACTACTAAGGGGGCGCCCTCACCATCACGTGTGTAAGAGGTGGAAGAAGGCCGTGGCTACACTACAGCTGGCACAGTTTGGAGCACGGGGCACTTTCACACCTTATCAACTTTTCATTGATTGGTGGATTTTTTCAGGACAAAATAAATTCATTGAAGTAGATACAAGGTGGAAGCAGTGGACTTGCAGAGAACACTATATTGAACACAAAATATTGTATGATTACATGAATTTGCACAGATTTTACGTTATTTAACCACTTAACGACCGCCCACCGCCGATTTACGTCAGCAGAATGGCACGGACAGGCAGAATCACGTAGATCTACGTGATCACCTTTGTGCAGTTGGGGGGTCCATCCGGACCCCCCTTCACTGCAGTGAGCGGCCGTTAAGTGTTCGGGAGCGATCAGGCATGAGGGGGCGGCCGCTCGATTCCGCCCCCCCCCCTCGCGATCGCTCCCGGCCAATGAAAATGCTTCCTCCGCCATGTGATGTAAACAAGGCTGGAGGAAGTGATGTCATCTCCCTCGCCGCGGTCTTTTCGTTCCCGGCGCCGAGCAGAGAAGAAGCAGGTTAGTGCACCAACAGTCCACTGACACGTAGGTACACATAGGCACACAAATCACCCCCCAGTCACTCCCAGATCACCCCCCAGGTCACCCCAAAGCCCCCAATCACAGTGTCACTGATTGCAGTGATCATTTATTTTACTGATCACTGCATTTAGTGTCATCTGTGATTGTAAAAAGTTGCAGGGCAGTTAGGATTAGGCCCCTTTAGGTCCAGGGTAGCCCCCTAACCCCCCCTAATAAAGGTTTAACCCCTTGATCACCCCCAGGTAACCCTTTCACCCCCTAACTTCAGCGTCACTAAGCGATTGTTTTTCCGATCGCTGTATTTGTGTCGCTGGTGTTTTAGATTATTAGTTATTTTTTTTTAGGTTTGCCGCAGGTTTTTATTAGTGTCAGGTACCCCCATATATTATTTTAACCCCCTGATTGCCCCTAGAGTTAACCCTTTCACCAGTGATCGCCGTATAAGCGTCACTGGTGTCACTGGTTAGCCAGTAAGTTATTTAGTTATTTAGGTTACCCGTCAGGTTTTTATATAGTGTCAGGTACCCCCATATTTAACCTAATAAAGGTTTTAACCCCCTGATTGCCCCTAGTTAACCCTTTCACCAGTGATCACCATATAAAGGTTACGGGTGACGCTGGTTGATTAGTTTGCTTTTTATAGCATCAGGGCACCCGCCGTATATAACCCAATAAAGGTTTAACCCCCCTGATCGCCCGGCGGGTGAGATCAATTAGGTTTTAGCGCCAGAGAGGGTCTGCGTCGCCCCAGGCAGTGTTAGGTTAGTGCCAGTAACGCTAACACCCACGCGCAAAGCATACACCCCCCTTAGTGGTATAGTATCTGATCAGATCTATACTAGCATCCCCAGCGGTTTAGGGTTCCCAAAAACGCAGTGTTAGCGGGATCAGCCCAGATACCTGCTAGCGCCTGCGTTTAGCCCCTCCGCCCAGCCCAGCCCACCCAAGTGCAGTATCGATCGATCACTGTCACTTACCAAACACAACACACATAACTGCAGCGTTCGCAGAGACAGGCCTGATCCATATCAACCAGTCCATAGCAAACGTCCATAGCAACCAGTCCATAGCAACCGTCCATAGCAACCATCCATAGCAACCAGTCTATAGCAACTGTCCATAGCAACCATCCATTGCAACCAGTCCATAGCAACCGTCCATAGCAACTGTCCATAGCAACCATCCATAGCAACTATCCATAGCATCCAGTCCATAGCAACTGTCCATGGCAACCAATCCATAGCAACCGTCCATAACAATCAATCCGTAGCAACCGTCCATAGCAACTGTCCATAGCAACCGTCCATAGCAACCAGTCCATAGCAACCATCAATATCAACCAGTCCAAGGTGAATGTTTTGAACGCTACCACTCAAAAGTGAAGTTTTAGCGTAGGGTACAGCATTTCACAGACAAGGACACACTTACACAGGGTCTCCCAAGATGCCATTACATTTTGAGAGACCCGAACCATTACAGTTGTAAAGTTACAAAAAAAAGTGTAAAAAAGAAAAAAAAAAACGTAAAAAACAAAACACAAAAAAAATATAAAATAAAATAAACAAAAATAGTTGTTGTTTTATTGTTCTCTCTCTCTCTATTTTCTCTCTATTATTCTGCTCTTTTTTACTGTATTCTATTCTTCAATGTTTTATCATGCTTGCTTTTCAGGTATGTAATTTTTTGTTTTCAGGTGCGCCATTCAACTGCAGCGCGGAATTATTTATCTTGACAGCAACAGCGTTTGCTCCCACGATACATAAAGCCGTGACTCCAGTGCTGTAGGAGGTGATTTCACCACCACAGTTAAAAAAAAGAGCATATATGCCGAAGCATGGGGGCAGCAGGGGCGGAGGAGCGATTTTGCTCCTAATGCCGCGTACATACGGTCGAAATTCCGACGGAGGCCTGCCCGTGGAAAATTCCGACCGTGTGTACGCGGCATAACTTTTTTGCGGGAGGATGCCCCCATGCTTCGGCATATATATATTTTAGGCACAGGTTGCGTTAAAACATTTTTTTATTTTTTACTAGGTTTTGTTTTGGTATTTGCTTTGCAGGTATGGCATGGTAAGGTCTTACTGTTGTACTGTAATGTTACTTTGTTTTAATGTTAACCACCATTTGCTTAGCAGGTACGCCATTCAGTTGCAGCGCGGATCTATTTATCTTGACAGCAACAGCGTTTGCTCCCACGATACATAAAGCCGTGACTCCAACGCTGTAGGAGGTGATTTCACCACCACAGTTAAAAAAAAGAGCATATATGCCGAAGCATGGGGGCAGCAGGGGCGGAGGAGCGATTTTGCTCCTAATGCCGCGTATATACGGTCGAAATTCCAACGGAGGCTTATCCGTGGAAAAGTCCGACCGTGTGTACGCGGCATAACCTTTTATGCCGCGTACATACGGTCGAAATTCCGACGAAGGCTTGACCGTGTGTACGCAGCATAACTTTTTTGCGGGAGGATGCCCCCATGCTTCGGCATATATGCCCATCATTAGAAGTGGGTGGAGGAAGGGAGGTATTCTAATGGTGGGCATACCCACCAATCAATCTCTTTTTTTCGTTCAGCCAATAGGCTGTATGAAAAAAAAGATTACAATACATGTCCAACAAGGACCAGCAACGTACTGGTATGTTGCTGGACTTTGAATGTTTATACCAGAATGATGCCTGCGGGTTTAGGTATCATCTTGGTATCATTCTTTTCAGCCAGCAGCCGGCTTTCATGTAAAAGCAATTCTAGCAGATAATTAGCCTCTAGACTGCTTTTACAAGCAGTGGGAGGGAATGTCCCCCCCCCCCGGATATAAAAAGCGCCATTGGGAAATTGGGAAAGCATTTTATCACACCAATCTTGGTGTGGTCAGATGCTTTGAGGGCAGAGGAAAGATCTAGGGTCTAACCCCCCAATTTTTTTCAAAAAAAGAGTACCTGTCACTACTTATTGCTATCATAGGGGATATTTACATTCCCTGAGATAACGATAAAAATGGTAAAAAAATAAAATATGGAAGGCACAGTTTAAAAATAAAATAAAAAAGCCAAATAAATAATAAAAAAATAAAAAAAAGCACCGCTGTCCCCCCCTGCTCTTGCGCAAAGGCGAACGCAAGCGTCGGTCTGGCGTCATATGTAAACAGCAATTGCATCATGCATGTGAGGTATCACCGCGAAGGTCAGATCGAGGGCAGTCATTTTAGCAGTAGACCTCCTCTGTAAATCTAACGTGGTAACCTGTAAAGGCTTTTAAATGCTTTTAAAAATGAATGTAGTTTGTCACCGCTGCGCGTTTGTGCGCAATTTTAAAGCATGTCGTGTTTGGTATCCATGTACTCGGCCTATGATCATCTTTTTTATTTCATCAAACATTTGGGCAATATAGTGTTTTTTAGTGCATTAAAAATAAAAAAAGTGTGTTTTTCCCCCAAAAAATGTGTTTGAAAAATCGCTGCGCAAATACTGTGTGGAAAAAAAAAATGCAACACCCACTATTTTAATCTGTAGGGCATTTGCTTTAAAAAAATATATAATGTTTGGGGGTTCAACATAATTTTCTTGCAAAAAAAAAAATGTTTTCATGTAAACAAAAAGTGTCAGAAAGGGCTTTGTCTTCAAGTGGTTAGAAGAGTGGATGATGTGTGACATAAGCTTCCTAATGTTGTGCATAAAATGCCAGGACAGTTCAAAACCCCCCCAAATTACCCCATTTTGGAAAGTAGACACCTCAAGCTATTTGCTGAGAGGCATGTCGAGCCCATTGAATATTGTTTTTTTGTCCCAAGTGATTGAATAATGACAAAAATAAAAAAAATAAAAAAATTTACAAAAAGTTGTCACTAAATTATATATTGCTCAAACATGCCATGGTTATATGTGGAATTGCACCCCAAAATACATTCTGTTGCTTCTCCTGAGTACGGGGATACCACATGTGTGAGACATTTTGGGAGCCTAGCCGCGTACAGGACCCCGAAAACCAAGCACCGCCTTCAGGATTTCTATGGGTGTAAATTTTTGATTTTACTCCTCACTGCCTATCACAGTTTCGGAGGCCATGGAATGCCCAGATGGCACAAAACCCCCCCCAAATGACCCCATTTTGGAAAGTAGACACCCCAAGCTATTTGCTGAGAGGTATGTTGAGTATTTTGCAGATCTCGCTTTTTGTCACAAAGTTTTAAAAATTGAAAAAAGAAAAAAAAAAAAAAATATGTCTTTCTTCATTTTCAAAAACAAATGAGAGCTGTAAAATACTCACCATGCCTCTCGGCAAATAGCTTGGGGTGTCTACTTTCCAAAATGGGGTCATTTGTGGGGGTTTTGGACTATCTTGGCATTTTATGGCCTTCAAAACTGTGATAGGTAGTGAGGAGTGAAATCAAAAATTTGTGCCCTTAGAAATCCTGAAGGCGGTGCTTGGTTTTCGGGGGCCCGTACGCGGCTAGGCTCTCAAAAAGTCCCACACATGTGGTATCCCCGTACTCAGGAGAAGCAACCAAATGTATTTTGGGGTGCAATTCTGCATATAACCATGGCATGTGTGAGGGGGTTAGCTCGGCAGCGGGTGTGTGTGACCCCCGGGATGGGCTCCCCACACAAAACAGGCCCAGCAAACGGAGGTTGTGGTTTTCAAAATCAAAAAGGTGCGGTTTATTTTCTATTTACAGTGACAAAACACAGCAAAGCAAAAGAAACATAACCAAAATAAATCCTGGTCAAGTTGACCTCTGACTAAACATACAGGTTTCCTAACTAACAACTGGGATCAGCCTAGTGCTGTCCTAGTCCCTAAGTCCCTGGTTTTAAATGTCCAAGCAAATAGCCACACAGGCTTTGTCTCACCGCACAGGGGTTCACTCTCCCTAGACAGTCCACACAGGTCTGGTTCCAGGCATGAGCTAACATCTAATGAAGCTGGGAGTTCTTATAGAGGCCTAAATGAGCTGACAAGCTTCAGCTGGTCTCATCAACTCCCTGTCTGCACGACGCCCAGCCCTCTCCCTAGAGGTATGAGTCATCCATGAGCCCACTATCCTCAGCTGGGCTTATACAACTCTCCACCTAGTTGTATAAGTCGGCGTAAAGCCTGAATCTGGGCGAAATATATCTACCCCCCTGGATGCAACCAGGTGACTTTACCTTCCTGCTGTCACACATGTTTGAGCAATATATCATTTAGCGACAACTTTTTGAACATTTTTTTTTTTCTTTTTGTCATTATTCAATCACTTGGGACAAAAAAAAAAAATATTCAATGGGCTCAACATGCCTCTCAGCAATTTCCTTGGGGTGTCTACTTTCCAAAATGGGGTCATTTTGGGGGGTTTTGTGCTATCTTGGCATTTTATGGCCTTCAAAACTGTGATAGGTAGTGAGGAGTGAAATCAAAAATGTATGCCCTTAGAAACCTTGAAGGCTGTGCTTGGTTTTTGGGGTCCCGTACGCGGCTAGGCTCCCAAAAAGTCCCACACATGTGGTATCCCCGTACTCAGGAGAAGCAGCAGAATGTATTTTGGGGTGCAATTCCACATATAACCATGGCATGTGTGAGCAATATATCATTTAGTGACAACTTTGTGCAAAAAAAACAAAGTTTGTCATATTCCCGCAACTTGTGGCAAAATATAAAATAGTCCATGGACTGAACATGCCTCTCAGTAAATAGCTTGGGGTGTCTACTTTCCAAAATGGGGTCATTTGGGGGGATTTTGTGCTATTTTGGCATTTTATGGCCTTCGAAACTGTGATAGGTAGTGAGGAGTGAAATCAAAAATTTACGTCCTTAGAAAGCCTGAAGGCGGTGCTTGGTTTTTGGGGCCCCGTACCCGGCTAGGCTCCCAAAAAGTCCCACACATGTGGTATCCCCGTACTCAGGAGAAGCAGCAGAATGTATTTTGGGGTGCAATTCCACATATAACCATGGCATGTGTGAGCAATATATCATTTAGTGACAACTTTTTGTACATTTTTTTCTTTTTTTTTTCTTTTTGTCATTATTCAATCATTTGGGACAAAAAAAAAAATATTCAATGGGCTCAACATGCCTCTAAGCAAATAGCTTGGGGTGTCTACTTTCCAAAATGGGGTCATTTGGGGGGGTTTTGTGCCATCTTGGCATTTTATGGCCTTCAAAACTGTGATAGGTAGTGAGGAGTGAAATCAAAAATGTATGCCCTTAGAAACCTTGAAGGCTGTGCTTGGTTTTTGGGGTCCCGTACGCGGCTAGGCTCCCAAAAAGTCCCACACATGTGGTATCCCCGTACTCAGGAGAAGCAGCAGAATGTATTTTGGGGTGCAATTCCACATATAACCATGGCATGTGTGAGCAATATATCATTTAGTGACAACTTTTTGTACATTTTTTTCTTTTTTTTTTCTTTTTGTCATTATTCAATCATTTGGGACAAAAAAAAAATATTCAATGGGCTCAACATGCCTCTAAGCAAATAGCTTGGGGTGTCTACTTTCCAAAATGGGGTCATTTGGGGGGGTTTTGTGCTATCTTGGCATTTTATGGCCTTCAAAACTGTGATAGGTAGTGAGGAGTGAAATCAAAAATGTATGCCCTTAGAAATCCTGAAGGCGGTGCTTGGTTTTCGGGGGCCCGTACGCGGCTAGGCTCCTAAAAAGTCCCACACATGTGGTATCCCCGTACTCAGGAGAAGCAGCAGAATGTATTTTGGGGTGCAATTCCACATATAACCATGGCATGTGTGAGCAATATATCATTTAGTGACAACTTTTTGTAATTTTTTATTTTTTTTGTCATTATTCAATCACTTGGGACAAAAAAAAAAAAATATTCAATGGGCTCAACATGCCTCTCAGCAATTTCCCTGGGGTGTCTACTTTCCAAAATGGGGTCATTTGGGGGGGTTTTGTACTGCCCTGCCATTTTAGCACCTCAAGAAATGAGATAGGCAGTCATAAATTAAAAGCTGTGTAAATTCCAGAAAATGTACCCTAGTTTGTAGACGCTATAACTTTTGCGCAAACCAATAAATATACGCTTATTGACATTTTTTTTACTAAAGACATGTGGCTGAATACATTTTGGCCTAAATGTATGACTACAATTGAGTTTATTCGATTTTTCTTATAACAAAAAGTAGAAAATATCATTTGTTTTCAAAATTTTCGGTCTTTTTCCGTTTATCTCGCAAAAAATAAAAATCGCAGAGGCAATCAAATACCATTAAAAGAAAGCTCTATTTGTGGGAAGAAAAGGACGCAAATTTTGTTTCAGTACAACATTGCATGTCCGCGCAATTTACAGTTAAAGCAGCGCAGTGCAAAATTCTGAATTCACCTCTGGTCCTCTAGCTACCAAATGGTCCGGGGCTTAAGTGGTTAAGACAGAACTTGGTCCCTGTAAGTCAGTTATTACTGCAGGAAGGACCAGGTGTACTTTGGATTGTAAGCACAATCAAAGTACCAGAGAACTTTTTAAAGTTTTCAAGAAAGCCCATTACTTGGCTAAGATCAACCCAGATTTTGAAAGCCATGGATTATTCCAACTGTTTGATGAGGCTTTGCCAAATAAAATTAAAATTATTGTGGCCTGGGATTACTATCCCAAAAATGGATTGGATTGGCTGATAGAGCACCATCCTTTTTGCTGTTCTACAGAACAGTAAAGAATCTTCAAGAATACATTTAAATAGCCCGCTCAAATTATAGCTTAAAAAGGAGCAGGGATAAATTGAAGCTACAAAATATAATTAGGCTGAGTTGTTAAAAACTCCAGTCTTCCCAATCAAAAGTTACACCCAGTTTTAAAAACTAGAAGTGAAATCTAGCTGAGGTGTTCAAATATTTAAATGTCTGTAATTGACCAAAAGAAAAAAAACATGAGCAGAGTAACGTGTTTAAAGACATTTTTTTTCTTTACTCTAAAAAGTGTTTCAGCCCCTCCTTTACAAAAAGGGAGGGGGGAGTTGTAAAGAGTAGAATGATCTTTGCAGCCAAAACCTTGTTAAGAACTGACAGGTTTTAGGAATGTTCCTGTGTGATGCAAAGGTGGGGGCCACGTGCTCTTGTTTATACAAACACACACAGCTGACAAAGTGTAACCAAAACTGTTACCTGTCATTTAAATTGTTTTTCTGGTTTTATATATTGTTTTTCTTACAGGTATTTTATAAAAACAGGATACCATAAGAAGTTATTAGATAATTATCTAAGCAATTATTTTATTTCAGAAACATTTATAATAAATCCAAGAATTTATTTTCTGAAAAATAACATCAGCTAAAATGATGCTTAAAGCTGACGTTGTAAATATTTTAGGCGCTGCCCTGAAATCACATAAAAATAAAAAGCCCAGTTGAACTTCAACTTAAAAGGGAATGCAGTAATTTACATTCCCGCATTTATAGTTAATATGCCCAATGATCGATTACGTATTGGCATCGATCTAAAAAAAAAAAAAAGTTTTTTTAATCCTATTGTGATTTTATCTTAAATGTTATATGGTCTCAAGTGACAAGGCCATACATAGGAACCTTCTCAGTTCTCTCACAATCAGTGAGTATAGTTGAGATCCATCTCAGGAATAATTAAATTCTAGATGGCACCTTGTGTACAGGCAACTCCGCTTCCCCCAGAAAGGGTCAGACAGGAGGTTCATACAAAAGGTATGTCCCCTGGAATATAGTTGAGAGATATGCTTGGAAGGTGATATTCTCAATGCTCACATCCATACAGTGTATGCTGACTCCATTGAGCTTAGTAATTATACGTAATTCCTACTGGGATTGTATGGTATTATGTTCCCTAACAGGTTAGTGACCTGGGGAATGAAAATACGGTTCATATTTATGCCAGGAGTATAATCACATTAGTAGAAAGTTATTAAAATAGTTGACCAGTCCTAAAGAAAATCTTTATTTATTTATCCTGAGGGGTTGAATACCTAATCAGTCAATCATTTATTCCTGATAATCAATGACCCAAAATATCCTGTGTACATTGGCAATGATTTATTACATCGCTTTGCTATACACATGGATCTGGTAAATACCACTGTGGTCCAGATAAAAATAAAACCCAAGTAGTTTCATAAATGAACATGAAGCCCTTAAATTATCTTGGTTACTGCCATATGCAGTAAACATATTAGTACCACATATGTCATTAGTCATACAGGTACTAATACATTTTTTATCCGGCCATGTATAAATAGGCCAGAATTTTAAGAACCCTGCGGCATTAAAATGTTTTGCAGACAGGATGTGTATAGAAAAGATTTCAGTAAATCACACTCATGAAAAATAAACGTTTTCATGGAGTTCAAAAATATGTTTGTGAAAAGATTCCTGTGATGTGGTATAATAGACATACACATTGCCAGGATTCAATCTGATCCAAGTGAAAACGCACCTTGTGTTTTAAATCAAACATTGTTGTCTTTCCCTAGCTTGCTATGTTTCGCTAGTGGAGACCATTAAGAGTTTCGAGGAGAGGAGTGTTGTGGGATCAGTGCACCGGATCTTATGATAATCCTATACTTGATATTCTTAAACCAAATGGTCATTGTGTTTATATGCTGATCTAAGACAGCTAAATAAACGAGTATATATGTACGGCTAAGCTATGCCATATATTGACCGATGCTTGATATAAAAAAATACAAAGCGCTAAGTACTTCACTACACTAAATGATGCCCAATGATGGTGGAACATTCAGGTAAGTCCTGAAGACCCATACCAGCTGGCATTTAAAGGTGGTAAGAAATAGTACAACTGGAACAGAATGTTAATTTGGTCAGATAAATTAAGTTTGAATTTGATGTTGGTTCTGTTTGTTATTTTACATAAGGCCATTGCCTGATGTACCTTCAAGAAAAAGTTTAACATATGTGGATGATATTTTTGTTGAAAAGCATATCCCAAAGTTCAGATATGTTCTTAACCAGTTGAGGGAGGCGGGTGTTTAAAATTTAATTTCAGGAAGACCAATGGTGTCGCTCCAAGGTTCATCTCCTGAGGCCTAAGGTTTGCAGCCTAAGTCTCACCACAAGAAGAAAATGGAGACTGTGATGAGGTCAAGAGTATCTGCCAATATCAGTGAATTGAGGACATGTTTGGGTATGGTATAAAATATTCAATTGTATGCTTGTCATCCTAGGTTCCAACTAAGAATGCTGGAAGGTAATGTATAAGAAGAGACTTATAGGATCAAGAGAATGTAAATGTAATAATATGACATTGTGATATTTCTCTCCTAACTTACAGATCTTCCAATCCTATACTTCAGCATTAATGTTGATCCTGCCAATTATGGTAGAATACTGTCATCATTAAATCACTGATGATTTTTAGTTAATTAAAATAGAGTCAACTAATCGCTATGTCATATATATAGCATAGTTAGAAAATGTAAGTATTAATTAATAAGAATATGTATTCATACTAATATAAAATTATGGAGCAATCAGCGCAAACAGAAATATTAAAATAAAAAACGTTAAGCAGCTGAACACATTAGGGTCATCACAAACCTATAAGATAATAGCAAAAACGGGGGTATGTGCAGCGCATAAGAAAAACAAAATATTTAAAACACCATCAAATGAGTGGTCGGCAATATCAGATCTAATACAATTCTATCACTGAGAGAGAAAAGTCCTCTTAAGTTCCCAGAATGGTATAGCAGGAAAAAGGGATGAGATTCCTCATGTGATGAAAGGAGGGGGATGCAATCTTCTGCCCAAAATGTGCTGATACAATCCTCCACCATAAATATATTAGGCTTACCAGATACGATGGACCTCTCCGCTAAGAGAAGGTCATACAGGCATGTATCCACCCTGGGATAATGGAATCGAGTGACTGCAGCGCAGATCCTTCCACAGATAGCCGGACTAGGTGGCCAGAAGGTGGTATATAAATCCTCCTAAGAATGGTGCTGGATGCAATGATATAGTATCCAATGGTCCCAAAAAAAGGAAGAAGGGAGACAGCCTAAGTGCACTCCGCAAAAATTTATTGAAAGTCAATGTAAATAAAACAACATTGGCGCTCTGCGCCTAGATAAAAAGCCGGTATACAGCCGGAACTGACAATATAAATGAACGCTGTGGACATCCGTCCAGCATGGAGATGGCAGCGGGTGACGTCCGTGCGTGAGCTCCTCCCCCCGTACGCGGCGTTACGTCCAGCAGGACTTCGTCAGCGAGGGTGGAGCTATGGTGTCACCCAGCTGATAGAAATAGCAGGGCGGTCGTCATGGTGACAGGGAAGCCAAGCGCAAACACCGGAAGTCAGAGACACTCGCCGGCTGCTCTCCCTAAAAGTGTCACCTACTTACCAGCCCTTGCTAATAATATAAAACAGGTTGAAAACACTGTCAAAGTGATCAACTTATCCCCATGGTTGGAAATATACATGAAAGTTTAATAAAAAAACAGATCGTTAAAAACTACCCGCGGCCATCTCCTATTTAAAAAAACAATAAAATAAAACTAATAATAGAACCTCCATAGACTTATCACTGCAACAAAAATTAAAATACATATGATCATTTATCAGAAATAAAACAGTTGAGGTCAAACTCCACATTTAACCCCCTAGGTACAGAAACCTTGGTCTCATGTATCCACAGAAATTCGCGCTGACTCAACTGTCTAATAAAACAGTTCATTTTGTTTTATAAAGACTTGAACTCATCAAGAAAGATCCAAGTCATACAAGAACATTCTTTATCATATGGATGAAGAGAGGAACGTTCTTCAAGTATAAAGAAAAATAATAATATGTCCATATCTTTTAAACAACTGTGATATTTCTTCGGACCCGTTTCTTGGTATGTCCGTGACTATTCGTCAGAAATACAAGAAACGTGTGTGTGGGGGGGGTGGGGGGGTTTATGTCAGAACATTTGGGGTTAAAAAGAATTACATATAGGCCTTTATATTATGCATATTACGTATTTTTCATATTGTTCATATTTATGTATATTATGAACAAGAGGGAGACCATCTTGTCTCTAAAGTTTAAAATAGCTCACGAGATGCTATGAACAACACTTTAGATTCTACTTTCCCTTTAAGAGGTTAACCCACATTTGCTATGTTTAAAGTTATTTCCTGTCTCACAAGAAGGCATTGTTTTTTTGTATCTCGTTCCCAGACCATAAACTCAAAGCTTTTGAACATTTAAGATAAATATACCAGCCTCCCCGGGTGGTAATTCAAAGGTTTGACACTTAGAGACATGGGGGGGGGGGGGTATGGATATGGGCTAGCACAAACTGTGTATTATTGTATTGACAACGTGATCAAAGGGCTATTCATAAATAGGCTGTGTACTGCTTATCCTAAATAAGGTTTATTTTTAAGTATCTTCACAAAGTATCTATACTAGTAATACATGTATAAACCCATGTATGCCTATATATAGATTAGTATTAAGGAGTTGTATACATGCTACTATATTAGTTGGGTAGCATTAGAAACTGCTTAAACATACATTCCAGTGGTTAGCTTCAGGAACTTCCCAAAACATTAACAAATGGCCTGGGTCAGTGTTGATAATAAACATTCACACCTGTAAATCTGAAGTGACGCCAAGATAGCAGGGATACAGGACATGTGTTTTGACACCCTTAGACAATTAAGTGTGTTTTACTAAGCTAGGTCAAAAGGTAGTCGTAAATTATCTTTGCCTATATGAAAATAACATTAGAAATCATCTGTAATACGCTACTGCCCTCTGGTGGTAAAAAAACGTAATCGTTCAAGATGATGTGATGTTTGGTTGCTGTGACAACCTACCCAATCACATCATCATTTGACGTCTCAGTTACGTAGTAATGTAAGGTACACACACACACTTCTGGGAGGAGATAAAAGTAGCAGCTTTTAGGATAGGAGATAGCAAGAGAAAAAAGGCTGAGGACCTTGAGACCTGAAGATCTCTGAAAGGATCTCTTGAAGGAAGACGCTCGCTGAGGAGATTTTAAAGCACAAACATGTAGCAATATTGGAAGGAATCCTATGGGACTCATCATTGCCTCATAATGGAAGCTTCACAAACAGACAGACCTTCAACCTGGTAACGTATTTACTTTGTTTATTTACCTGCTTGGGTAATGGAGTTGTTTTTGCATACACATAACTAAAACCATTTAAATATATATGGCAAAGCAATTTGGAATTGTATCATATTTTAACTGCAGTATAAATGAAATATTATTCCAAATATTAAGGCACATACCCTAATTTGGTTGTCTTTAAAAAGCTAGAGCCAAGTGGTACAATGGTTTTATTATGATATATGTGTAAAAATTAATTCCCTATAAATTTAATATAAGACTTGATATTTTATCAAAGCCGCGTTCCTTATATGACACTTGGTCTGGACACGTTTAAGAAGTGTAATCAGGAGATCTGTTGGTTTGAGAAAGAAATAGTGTTAAAGTGAACAAAAGAGTGTTTACACCTTCCGTGAAGTCACAGAAGGTTACATTTCAAGAGCTACCAAGCTTTAAATGTACAAGTATCATTTAAGTATTGCACTGCGAATATACCTTGTCATATAGAGCTGGCATAGAAATGTATGTAAATATTATCTGAACCTTAATCATCATTTATCTCTGAAGTATATCCATTCATTTGTTTTATCACGCCTTATACCTGATATTAATTTGCACTGTACTTTAGTAAATAAATATATATAATATTTTAAGCAATATTCATTTGTGTTACTTGTCTTCAAACTAGCATGGATAAAAGAACTTAGAATTTCTTGATATTGTAGGAAAATCGGGAATCTCCAAAATTAAGATTTACCTATTTCCATAAGTACAATAATAATTTTATATTTCAGTATAAACATTCTGACATACTTGTAGGCACTATGCTGAGATGTGTCAATGTTTCTGACAATCCAATATTCATCATGGCCGCTCACATTCATTCAACTATTTTTATTTTAAACAGACCTCTAAGTGTTTGTGAAATCTTCACCCCAAAATGTACTCAGCCAATGAGAGGTAAGGACTCCATTTTTATTTTTCTACTGCTATCAATGGCCAACACTTCATCCATGTCTTTGGTGATCTCTGATCTCCTTATCAACTGTTTCTTACGTGATGAAGATCAGCCATGGAGTATATCTGAGGTGTATATCAGGGTGTGCTTCTTCCCCCCAAAACCTCCTTCACATCCCCAAATTTCGCTACAAATCAAAGGGAGAATGAAGATTTGCAGTCCAAGGACCACGGCTATGGAACGCGCTACCCACGGATATCCGTATGGAAGAAAACCATCGGGCCTTTAGGAAAAAACTTAAGACTCACCTCTTCTGATGGATCATGAAGCTACTGGATGCTAAGCGCCTTGAGGCGATTTAGTTTGCATTTGTTAGCGCTATACAAGTTTTTCACTCACTCACTCACATGAGAGCTGTGATGTCCAGCAACATTCATATAGAAGACATTTCCCGCTCTCAAGACACTAATACACCTCATGGGTTGTTGTGGGATCCCTGATGTACAGGAAGACAGGACTTCAGCGAGGAACAAATTCCCTCACTCAGGACAGGAAAGTGGCTTCTCCGCCGTGTGAGACTTCTGATGTCTGGAAAGACTGGACCTTTCTGAAAAGCATTTCCCACACTCAGGACAGGAATACAGCTTCTCCCCCGTGTGAGATCTCTGATGTGTGGAAAGATGGAACTTCACTGAAAAACACTTCCCGCACTCAGGACAAGAAAATGGCTTCTCCTCCGTGTGGGAAAAATGGGACTTATCAGAAAAACATTTCCCACACTCAGGACAGGAATACGGCTTCTCCGCCGTGTGAGATCTCTGATGTGTGGAAAGATGGGACTTCACTGAAAAACATTTTCCACACTCAGGACAAGAAAGTAGCTTCTTCCCCGTGTGATATCTCTGATGTCTGGAAAGATTGGACTTCCGTGAAAAACATTTCCCACACTCAGGACAGGAATACGGCTTCTCTCCTGTGTGAGATCTCTGATGTATGGAAAGACTGGGCTTACGGGCGTAACATTTCCCGCACTCAGTACAGGAATACGGCTTCTCCCCCATGTGAGATCTCTGATGTGAGTAAAGATGGGACTTCTGTGAAAAACATTTCCCACACTCAGGACAGAAATACGGCTTTTCCCCCGTGTGAGATCTCTGATGCTTGTAAAGACTGGACTTCTGTGAAAAACATTTCCCACACTCAGGACAGGAATACGGCTTCTCCCCCGTGTGAGATCTCTGATGTGAGTAAAGATGGGACTTCTGTGAAAAACATTTCCCGCACTCAGGACAGAAATACGGCTTTTCCCCCGTGTGAGATCTCTGATGCTTGTAAAGACTGGACTTCTGTGAAAAACATTTTCCACACTCAGGGCAGGAATATGGCTTTTCCCCTGTGTGAGATCTTTTATGCGCATCAAGATCGTATTTTGAACGGAAACATTTCCCACACTCAGTACAGGAATACCTCTTCTCTGTTGGAAGGACGGCACCGTCCCGCACAGTCTGAGGTTCCTCAGGATAAGAGGAATACGATGGTCCGGCACCGTCCCGCACAGTCTGAGGTTTCTCAGGATAAGAGGAATACGATGGCCCGGCACCGTCCCGCACAGTCTGAGGTTCCTCAGGATAAGAGGAATACGATGGTCCGGCACCGTCCCGCACAGTCTGAGGTTCCTCAGGATAAGAGGAATACGATGGTACGGCACCGTCCCGCACAGTCTGAGGTTCCTCAGGATAAGAGGAATACGATGGTCCGGCACTGTCCCGCACAGTCTGAGGTTCCTCAGGATAGGAGGAATACGATGGTCCGGCACCGTCCCGCACAGTCTGAGGTTCCTCAGGATAAGAGGAATACGATGGTCCGGCACCGTCCCGCACAGTCTGAGGTTCCTCGGGATAAGAGGAATACGATGGTCCGGCACCGTCCCGCACAGTCTGAGGTTCCTCGGGATAAGAAGAATACGATGGTCCGGCACCGTCCCGCACAGTCTGAGGTTCCTCGGGATAAGAGGAATACGATGGTCCGGCACCGTCCCGCACAGTCTGAGGTTCCTCAGGATAAGAGGAATACGATGGTCCGGCACCGTCCCGCACAGTCTGAGGTTCCTCAGGATAAGAGGAATACAATAGTCCGGCACCGTCCCGCACAGTCTGAGGTTCCTCAGGATAAGAGGAATACGATGGTCCATCTACACTGTGGGGTGCCGGATGGACATTTGAGGTAGTCGGGTTTTCTCCTGGACTATACTGTGTGATGTCCTCATCTTCTACTTTACAGTCTGGAGACAAAGTGAGACAATCCTCTGAGGTTTTCCTCATCTCCCGTCCATCTACTAAAATAGAAATACAAAGATTATTACTAGACATGAGCTGATTGGTTCCCCTAAACCAGGACTCCGCCCACATCAGGCAGCTTTGTCTCTAGTAAATGGGTCCTCTGATCTCCTACCAGTTCATTTCTTTATTCATGGACCTTAGTCAGAGAGTGAGGAAACAACGAGAACTGTCTTTTATAGGAGTGATAGTGATGAGGGGATTATAGGACGAGTGTCCCCTCCCCCTCTATCACTCATTGCCATCTTCCCACTTCCTTATTTAATCCATGATTTAGTCATGAATAACAGCGGGGCTGAGCCCCACCAGAGGTCAGAGAGTGAGGATGGGGGGAGAACAACCAAGAAGAAGACTGGACTGATCCTGAAGACCTCCATCATTGTGTTATTGGCTCCTCCCCCTCATTATCACTTGCTGTTTAAGGTTCCAAAGTTTGAGGATGTTATCACATTATTATCACCATGTAAAAGTCTGTGCTCCAATCAAATCATCAGATATAAAATGTCCAGCTGGTAGAAAATGGGTGTAACAAAAGAGAATACATATTATGTGTATATATAGCAGTGGGTAGAGGGGAGAGAGCAGAAGTCAGGACTATGTAATGTACAACATATTGTATAAGATACAACAGACAGGACTATATAGTATCAGAATGATGTAATGTACAACATAGAGTATATAGTGCAGGGGTCAGGAGTATGTAATGTATGATATAGTGCAGGGGTCAGGAGTATGGAATGTACAACATAGAGTATATAGTGCAGGGGTCAGGAGTATGTAATGTACATGTAGCGCCCTCCTCAAAAGGTTGGGACGCTATTTAACATATAGAGGGATATCTGACTCAGTAGTTGGGCTCAGACAGTTGAATTACATTGAAATTCGCCTCTGTTCTAGTTGTGGTTTGCCTGATAGTAATTTTCCTTTTTGCCTGTAGGTGGCGTTACCACCTCAGGCATCTGTTGGAACACAGGCAAACCATGGTGAATTGAGTGGCCCTTCTCGGCAGTGGTACGGTGGGAGTGGTGAACCCGCTGTGCCTGCTGGGAGGGGATACTAAAGGGGCAGACGCCATTGATTGGGTCCGTTTTCGCCTTGCGGCCCTCTGGGCACGAGGTATGTGTGTAAATGGTTCTGGTCTCAGGGCCACGTTGGCCTGAGGCTGCATCGCTGTCTAGTAGGCCCAGCTAATCTGTCTGGGGCCTGCAAACTGAGAAGGGATCCCAAGCTGCCTTGATGAAGGAGACCGGGGGAGGACCTGCCCTGGAGGAGACTGGCAAAGTGCTGACATCTTGGGTGAGGCCCGGTAACTTTATTGAGGAGGGATCCATTATACTACAAGCCCTGCAGTTCGCCAGATTGGCTTAAAGGCGGAAGTTTGGGACATTGAAATCCTGTGGCAGAGGATTCCTGGACTATCCATTTGTTCACTCCAAAAGGTCTGTGGCAGAGACCCCATTCATCTTGGGCAGTCTGTGGCAGAGACCCCATTCATCTTGGGCAGTCTGTGGCAGAGACCCCATTCATCTTGGGCAGTCTGTGGCAGAGACCCCATTCATCTTGGGCAGTCTGTGGCAGAGACCCCATTCATCTTGGGCAGTCTGTGGCAGAGACCCCATTCATCTTGGGCAGTCTGTGGCAGAGACCCCATTCATCTTGGGCAGTCTGTGGCAGAGACCCCATTCATCTTGGGCAGTCTGTGGCAGAGACCCCATTCATCTTGGGCAGTCTGTGGCAGAGACCCCATTCATCTTGGGCAGTCTGTGGCAGAGACCCCATTCATCTTGGGCAGTCTGTGGCAGAGACCCCATTCATCTTGGGCAGTCTGTGGCAGAGACCCCATTCATCTTGGGCAGTCTGTGGCAGAGACGGCCCTGTTGCTGATTTGTGTGTCATCCCGGCTGCTAGGCCATGTGAGAGAGGACTATCCGGGTGATACCCACTCTAACATTGAGAGTGGTGAGTGACTTTGAACTGATACCTTTGTAATTTTTTGTGTGGCGAGTGCCTGAACCTTCCCCTGCTCTTCTCTACCTTCTACTTTCTCAACGTTTACTGCATAAGAAAATAAAGCCTGACTGTTTGAGGTTTTACATCTGTGTGGACATTGCATTACTACAGACTTTCTCCACCCGGACAACGCAGCTGAAGAGGTAACGTGCAAAACCCAAAACTAACCAGCAGCTCCTACGGGGGAGGTGCTACATACAATATAAATTATACAGTGTAAGGATCAGGACTCATAATATTGGTATTCAGTAATCAGTGGAAGTTTCAATGTTTACATGAGACAAGTTGCAGAGGTCCCACACCGCTGCCTCCCATCTCCTGAGACTGCACTCAGTGACTTGGGTCTGAGACTATACAGACATATCCCTCCACCTGGCACAGCCAGCAGACAACAGAACAAGTAATCCTGGGAGAATTGTTCTGTCAGAGATCATGCTAGACCCGGGCATGAGGTAGAAGACCCAAAGCACATGCCCAAGGTGCCTAGGTAGAGCAACATCTATGGTGAAAATCAATCTTTTGCTGCCAGCTGAACCCCAGAATCTCCATAAATCCATTCTAGAGACATAAATTGTGTCTGCAGCACAGAGAAGGAAGATTATCACCCAGTCCCCGCCCTACTCTGGACCAATCAGTGAGCAGTATGGGTGGAGGAATGTATTTAGTGTTAACCACTTAACGACCGTCCCATAGCCGAATGACGGCTACAGGGCGGTTCGTTAATTCTGGGAGGGCGTACATTGACGTCCTCCCAGAATGGCGCACACATGAGAGTGTCCATGACCGCCGGATCACGGATCATGGTAAATGGCCGATGATAGCGGCCGTTTACCACATGATCACTCCGTGAAATGACGGAACGATCACTAGTAAACATGACGCCGGTGCCTCTCTCCCCTCTGTGGACCGATCGGTACAGTGTGAGAGGAGAGGGGGAGAGATCGGTGGCAGCAGCGCTGTGGGCTGGATCTGTAGTGCCCACAGCGCTGCTCAGTGACCATTGCAGTCACATCCAACAATCCATCCATCCATGCTCAGCTATACTCTGCCATACCCAGTCATGCTCGGCTGTACTCGGCCTCTGTATGAGGCCAGGCTGTGGAAGTCTCACACATGTGGTATCGCCGTACTCAGGAGGAGCAGGAGAATCTATTTTGGGGTGTCATTTTTGGTATGTACATGTTATGTGTTAGAAATATTGTATAAATGGACAACTTTGTGTTAAAAAAAAAAATGCGTTTTAACCACTTCCCGCCCGCCGGCCATCATATGATGTCCTTGACTTTGTGCGGGGATATCTGAATGACGGGTGCAGCTACAGGCATCATTCAGATATCAGCCGGCGATTCCCTACACCATAGGAATGATCCTAGCGGCTGTTCTGCCACTTGATCATTCTTACGGGACGTCCCCCTCCCACCGCCCTCCGGTGCTTTTACCGACTCACCGCTATGATTAAAGCCAGGATCATTTTTTTTTTTTGGGGGGGGGGGGGGATTTCAGGCTTCCCAGCCTAGAGGTGAGATGTGGGGTCTTATTGACAAATATCTCACTGTAAAGAGGACCTGTCATGCCATATTCCTATAACAAGGGATGTTTACATTCCTTGTATTAGGAATAAAAGTGATCAAAAAATTCATTTTTGGGAAAAAAGTGTCTAAAAAAATTTTTTACTTACTATTTACTTTAGTTTAAGTGCCCCTGTCCCCGTGTGCTCGCATGCACACGTAAGTCCCGCCCACATATAAAAACGGTGTTCAAACCACAAATTTGAGGTATCGCTGTGAACGTTAGAGCGAGAGCAATGATTTTGGCCCAGACTTCCTCTGTAACTCAAAACATGTAACCAGTAAAAAATGTAAAGCGTCGCCTATGGGGGGATTTAAGTAGCGAAGTTTGGCGCCATTCCACGAGCGTGTGCAATTTTCAAGGGTGACATGTTAGGTATCTATTTACTTGGCGTAACTTCATCTTTCACATTATGCAAAAACATTGGGCTAACTTTACTGTTTTTTTTAAAGCACAAAAGTTTTTTTTTCCCCAAAAAAAGGTGTTCGAAAAATTGCTGCGCAAATACCGTGCGAGATAAAAAGTTGCAACAACCACCATTATATTCTCTAAGGTCTTTGCTAAAAAAACATATATAATGTTTTGGGATTCTATGTAATTTTCTAGCAATAATGATGATTTTTACAAGTAGGAGAGAAATGTCAGAATTGGCCTGGGTGCTCCAGAACGCCTGAAGGTGCTCCCTGCATGTTGGGCCTCTGTATGTGGCCATGCTGTGTAAAAGACTCACACATGTGGTATCGCCATACTCGGGAGGAATAGCAGAATGTGTTTTGGGGTGTAATTTGTGGTATGCATATGCTGTGTGTGAGAAATAACCTGCTAATATGACAATTTTGTGAAAAAATAAATCTTGATTTTGCAAAGAATTGTGGGAAAAAAATGACAACTTTAAAAAACTGCCCATGTCTCTTTCTAAATACCTTGGAATGTCTTCTTTCCAAAAAGGGGTCATTTGGGGGGCATTTGTACTTTTCTGGCATGTTAGGGTCTCAAGAAATGAGATTGGCCGTCAGTACTTCAGGTGTGATCAATTTTCAGATATTGGAACCATAGCTTGTGGACTCCGTAACTTTCACAAAGACCAAATAATATCCACCAATTTGTACTTATTTTTACCAAAGATATGTAGCAGTATAAATTTTGGGCAAAATTTATAAAGAAAAATTACTAATTTGCTAAATTTTATAACAGAAACAAAGAAAAATTCATCTTTTTACAGAATTTTCAGTCTTTTTTCTTTTATAGCGCAAAAAATAGAAAACCCAACAGTGATTAAATACCACCAAAAGAAAAAACTCTATTTGTGTGAAAAAAAGGATAAAAATTTCATATGGGTACAGTGTTGTATGATCGAGTAATTGTCATTCAAAATGTGAGAGCACCGAAAGCTGAAAATTGGTCTGGTTAGGAAGGGGGTTTAAGTGCCCAGTGGTCAATGACCCACCTGTGCTGATCTCTGTAAGAGTGTCCTCCTCTATAAATGTCCCCGTTATTCCATCCTCCTCCATAGACTGCTGATCATCCCTCACATACCTCTCTTCTTCTTCTGATTTAACCTCAAATTCTATATCGATTGGATCTCCACTCTAAATCAAGAAAATTAGAGAGAAAATCATCTGTAAGATATAATCTTTATTATTGTGACATCACATAGATAAATCCCCTTGCCTACTCAAGTTCATGTTCTAGCTGCTCCAACCCACCAACCTTTAAATAAGGAGGGATGGTGTGACCTTCCTGTGTGGAGTCCCGGGGATACAGAGGACGGGGACATTTCTCTGGGGGGTTCCTGGTATTAGGTGGCTCCATCATATCCTTGTGTCCTTCTGATAACTCCTCCATCACTCCATACTCCTCATCCTCCTCTTTATACTCTTCTTTAACATGATCATTATCATCCCTGAGGTTTCCACTCTGAATATATAATAAAACATTCATTATAACAAACATGCTGTGTATAAATCAGAACTACCAATAATTGTCACTCATCTACCTGATGATGGTGGGGGATGGTGTGACCTTCCTGTGTGGAATCCCGGGAATACAGAGGACGGGGACATCTCTCTGGTGGGTTTCTGTAGCTGGATGACTCCACCATGGTGTCCTGGTACAGATCTTTGTGTTCTTTTAGAGACTCTGACTCCTCCATCACCCCATCCTCATCATCCTCCTCTTTTATCTCTTCTTTAACCTCAACTTTAGAATCTCTCAGGCTTCCACTCTGAATATATAATAAAAATGACATCAATGGTAACAATGCAGATAATGTACAGATCCTAATGATACTATCAGTGATTGTTCCTCATCTACCTGATGATGGTGGGGGATGGTGTGACCTTCCTGTGTGGAATCCCGGGAATACAGAGGACGGGGACATCTCTCTGGTGGGTTCCCATTACTGGATCCATCTGTAGGAAACACACACACTGACTGAATACATTGTTTCTATGTGTTTATCAGATGATGGGGGATCTAGGTGGAGCCTCCGTACTGCTCTCTCCTTTACAATAAAGTCTCCTCTTACCCGGTGATGTGAGGGGCGGCTGATTGTCCATCATGACATCCTTGTAGAGATCCGGGGTGTCCTTCTAAATCCTCCCACTCCTCCATGGAGAAATAGACAGTGACATCCTGACACCTTATAGGAACCTGACACACACAATGATACAGTCACCATCCAGACACATTCCTTGTCTGTTACTGGATAATGTCCCAGAATTCCCGGCACCGCTCACCTCTCCTCCATCATCTCTCTGCTGACTTCTAGAATCTTCTTTGTATTTCTCTATTCTATCAGGGGTGAGGTGGAGGCAATGTGATGGTCATATGATCTCCAGACTTCACAGGAGCATAGTTACCAACAGTCCCGAATTTCCCGGGACAAGCACGATTTTTGGACCCTTGTCCCGAATTGGGCTTGTCCCGATTCGGGACAAGCCCAGTTCTTTTTGTCCCGTTTTGTCCCGGTAAATTCGGGAATGCTTTAGCTAAAAACGGCAGCGGCTACACAAAAAAGGCCGCTGCCGCCACCATATTTGTTTACGTTTTCCCCTTGTGTTCAGTGCAGAGCCTGGGGCAGCCAATCGGCTTCGGACTGGCGACTCCTCCCCGCTCTCCACTGAATGCAAGGAGAGGCACAAGGAAGCAGCATGCTTCACCCGCCGCCGCCGCTAACGATCCTCTGCCCAGCCCCCGTGTGTCCGACAAGGAGCGGGGACACGGATGTAAGGACCGGGGCTCCACTGGCTGGGGACACTGACGCCTATCAGCACCCGGCGCCGCCGCTGCCAACAACCCTCCGCCCCGCCCCCGTGTGTCCGACGAGTGGGGACACTGATGGAAGGACCGGGGCACCGCTGGCTGGGGACACTGTGATGGTCCTGGCTCACTCCATTTGGCAGACCCCTCGGACCACCAGCACATCCTCACGCACCGCAGGTACCGTACTATTGCACTGTAGTGTAGTGGGTGGTGGGGTAATTGTAGTGTAGTGGGTGGTGGGGTAATTAGTGTAGTGTAGTGGGTGGCGGGGTAATCACAGTGTAGTGTAGTGGGTGGCGGGGTAATCACAGTGTAGTGTAGTGGGTGGCGGGGTAATCAGTGTAGTGGGTGGCGGGGTAATCAGTGTAGTGGGTGGCGGGGTAATCAGTGTAGTGGGTGGCGGGGTAATCAGTGTAGTGGGTGGCGGGGTAATTAGTGTAGTGGGTGGCGGGGTAATTAGTGTAGTGGGTGGCGGGGTAATCAGTGTAGTGGGTGGCGGGGTAATCAGTGTAGTGTAGTGGGTGGCGGGGTAATTAGTGTAGTGGGTGGCGGGGTAATCAGTGTAGTGTAGTGGGTGGCGGGGTAATTAGTGTAGTGGGTGGCAGGGTAATCTGTGTAGTGTAGTGGGTGGTGGGGTAATCAGTGTGGGGTAATCAGTGTAGTGGGTGGCAGGGTAATCTGTGTAGTGTAGTGAGTGGTGGGATAATCAGTGTAGTGGGTGGCAGGGTAATCAGTGTAGTGTAGTGGGTGGCGGGTTAATCAGTGTAATCAGTGTAGTGTAGTGGGTGGCGGGGTAATCAGTGTAGTGGGTGGCGGGGTAATCAGTGTAGTGGGTGGCGGGGTAATCAGTGTAGTGCATAGTTGCCAAACAGTCCCGAATTTCCCGAGACAATCATGATTTTTGGACCCTTGTCCACAAGTGTGGAGGGGGCTCTGCTGGGGAGGCACCTGATGCAGGGACGGACTGCTGGGGAGGCACCTGATGCAAGGACAGACTGCTGGGGAGGCACCTGATGCAAGGACGGACTGCTGGGGAGGCACCTGATGCAAGGACGGACTGCTGGGGAGGCCATCTGGTGGCAGGCGACGTGGCAGGTAACACGCTCAGGGCTTCCACTGATTCGGCATTATGGTGAGTTGAATGATTTCATTTTATATTACAATGTAATAATAGAAATAATGCGCTTCAATCATCCTGACACCGTAACAACCATGGTGCCGGGATGATTGAAGCGCCAACAGGTGTTTTGGAGTATCCTTATCTGCCAATTTTGTTACACATTACTATTGTGGTGTAGGATCTGGCTTCTTTCTTTCTATTTCTTTCTCTCTCTTTCTCTCACCTCGGACTCTAGCCACACCCCTTTGAACCACGCCCATTTAAACCACACCCACTATCGTGCGTAAACCACACCCATTTTTCGCCGCGGCGCGCTTCACTCCAGCATGACACGCCTACAAACGAATGCCCCGCCCCCTGATTATAGCAAGGCTCCGCCTCAATACAAAAAAAGTGTCCCAGATGTTTTTTTTGCAATGTTGGCAACTATGCAGGAGGAAAACTCTAGATCTAAACACAACTGGTAAAAGTTAAATGATATTCCCCAGAATCCTCCTCACCTCACCAATCAGGTCTCCATTTTATTAAAGCCCCACTTCCAGCTAAAGTATAATTTACCCACACAGGATCCCCACACTATGCAGGTTAAAACCTCGTTGCAGGTATTCTGACGTCATTACATACAACACAGGACCAACAGTCCCACTTTGCAAATGAGGATGCCAAGGGTCCGCCCACATCCTAAGAGCATCAGAAAAAAAGCCAGTTGGAGGGACATTGGGAGGAGGAGCTGTGAGGTCAGTGTGATGTCATAGGACATATAGACTCTGGATGGATGTACATTTAGATGGGGAGATTTGAGGGGTCCTCTATATGAGGCTCCTGTGCAAACCAAATCATTGTTCCTGGGTGTACCTCTCCTAAACTGAAGAGTGAACTTTGACCTTTACCATAAAGAAATCTATCAGGAATCAGTGAAAGTATCTGTGATGTAACCTCTCATGTGATCAGGTGACGTACGGAGGAACGGAGTGTACAAACCAAACAATTTTCTCTAGAGCTCCTAATGGTGGGGATGGATTTTGATGAGTGCTGGTCCAAGTTTCCACCCCCCAGGATCACTGCAGGTGTGGAGAAAAGCTGTGTAAGAGGATATGGAGGAGAGATGAGGAGGAGATCCAGGAATCAGGATAAAGGTCAGGACAAGCAACAGACGAGCGCATCCAAGAGATGAAGCCGGGGTCACTACACAGAAAATCAATCCAAGGAAACAACAGGCAGGACGAGGAATAGCAAGAAGGAGCTCAGAGACAAATGAGAATATTGCTCAGGCAATGGGAGATTATCTCAGCATGACTTACATAATGAAGGAGATGAGGGGGGAGGGGAGGAAGTCACTTAAGGCGGGGCTTGACATATTTGCTTTGAATCTAGGAGCCAGCTAAAAAACTTAGGAGACAGTTTTTATTAGCATAGCGTGGGTTGTCAGTGCCCTGGGCAAGGTAAGTAGTTTGTGGGGGCAGAATGCAGGACATGTGGTGCAGAACACAGGACATAGGTTGCAAGGTACCAGAGAAGGGTGCAGGTCACCGCAGGACTTGGGATGCAGGAGAAGGGTGCAGAATGATGGCAATGGGGTGCAGGGAGAAGAACACAGAACATGGGATGCAGAACAAGTGGTGCAGAAGATGAGGTGCAGAACAAAGGACATGGGGTGCAGGAGAAGGGTGCAGAACTTGGGGTTCAGGGTGCAGGACAGTAATAAATCCCCCCTCCCCCTGCATGTTTTGTACATCTCCCCCAGCAGTGTGTGAGAGCAGAGTGGATGGAGAGGACATCTTGTGTACATAAAGCAGCATGTCCCTCCCTGGCTGGTCTCTTAGCTGGCTGCTTTGCAGGCTTGTCCTGGTTACTCCTGTAAGGACTCTGTAGTCCTGTTTCTCAGCACCTTGTGGGGATCTTTGTGGCAGTGCCGAGGCGGCGCCATGTTGGAGATTCGGTTCCGCTCCTTCCTCTCTGTTCTGCCGGAGGGCTCTGCAGGGACACAGGCAGCTGTGGGGGGAAGCAGGAGCCGATGGTGAGAGTAATGCGGTGGCAGAAAGGAGAAAGATCGGCAGCGGGAGATCAGTGAGATGAGTCCTCTCATGCTGCTGTCCTGCCCAGTCCACCCCTGACTTCACAGGTCAGGTGCCTCCTCCTCCCCTCACCCTCCCGCCTGGCCCCGCTCCGAGCCACATTCCTCTCTGAATAATGTGTCCGGGTTTCAGGCAGAAACATTATTCAAACCAACAGTGAGAATGGGCTGACAAGAGCCCAGGACGCCATTTCTAGTCACCATGGTGACCTGGGATTTGTGCCCTGACTTCAGGTGACCATAGATACATGGAAATTCAGCTGGTTCAGCAGGGATCTGTCACATTTCCACCAATGTGTAGTCACTGCCGGATAAAAGTCATTCGATCAGCGGCTGCAGCCAATAGCTTCATCACTGATCTGTGTATTCTGAGAGCGGAGGAGCGCCCCCCATTGTAAGAATACAATAGTGCAGCGGGGAGGATTTCCCCATCCCCCTCCTATGTGTGGGGGGGGGGGGGAATCGGTTCAGATTTTTTTGCTCAGCTCGCTGACTGAACGATAAAACTGAACCATTTATGGCCAGCTTTGGAAGGAAGATATATTAATCATTAGTGATGGGCTCGGGCGTGTTAGAAACCCCACATTCCCGATCCCAGGAAGCCGACACTGCACAGCACTAATCACAGGCAGTGAGACATTTCCCGATCTGTCCAACTGAGGAGCAGGAAGTGTCTCACTGCCTGTAACTAGCGCTGTGCAGTGTCGGCTTCTTGGTGGGATCGGAACGTGGGGTTTCCAACACACCCGAGCCCATCTCTACCATTCATCATCAACTGATCCTCCCTGAAGGGGTAGATCTCCACACTATATATGTGTGTATCATCATCTGCTGGAGATAAAAGACGTCACAGTGACTATGGAGGAAGAGGACGGACATGACGGGGTTACTGGGTGTAAATAGAAAATAAGATCTTATTACCTCCTCTGCTGCTTCTTCCAGCAACGTCTCCTCTCTACTTCCTCCTGACTCACCTCTCACCCGGAACTTCCTGTCTGTACATGACATCACTTCCTGTCTTCCATAGAGTCTTCCGAGAGTGGAGCTCCACATTTGACAGGAATCACGTGGCCTCCACTTCACTTTTTTTTTTAGTTTTTATGAACTTTAATGTAACAAACATTCAATAGACATTAGAAACAATGTTTCTTGTCACGTCTGCATTTCCTGATGGTATCTGGCTGCAGACTGAAGCTCCGCCCTCCACAGGAGTCATGTGACCTCCACAGATTTTTTTTTTTTTTACTAATTGTGGACTGCCCGCTGTCGTTGTACATCGGCTGTTTGAAGTGGAATACCGTTGTTATGGCAGGATTCGCTGCAAGATTACTTTTATCGGGGGAGGGCCCCCCTCCAGCCGATCTCCGGTCATCTCCACCGATCACCGGACAGTGTAAAAAAAAAAAGTTAAATAAATAAGATTTTTTTTTAAGCCCCTCGTTCCGCCGAGCTCGCCGCAGAAGCGAACGCATATGTAAGTCGCACATATGATAACGGTGTTCAAACCACACATGTGAGGTATCGACGCGATCGTTAGAGCGAGAGCAATAATTTTAGCCCTCCTCTGTAACTCAAAACTGTCGCCTATAGAGATTTTTAAGGGTCAAAGCTTTTCGCCATTTCACAAGCGGGCGCAATTTTGAAGCATGACATGTTGGGTATCAATTAGAAAAAAAAAGGGGGGCCAAAATGTCCCTATTGATAACAATTAACAAACAGATAGACATAAATGTATGGTGTGAACAAAACGTTGACACTATATAGACAGCAGTGAGCTAGGGTTGCCACCCCATCCCTTTAAACCTGAACACATATGAATTACACAGGTTCTGAGGCTAATTTAATGCAGATAAAGCACCAAGTGAGTTTAATTACCACCTTAATCAGCCACAGAACCCGTGTAATTCATATGTGTTCGGGTTTAAAGGGATGAGGTGGCAACTCTACAATGAGCCTCTGTGAGCCCCAGATGCACAGGATGGGGAAATGTCTCACTGCTGTCTAGGGATGAGCTGTGAGTTCGAGTCAAGCCCATGTTCGACTCGAACATCGCCTGTTCGGCTGTTCGCCGAATTTCGAACATTATGGGCCGTTAGCGTCAAATTCGAGTGGCGCGTCACGGCCCATAATTCACTGCGGCATCGCAGTGCATTGCTGGCTGTTGATTGGCCAAGCATGCACTGGCCAATCACAGCACCGTAAGTACAGAGAGCCGTAATTGGCCAAAGCCAGGGTGGCTTTGGCCAATTATGCCTCAGGGGATTTAGTACACGCCCCACACTATATAAGGCCGCCTGGAAGTCGGCCTTGTGTAGTGTGTTGTGGTGTTGGTTAACCACTTCAATACCGGGGCTTTTTGTACCTATTCAATACCGGGCCTATTTTGGCACTTCTCTCCTACATGTACAAATCATCATTCTTTTGCTAGAAAATTACTCAGAACCCCCAAACATTATATATGTTATTTTAGCAGACACCCTAGGGAATAAAATGACGGTCATTGCAACATTTTTTCTTGCACAATATTTGCGCAATAATTTTTCAAACGCCTTTTTTTTAAAAAAAAAATGGTTTCATGAATTAAAAAATAACAAAACAGTAAAGTTAGCCCAATTTTTTGGGAAAATATGAAAGATAATGTTACGCCGAGCAAATAGATACCTAACATGTCACGCTTTAAAATTGCGCACACTCATGGAATGGCGCCAAACTTCGGTACTTAAAAATATCCATAGGCGACGATTTAATTTTTTTTTACAGGTTACCAGGTTAGAATTACAGAGGAGGTCTAGTGCTAGAATTGTTGCACGCGCTCTAACGCACGCGGTGATACCTCACATGCGTGGTTTGAACGGCGTTTACATATGTGGGCGACTTACGTGTGCATTCGCTTCTGATCGCGAGCTACCGGGGACAGGGGCGTTTTAAATTTGTAATAGGAATGTGTGTAACAGGTTCTCTTTATTGAGAGATGCGGGGTCAATAAGACCCCACATCTCTCCTCCAGGCTGGAAAGCATGAGATCAGTGAAATTTTTTTCACTGATCTCATACTTACAGCCGCAATGGCGGCTTTGTTTACATTTGAGACCCGGGCGTGACGTCATCACATTGCGCCCGGGCCTCCGACGATCATAGAGATGACTGGTGACCATCTCCGTCACCAGTCATCTCTATGCTCATCACGTGACCCCACCAACGACGCCGGAAGATTCGCTCCGGGTCCCCGATCGCACGGGGGAGCCCGGAGACGCACCGGATGGCGGCGGGAGGGGGGGGGTGTCCCCTCCCGCCGCCTATAAGAACGATCAAGCGGCGGAACCGCCGCTATGATCGTTCTTATTGTGCACAGAATCGCCGGCACTTCAAAAGGATATCTGAATGATGCCTCTAGCTGCAGGCATCATTCAGATATCCCCCTACAAAGCCGAGGACGTCATATGACGTCCACCCAGGATGGGAGATCCCATCTGTGGACGTCATTTGACTATGGCTGGGTAGGGAAGTGGTTAAAGACAGACAGAGAGAGAGAGAGAGACACGGGGGGTGATTTACTATCAACAGTGTGCTGCGCCGGTTCATACCTTAATTGGTGCGCCGGATTAATCCTTAATTGAGCGCATGAACCGGCAGCGCACTGCTATAGTAAATAAAAATGTCAGCGGCGCTCTATTTTTTTTGTAAATTTCTTTCTATTGAGGTTTTAAGTTTAAGGGCTCTTTCACACGGGGCGGATCCGTGCAGATCCGCCCCGTGAAGCTCCGCTTGCTCAGCGGGGATCGCTCCGTTGATCCCCGCTGAGCCGACGGATGACTGGGCGGTCCCCGCACACTGTGCAGGGACCGCCCTGTCAGAGCGCCGCTCTCCCCTATGGGGAATCGGATGACGACGGACCGTAGAGTCCGTTGTCATCCGATCCGCTCCGCCGACGGAAGGAAAAATAGGGTTTTCCTCCGTCACACTTTGGCGGAGCGGAGCGGATGTCAGCGGACATGTCTCCGCTGACATCTGTGCCTCCATAGGGGTACATGGAGGATCCGTTTCAGGTCCGCCTAAAAAACTGACAGGCGGACCTGAACGGACCTCCGTGTGAAAGGGGCCTTACACAACATTTCAACACAGCTGACCCAGCTAAAACCGCCAGGTCAGTACTAGGCCAACATGGCCCATACACTCTTATACAGGCAACAACATATCCTGTCTATCTAACAGCGTCTCTACCTAATTACTACAACAACATATGTCCCACCCCCCCTTTTGCTCAGCCCCCCCCCCCCACGAGACTATAATCAACAACAATTGGGATGGACGAACATCTCCCGGGACGGTTCGCGAACGCGGGTAAATGTTCGCGAACCGTGGGTTCGCGGCGGGCCCCATTCATTTCAATGGGAGGCAAACATTAAAAACCTCCAGGTCATATTTGCAGCCACAAAATAATTACTAGCTGTGCACACATAGTCCCAGAACATGGACAATGACATAACAGAAGTATTAAGCAAATTTGAGATCGACAACGACAAGCATTCTTTTTTTATCTGAAATTTTTTGTCAATTCAGGAGCGCATGAAGGCCATGGAAGAGACGCAAGGCCAGGCTATGAAGGGGGTGCATGAGATGATCCTGCTATTGGAAAAGTTGCCATAAATGTTTTTTTTATTTTTTATAAGTTATATAAATCGTTTATACAGTTATAACGTTTATTTTGTTTTCTGTAATATTGCTCGGTTTTATAGTAATAGCTTGGCCTAAATCAGCCAGAACTGACAGCAGCCGGTAAATACATGTCAAATACATATAGGGTCCATTCACACGTCTGTAAAATGGGTCCGCATCCGTTCCACAATTTAGCGGAATTGATTTTCAATTCCAGTCTGAAAAATGACACATTCACAGCCTGGATAAAGAAGTAAGTGTCGGCCAGTACAAGCCCCAAAAATTAGCCAACAGGCATTCATCTGACAGCAAAGAACTTTAAATTCTGTGGCTGGAGGTACATTAGGCATTCACATGATAAATACGTTTCGGGCACTACAGGCCCCAAAAATTAGGCATTCAACGGACATAAAAGGCCTTTTATGCCGCTGTATTTACCCAAGAAGACAAGGACCATGAATAATTGTTATAGGTGGTGGTGGGTATTTGTGGACTGTCATGAGGAATTTGAATCAAACATTGTCTACTGGTCACATGTGTTGAATTCCTCAGAGATCCATGCCTCATTCATTTTTATAAATGTGAGGTAGTCAACACTGTTGTGAGCTAGGCGAGTGCGCTTATCGGTCACGATCCACCCTGCTGCGCTGAACGTCCTTTCGGACAGGACACTGGACGAGGGGCAAGCCAACAGTTCCATTGCAAATTGTGCAAGCTCTGGCCAGAGGTCAAGCCTGCCCACCCAGTAGTCCAGGGGTTCATCACTTCTCAGAGCGTCCACATCGGCCGTTAATCCGATGTAGTCGGACACCTGTCGGTCTAGGCGTTCCCTGATGCTGGATCCGGATGAGACCTGTCGATGGGTCGGCTGAAAGAATGATCTCATATCAGAAGTGACCAAGACATCTTCAAACCGCCCTCTTCTTGCAGGCGCTGTTGGATTGGTACCCGCAACTGTTTCTCTGTGAGTGGAAATTCCTCTGCCAGCGCACGCAAAAGCAGAATGCAGCATTTCTCTAAGAAAGGCCTGGAAGTGCTCCATTCTGACAGCCCTCTGTGATGGTGGTAACATTTCCAGCATTTTTTGTTTGCACCGGGGGTCTAAGTACGTTGCCACCCAGTACTGGTCCTTGCCCTTTATGCTTTTTATACGGGGGTCCCTCTTAAAACACTGGAGCATGAAGGCCCCCATTTGCACTAAACTGGAAGCAGTGTGGTGGCCTGGCTCCTGCTCGTCATCATCCAGGATAATGTCGTCCTCGATCTCCTCCCCCCATCCACGGACAACAACAGCAGGGATCCCAGAAAGGTTTAAAGCATGCTCTTCTTGCTCCTCCTCATCCGCCCTGGCACCATCCTCCTCTGACTCCTCTTCAGACTCCTGTTGTTGACTTGTCTCAGGTAGAGTAGCCCCCCCTGGGAATTCATCCAGCATTGTGACTTCCTCATCTTCCTGCTCCTCGACGGCTTGATCAATGACACAACGCAATGCACGCTCCATAAAGAAGGCATAAGGTACGATGTCACTGATGGCACCATGGCTGCGACTGACCAGTTTGGTGATCTCATCAAATGGCCGCAAAAGTCTGCATGCGTCGCGCATGAGCAGCCACTGACGCGGTGAAAAAAAACCAAGATCCCCAGAACCTGTTCTGGCGCAGAGTTCGTACAGGTAGTCGTTAACTGCATGTTTCTGCTGGAGCAGCCTATCATGCATATACAAGGTTGAGTTCCATCGTGTCGGGCAGTCACAAATAAGACGTCTGACCGGCAGATTGTGTCGCCGCTGAATGTCAGCAAGGCGAGCCATGGCCGTGTAAGATCTTCTGAAATGGGCCGAGATTTTCCTTGCCTGCCGCAAGACGTCCTGGACCCCAGGGTATTTGACAACGAATCGCTGCACGACCAAGTTCAAGACGTGTGCCATGCAGGGCACGTGTGTAATTTTGCCCTGTTTCAACGCGCTCAGCAGATTGGCACCGTTGTCGCACACCACTTTACCAACTGTCAAATTGAGCGGTGTTAGCCACTGATCTGCCTGTGAACGCAAAGCTGAAAGGAGTGCAGGGCCAGTGTGGCTCTTGGCTTCCAGACACAACAGACGCAGCACAGCATGGCAACGTCTCACCTGGCATGTCGAATAGGTTCTGGGGATCTTGGGCAGCGCAGCGGAAGAGACGGTAGCAGCGGAAGAGGAGGAGTCAGCCGAGGAGGAGAGGGAGGATGGAGTAGGAGGAGAAGAAGAGGCAGGCCTGCATGCAATCCGTGGCGGTAAAACCAAATCTACACAGGTGCCACGGGTTACATGCTTGACGGCCATCAGAAGGTTCACCCAGTGGGCAGTAAAAGTAATATACCTTCCCTGCCTGTGTTTGCTAGACCACGTGTCTCTGGTCAGATGTATCTTGGCACCGACACTGTGTGCCAGAGATACATTCACTTGCCGCTAAACATGGCCATATAGCTCTGGGATGCCCCCCCCCTTTCCCTACTTTTTACATGATTTTGGGTGGTAAACACCAATTCCCTGTTTGATTAGCACTCCTGGGTGTTTGAGTTCTCTACGGACTCCACCTACTATATTTTTTATATATATATATATATATATATGTCTCTTTTTTTACATATACATATTATAGTTTTCTGTCCTTTACGAATCCAATGCATACTCTTTGATATCTGAATCCTATTTTGGATTTAATAATAATACGTTTTGGAAACAATATTCATGGTGGACTTTGCAGGCAACAACTGGGAGGGCTTTATGATGGGCATCAAACAAACCTGCTCTTCCATAAAACCCAATAATGTCGAATTTGAAATTGTATACCAGAAACTCACTCAGACCTTCGAAAGAAAGTCTAGCCTTTTTTGGCATATTAGATATTTTGAGCAATATCTATTGGAGAACCTCAACCCTAAGGGGTTGAGAGTACAGGTGTTTCCGAACATCTGGGCACTTGATCCTGACTTCAAGGCCCGATGGGAACTAAACCTCCAGCTGTCTTTAGTCAGTGTAGGAAGGTTGCTGTGTGTGTACTAGCAGGGACAGACTCTACTAAAACAAAAGTCCTTCTAAGGACTGGTATAGGTGTACAGTCCACAAAAGTCCTTTTAAGGACTGGTATAGGTGTACTATTTTGTGTGCAGTAAATAGTGGTGTACTACACGCATAAAATACTCTAGGAAGAATAGTATAGTGCATTTCTACTGTGCAGTTTCTGAGCGGTTCTGCTGCAGCTCTTTTCTCGGTTTAGGTAGAAGTTGCCGCTGTGTGTCGCAGGCACAGACTAGCGTCTAAAATCGCTAACCAATAAAGCTCCACAAAAGTTCATTTTAAGGACTGGTATAGGTGTACTATTTGGTGTGCAGTATATAGGGGTCTAATACACGCATAAAATACTTTCACATATAGGAAGAATAGTATAGTGCATTTCTACTGTGCAGCATTGTGACTGCTGAGAGGTTCTGCAGCGATACTACAAAGAGTGACAAACGCAATTAGAAAAAAGTATTATAACTGCTGTGATAGACCAGTGGCCCCCGAAAACGACTGTTTGAAGCGGGGTGTTATATACCTTCTTCCACATATACTGCCCTTCTCTACAGCCTTTTGTCACAGGGTCATTTAAAAAGATGACAGGCAGAGGAAGAGGCAGGCCCTTCCGCAGGGGTGGTAGGGGTAGGGCAGGAGCACCAGGCCGGAGCCAAAGTGGGAAGTTGCAGAAGGTGCGTTCGATTACGTCAAAGGACGCACCAGACTTGGTTGAGTGGCTCACTCAGCCTTACTCTTCTGCACCCTCCTCATCCTCTCTATCTGCACCCTCTTCACTCTCTGCTGTGTGCACCCCCAAAGACACTACCACCAACACCACCGCCACCATATACCCTCTGCTTGAGTCACAGGAATTATTTTCCGATCCATCACAAGACTTCTCTGATGCGCATATGTGTACATGTTTAGATGGTTTTATGGGAAAGTTTTATTATGTTATATTTCCCATTCCCTTGAGCAGGTCTTGGCACAAACAGGATTTAAATTTTTAGGGATAGCTTCTGGGGCCAGGCTTATGTCACCACTCCTTGGGAGACATGGGTTTGCACCAGACGCTGGGGACCAGCGTCAAATCACAGAGGGGAGTGTGTAGCGGGGTCTTTAAATTTAGTTGGAATACACCTGGGTGGTAATATGACCCAGGTGTGTAATTTATGAGAGTTTGGACTAATTGTATTCGTGGAGGATTAGGTGGTGTATTATTCTCCTTGGCCTGTGGGTGGCGGGGTACCCGCAGGCTCAAGGTAGAATCGCCGCCGCAGTGCTACCCTTTTTGTCCCTTTCCGGAGATGGTACGGCGAGGGCGGGGAACCTGCCGTGGTGTCGAAGGGAGGGGATAAAAGGGGGAGACGCCCTCACCACGAGGTCTTCGGGGATTTTCTCTTCACGCGCCCAGGCACCTTAGGCCTGGGTGCGGGCGGTTCGGAGTTCCGGCCCAGGCGCCCTAGGCCTGACCGGAACAGAGTTGGAGTCCATCCCAGGCACCTTCAGCCTGGGGTGAGGTACTGGATCGGAGGCCTGGGGCCCAGTGACTTCGACTGGGTCCCGCAAGGGTGAAGTGATCCGAGGGTCCCTGAGGTGGATGGGGCCCATGTCTGAGGTGAGGAGGCCGGGGAGGTCACCCGTCCGGAGAGTCCGGAGCAGCATCAACCCGGTGACGGATGGGCCTCCGGTAACTCCCTTGGAGGGACATCTTCCCCTGATAGGAGTACCTTCGCTGCGTTGCGACCCCTATCTACGTTCTCTTGAGTTGCTGGTAGAGACTCACATGCTCTAAGTTGTTTTCAAATCAAGGCTATGACAACCACTGGTGAAACCACAGTGGTTTAGAGTACAATCAGGATAGTGCCTCGATCTGCTCATCCCATCGTATCAAACTGTTATAGAGTTTCAACCAGTTGGCTACTGAAGCACTGTTTATTGTGAACTATACAATAAAACAAGAGTTGGACTGTGATTGGTGTGTGGGACTCTGGTTGATGGGAGCAGAGGGAGGTGACAGCATAGCAGGACTGAGTCCATAACTAAGACACTTTGGCCCGAGGGAAAATACTGATACTGGCCTTCACCTCACCCACTGCTATGGGGAGGACATGGACCATAGCGCATCTCACCCTGTCGTGTGAAATACCCCTAGACATAAGAGATGGGGTGAGGCCGCTACATAACTTTCACACAAACCAGTCAATATCCACTTATTGGGATTTTTTTTTACCAAAGACATGGAGCAGAATACATTTTGACCAAAATGTATGAATAAATTTTTTTTTTTTTTTTTTCTGTTGGATGTTTTATAGCAGAAAGTAAAAATATTGTTTTTGTTTTTAATTTTTAGTTTTTTTTTGGGTTATATAATAAAAAATTAAAGAACGCAGAGGTGATCAAAAAACACCAAAAGAAATCTCTTGTTGTGAAACAATAATATAAATGTCATTTGTGTACAGCGTCACATGACTGAGCAATTACCAGGTAAAGTAGCGCAGTGTTAAATAGCAAACAATGGCCTGGGCTGGTCATGAAGGGAGGGGGGTAAAATCTTCCCAAGGCTGAACTGGGTAAAGAATAAATAAGTCCAACAATTCCTCTCCCTGATATGTGTCTGCTGTCCCATGTACAGGGGGTCCCTGACTTACGAACGCCCGAGTTACGATCTTCTCCTACTTACGAACCGGGCGCTGTGAGGACCCTCTGCCATTTTGGACGGACCGTCTGCTGTTCTGCGCATGCGTGGCCAGACAGAGCCTCTGGAAATGTCCGTAATTGGCCACGCATGCGCAGAACTGCATTTGACGGAACATTGGAAATGCCCGTAATTGCCGGTCTGCGCATGTGTGTCCGACTTACGAACATTTCCGACATACAAACAGGAGGAAAGTCCCCAACGGGTTCGTAACCCGGGGACCCCCTGTACTAATATGAAGAAGTCTCCTGTTCTCTTTGTATTGCTTCCTTCGTGTGAAATCCCTGGTGATCCTGCCAATCCCTCTACTTTCCGGTTAAGGACTGACCACACTAGGCAGGAGAGCACAACATGATCAGTTTGCTGGCTGTGCTGAGCTTGGAAGTCAACCTGTTTTCCTCCAATGTTTAGACTTGTGTTTACAACCTCCCCCATGCACAGCCATTCACTGGGAAGACCGGTGTGTTGCTGTTTCTCCTATCCCAACTCTTATGCAGCTGAGAACAGAGGGAATGTGATCACTTATAAAAAAAGGGGAGAAAAGTATTTATAATATATTTTATATCTATACACAAATGGAGAGAAAAAAGGTGTCTGAAAAGGTCTAGGATAACAAAATATATATACAGTGTCACAATCCCAAAAGGGAAATTTCTGTAGCCATGAGAGACTGCTGTTTGGTCAAACCAATAAATGAGATAACAAAAGTGGATATGAAAAATCTATATATATTATGTATCATTTCTAATAATCCATGGATCATGCAGACAAAGGCATAATACAAGTCATAATCATATCATTAACATATTCAATATCCATTTATAGGGGGATACAAGAGCCATAAAGCAATCACAGACAATAAATGGACATACAGATAAAGTGAACATGATTATCCTTTAAAATACATGTATATTACAATTGATTAAAATTCATTGTTGGGCAGACTTGACTTGGCATCCCTGAGCATAGACTCGACGCGTTTCTTGGCGTTTAACCACTTAAGCCCCGGACCAATACGCAGCATAAAGACCAGGCCCCTTTTTTGCGATTTGGCACTGCGTCGCTTTAACTGACAATTGCGCGGTCATGCGACGTGGCTCCCAAACAAAATTGACGTCCTTTTTTTCCCACAAATAGAGCTTTCTTTTGGTGGTATTTGATCAGCTCTGCGGTTTTTATTTTTTGCGCTATAAACAAAAATAGAGCGACAATTTGGAAAAAAATGCAATCTTTTTTACTTTTTGCTATAATAAATATCCCCCAAAAATATATAAAAAACCATTTTTTTTCCTCAGTTTAGGCCGATACGTATTCTTCTACATATTTTTGGTAAAAAAACAAAATCGCAATCGGTGTTTATTGTTTGGTTTGCGCAAAAGTTATAGCGTTTACAAAATAGGGAATAGTTTTATGGCATTTTTATGAATTAATTTTTTTTTTACTAGTAATGACGGCGATCAGCGATTTTTATTGTGACTGCGACATTATGGCGGACACATCGCACACTTTTGACACATTTTTGGGACCATTGTCATTTTTACAGCGATCAGTGCCATAAAAATGCACTGGTTACTGCAAAAATTACACTGGCAGTGAAGGGGTTAACCACTAGGGGCGCTGAAGGGGTTAAGTGTGCCTAGGGAAGTGATTACTACTGTGTGGGGGCGTGGCTACGAGTGACACGTGACCGATCTCCGCTCTGATTACACAGAGTGGAGATCGGTGACAGTGTCAGTAGAGGAGCGGGGAGATGTTGTGTTTACACTAACATCTCCCCTCTCCATGCCTCCGTGAGACGATCGTGGGGATACCCGCGGCGATCGAGTCTGCGGGACCTGCGGTCCGACTCACGGGGAAGGTAGGAGGGTCGCGAGCACGCCGGTGGCGTGCGCGACCCCCACGTCGGGCAGTTAAAGGGGACGTACAGGTACGTGATTGTGCCTGTACGAGCCATTCTGCTGACGTATATATACAATGCATGGTCGTTAAGTGGTTAAAGCCAGTCATCAGGAGTGCGGTGTGTAAATGGTAACTGAAATAGTAGATAAATGGGCAATTAGGTCACTAAAGTCTGAAATGGGTTAGGTTATGCTTTCTAAAAAGAGAGCAGGGTAAAAGATGATATACATTACCAGTGGCAAAGCCCAAGTACATAGCCCAATGGTCCCAACAGATGGGGATAGGCTGATGGTCCCGGACGAACTGTCTCCCCCGAGGTTGAGGCGGGGACAGAGACCCCCACAGATCAAGGACTCTCCAGCCGACAAGGGGAGCCCGAGAAAGGGTGGCGGGAAACAAGAGCCAAGGAGAAACATGAACAGCCACAGCATATTACCAGACCAGGGGATAAACAGGCAGGAGACACAAATCAGGCTCTAATGGGAGGAAAAAGGTGAATGAAAAAGACAAAGCAAAAGAAAAGTGACCAAATGCAAAGCAGGAGAGAAGAAGAAAAGGAAGTGGGAAAAGGAGAAAGATGAAAGGGAAGAAAAGTGACCAAATGTAAAGCAGGAGAGTAGAGGAAAAGGAAGTAGGAAAAGGAGAAAGATGAAAGGGAAGAAAAGTGACCAAATGTAAAGCAGGAGAGTAGAAGAAAAGGAAGTGGGAAAAGGAGAAAGATGAAAGGGAAGAAAAGTGACCAAATGTAAAGCAGGAGAGTAGAAGAAAAGGAAGTAGGAAAAGGAGAAAGATGAAAGGGAAGAAAAGTGACCAAATGTAAAGCAGAAGAGTAGAAGAAAAGGAAGTAGGAAAAGGAGAAAGATGAAAGGGAAGAAAAGTGACCAAATGTAAAGCAGGAGAGAAGAAGAAAAGGAAGTAGGAAAAGGAGAAAGATGAAAGGGAAGAAAAGTGACCAAATGTAAAGCAGCAGAGTAGAAGAAAAGGAAGTGGGAAAAGGAGAAAGATGAAAGGGAAGAAAAGTGACCAAATGCAAAGCAGGAGAGAAGAAGAAAAGGAAGTAGGAAAAGGAGAAAGATGAAAGGGAAGAAAAGTGACCAAATGCAAAGCAGGAGAGTAGAAGAAAAGGAAGTGGGAAAAGGAGAAAGATGAAAGGGAAGAAAAGTGACCAAATGCAAAGCAGGAGAGTAGAAGAAAAGGAAGTGGGAAAAGGAGAAAGATGAAAGGGAAGAAAAGTGACCAAATGTAAAGCAGGAGAGTAGAGGAAAAGGAAGTAGGAAAAGGAGAAAGATGAAAGGGAAGAAAAGTGACCAAATGTAAAGCAGGAGAGTAGAAGAAAAGGAAGTGGGAAAAGGAGAAAGATGAAAGGGAAGAAAAGTGACCAAATGTAAAGCAGGAGAGTAGAAGAAAAGGAAGTAGGAAAAGGAGAAAGATGAAAGGGAAGAAAAGTGACCAAATGTAAAGCAGAAGAGTAGAAGAAAAGGAAGTAGGAAAAGGAGAAAGATGAAAGGGAAGAAAAGTGACCAAATGTAAAGCAGGAGAGAAGAAGAAAAGGAAGTAGGAAAAGGAGAAAGATGAAAGGGAAGAAAAGTGACCAAATGTAAAGCAGCAGAGTAGAAGAAAAGGAAGTGGGAAAAGGATAAAGATGAAAGGGAAGAAAAGTGACCAAATGCAAAGCAGGAGAGTAGAAGAAAAGGAAGTAGGAAAAGGAGAAAGATGAAAGGGAAGAAAAGTGACCAAATGCAAAGCAGGAGAGTAGAAGAAAAGGAAGTAGGAAAAGGAGAAAGATGAAAGGGAAGAAAAGTGACCAAATGTAAAGCAGCAGAGTAGAAGAAAAGGAAGTGGGAAAAGGAGAAAGATGAAAGGGAAGAAAAGTGACCAAATGTAAAGCAGGAGAGTAGAAGAAAAGGAAGTGGGAAAAGGAGAAAGATGAAAGGGAAGAAAAGTGACCAAATGCAAAGCAGGAGAGTAGAAGAAAAGGAAGTGGGAAAAGGAGAAAGATGAAAGGTAAGAAAAGTGACCAAATGCAAAGCAGGAGAGTAGAAGAAAAGGAAGTAGGAAAAGGAGAAAGATGAAAGGGAAGAAAAGTGACCAAATGCAAAGCAGGAGAGAAGAAGAAAAGGAAGTAGGAAAAGGAGAAAGATGAAAGGGAAGAAAAGTGACCAAATGTAAAGCAGGAGAGTAGAAGAAAAGGAAGTAGGAAAAGGAGAAAGATGAAAGGGAAGAAAAGTGACCAAATGTAAAGCAGGAGAGTAGAAGAAAAGGAAGTAGGAAAAGGAGAAAGATGAAAGGGAAGAAAAGTGACCAAATGTAAAGCAGGAGAGTAGAAGAAAAGGAAGTAGGAAAAGGAGAAAGATGAAAGGTAAGAAAAGTGACCAAATGCAAAGCAGGAGAGTAGAAGAAAAGGAAGTGGGAAAAGGAGAAAGATGAAAGGGAAGAAAAGTGACCAAATGTAAAGCAGGAGAGTAGAAGAAAAGGAAGTGGGAAAAGGAGAAAGATGAAAGGGAAGAAAAGTGACCAAATGTAAAGCAGGAGAGTAGAAGAAAAGGAAGTGGGAAAAGGAGAAAGATGAAAGGGAAGAAAAGTGACCAAATGTAAAGCAGGAGAGTAGAAGAAAAGGAAGTAGGAAAAGGAGAAAGATGAAAGGGAAGAAAAGTGACCAAATGTAAAGCAGGAGAGAAGAAGAAAAGGAAGTAGGAAAAGGAGAAAGATGAAAGGGAAGAAAAGTGACCAAATGTAAAGCAGGAGAGAAGAAGAAAAGGAAGTGGGAAAAGGATAAAGATGAAAGGGAAGAAAAGTGACCAAATGTAAAGCAGGAGAGTAGAAGAAAAGGAAGTGGGAAAAGGAGAAAGATGAAAGGGAAGAAAAGTGACCAAATGCAAAGCAGGAGAGAAGAAGAAAAGGAAGTGGGAAAAGGAGAAAGATGAAAGGGAAGAAAAGTGACCAAATGCAAAGCAGGAGAGAAGAAGAAAAGGAAGTAGGAAAAGGAGAAAGATGAAAGGGAAGAAAAGTGACCAAATGCAAAGCAGGAGAGAAGAAGAAAAGGAAGTAGGAAAAGAAGAAAGATGAAAGGGAAGAAAAGTGACCAAATGTAAAGCAGGAGAGTAGAAGAAAAGGAAGTAGGAAAAGGAGAAAGATGAAAGGGAAGAAAAGTGACCAAATGTAAAGCAGGAGAGAAGAAGAAAAGGAAGTGGGAAAAGGATAAAGATGAAAGGGAAGAAAAGTGACCAAATGTAAAGCAGGAGAGTAGAAGAAAAGGAAGTGGGAAAAGGAGAAAGATGAAAGGGAAGAAAAGTGACCAAATGCAAAGCAGGAGAGAAGAAGAAAAGGAAGTGGGAAAAGGAGAAAGATGAAAGGGAAGAAAAGTGACCAAATGCAAAGCAGGAGAGAAGAAGAAAAGGAAGTAGGAAAAGGAGAAAGATGAAAGGGAAGAAAAGTGACCAAATGCAAAGCAGGAGAGAAGAAGAAAAGGAAGTAGGAAAAGGAGAAAGATGAAAGGGAAGAAAAGTGACCAAATGTAAAGCAGGAGAGAAGAAGAAAAGGAAGTAGGAAAAGGAGAAAGATGAAAGGGAAGAAAAGTGACCAAATGCAAAGCAGGAGAGAAGAAGAAAAGGAAGTAGGAAAAGGAGAAAGATGAAAGGGAAGAAAAGTGACCAAATGCAAAGCAGGAGAGAAGAAGAAAAGGAAGTAGGAAAAGGAGAAAGATGAAAGGGAAGAAAAGTGACCAAATGCAAAGCAGGAGAGTAGAAGAAAAGGAAATAGGAAAAGGAGAAAGATGAAAGGGAAGAAAAGTGACCAAATGCAAAGCAGGAGAGTAGAAGAAAAGGAAGTAGGAAAAGGAGAAAGATGAAAGGGAAGAAAAGTGACCAAATGTAAAGCAGGAGAGTAGAAGAAAAGGAAGTAGGAAAAGGAGAAAGATGAAAGGGAAGAAAAGTGACCAAATGCAAAGCAGGAGAGAAGAAGAAAAGGAAGTAGGAAAAGGAGAAAGATGAAAGGGAAGAAAAGTGACCCAATGCAAAGCAGGAGAGTAGAAGAAAAGGAAGTGGGAAAAGGAGAAAGATGAAAGGGAAGAAAAGTGACCAAATGTAAAGCAGCAGAGTAGAAGAAAAGGAAGTAGGAAAAGGAGAAAGATGAAAGGGAAGAAAAGTGACCAAATGTAAAGCAGGAGAGAAGAAGAAAAGGAAGTAGGAAAAGGAGAAAGATGAAAGGGAAGAAAAGTGACCAAATGCAAAGCAGGAGAGAAGAAGAAAAGGAAGTAGGAAAAGGAGAAAGATGAAAGGGAAGAAAAGTGACCAAATGCAAAGCAGGAGAGAAGAAGAAAAGGAAGTAGGAAAAGGAGAAAGATGAAAGGGAAGAAAAGTGACCAAATGCAAAGCAGGAGAGTAGAAGAAAAGGAAATAGGAAAAGGAGAAAGATGAAAGGGAAGAAAAGTGACCAAATGCAAAGCAGGAGAGTAGAAGAAAAGGAAGTAGGAAAAGGAGAAAGATGAAAGGGAAGAAAAGTGACCAAATGTAAAGCAGGAGAGTAGAAGAAAAGGAAGTAGGAAAAGGAGAAAGATGAAAGGGAAGAAAAGTGACCAAATGCAAAGCAGGAGAGAAGAAGAAAAGGAAGTAGGAAAAGGAGAAAGATGAAAGGGAAGAAAAGTGACCCAATGCAAAGCAGGAGAGTAGAAGAAAAGGAAGTGGGAAAAGGAGAAAGATGAAAGGGAAGAAAAGTGACCAAATGTAAAGCAGCAGAGTAGAAGAAAAGGAAGTAGGAAAAGGAGAAAGATGAAAGGGAAGAAAAGTGACCAAATGCAAAGCAGGAGAGTAGAAGAAAAGGAAGTAGGAAAAGGAGAAAGATGAAAGGGAAGAAAAGTGACCAAATGTAAAGCAGGAGAGTAGAAGAAAAGGAAGTAGGAAAAGGAGAAAGATGAAAGGGAAGAAAAGTGACCAAATGCAAAGCAGGAGAGAAGAAGAAAAGGAAGTAGGAAAAGGAGAAAGATGAAAGGTAAGAAAAGTGACCAAATGCAAAGCAGGAGAGTAGAAGAAAAGGAAGTGGGAAAAGGAGAAAGATGAAAGGGAAGAAAAGTGACCAAATGCAAAGCAGGAGAGTAGAAGAAAAGGAAGTAGGAAAAGGAGAAAGATGAAAGGGAAGAAAAGTGACCAAATGCAAAGCAGGAGAGTAGAAGAAAAGGAAGTAGGAAAAGGAGAAAGATGAAAGGGAAGAAAAGTGACCAAATGTAAAGCAGGAGAGAGGAAGAAAAGGAAGTAGGAAAAGGAGAAAGATGAAAGGGAAGAAAAGTGACCAAATGCAAAGCAGGAGAGTAGAAGAAAAGGAAGTGGGAAAAGGAGAAAGATGAAAGGGAAGAAAAGTGACCAAATGCAAAGCAGGAGAGTAGAAGAAAAGGAAGTGGGAAAAGGAGAAAGATGAAAGGGAAGAAAAGTGACCAAATGCAAAGCAGGAGAGTAGAAGAAAAGGAAGTAGGAAAAGGAGAAAGATGAAAGGGAAGAAAAGTGACCAAATGTAAAGCAGGAGAGTAGAAGAAAAGGAAGTAGGAAAAGGAGAAAGATGAAAGGGAAGAAAAGTGACCAAATGTAAAGCAGGAGAGTAGAAGAAAAGGAAGTGGGAAAAGGAGAAAGATGAAAGGGAAGAAAAGTGACCAAATGCAAAGCAGGAGAGAAGAAGAAAAGGAAGTAGGAAAAGGAGAAAGATGAAAGGGAAGAAAAGTGACCAAATGCAAAGCAGGAGAGTAGAAGAAAAGGAAGTAGGAAAAGGAGAAAGATGAAAGGGAAGAAAAGTGACCAAATGTAAAGCAGGAGAGAAGAAGAAAAGGAAGTGGGAAAAGGAGAAAGATGAAAGGGAAGAAAAGTGACCAAATGTAAAGCAGGAGAGAAGAAGAAAAGGAAGTAGGAAAAGGAGAAAGATGAAAGGGAAGAAAAGTGACCAAATGCAAAGCAGGAGAGAAGAAGAAAAGGAAGTAGGAAAAGGAGAAAGATGAAAGGGAAGAAAAGTGACCAAATGCAAAGCAGGAGAGTAGAAGAAAAGGAAGTAGGAAAAGGAGAAAGATGAAAGGGAAGAAAAGTGACCAAATGCAAAGCAGAAGAGAAGAAGAAAAGGAAGTAGGAAAAGGAGAAAGATGAAAGGGAAGAAAAGTGACCAAATGTAAAGCAGGAGAGTAGAAGAAAAGGAAGTGGGAAAAGGAGAAAGATGAAAGGGAAGAAAAGTGACCAAATGCAAAGCAGGAGAGTAGAAGAAAAGGAAGTAGGAAAAGGAGAAAGATGAAAGGGAAGAAAAGTGACCAAATGCAAAGCAGGAGAGAAGAAGAAAAGGAAGTGGGAAAAGGATAAAGATGAAAGGGAAGAAAAGTGACCAAATGCAAAGCAGGAGAGTAGAAGAAAAGGAAGTAGGAAAAGGAGAAAGATGAAAGGGAAGAAAAGTGACCAAATGCAAAGCAGGAGAGAAGAAGAAAAGGAAGTGGGAAAAGGATAAAGATGAAAGGGAAGAAAAGTGACCAAATGCAAAGCAGGAGAGTAGAAGAAAAGGAAGTAGGAAAAGGAGAAAGATGAAAGGGAAGAAAAGTGACCAAATGCAAAGCAGGAGAGTAGAAGAAAAGGAAGTAGGAAAAGGAGAAAGATGAAAGGGAAGAAAAGTGACCAAATGTAAAGCAGCAGAGTAGAAGAAAAGGAAGTGGGAAAAGGAGAAAGATGAAAGGGAAGAAAAGTGACCAAATGTAAAGCAGGAGAGTAGAAGAAAAGGAAGTGGGAAAAGGAGAAAGATGAAAGGGAAGAAAAGTGACCAAATGCAAAGCAGGAGAGTAGAAGAAAAGGAAGTGGGAAAAGGAGAAAGATGAAAGGTAAGAAAAGTGACCAAATGCAAAGCAGGAGAGTAGAAGAAAAGGAAGTAGGAAAAGGAGAAAGATGAAAGGGAAGAAAAGTGACCAAATGCAAAGCAGGAGAGAAGAAGAAAAGGAAGTAGGAAAAGGAGAAAGATGAAAGGGAAGAAAAGTGACCAAATGTAAAGCAGGAGAGTAGAAGAAAAGGAAGTAGGAAAAGGAGAAAGATGAAAGGGAAGAAAAGTGACCAAATGTAAAGCAGGAGAGTAGAAGAAAAGGAAGTAGGAAAAGGAGAAAGATGAAAGGGAAGAAAAGTGACCAAATGTAAAGCAGGAGAGTAGAAGAAAAGGAAGTAGGAAAAGGAGAAAGATGAAAGGTAAGAAAAGTGACCAAATGCAAAGCAGGAGAGTAGAAGAAAAGGAAGTGGGAAAAGGAGAAAGATGAAAGGGAAGAAAAGTGACCAAATGTAAAGCAGGAGAGTAGAAGAAAAGGAAGTGGGAAAAGGAGAAAGATGAAAGGGAAGAAAAGTGACCAAATGTAAAGCAGGAGAGTAGAAGAAAAGGAAGTAGGAAAAGGAGAAAGATGAAAGGGAAGAAAAGTGACCAAATGTAAAGCAGGAGAGAAGAAGAAAAGGAAGTAGGAAAAGGAGAAAGATGAAAGGGAAGAAAAGTGACCAAATGTAAAGCAGGAGAGAAGAAGAAAAGGAAGTGGGAAAAGGATAAAGATGAAAGGGAAGAAAAGTGACCAAATGTAAAGCAGGAGAGTAGAAGAAAAGGAAGTGGGAAAAGGAGAAAGATGAAAGGGAAGAAAAGTGACCAAATGCAAAGCAGGAGAGAAGAAGAAAAGGAAGTGGGAAAAGGAGAAAGATGAAAGGGAAGAAAAGTGACCAAATGCAAAGCAGGAGAGAAGAAGAAAAGGAAGTAGGAAAAGGAGAAAGATGAAAGGGAAGAAAAGTGACCAAATGCAAAGCAGGAGAGAAGAAGAAAAGGAAGTAGGAAAAGAAGAAAGATGAAAGGGAAGAAAAGTGACCAAATGTAAAGCAGGAGAGAAGAAGAAAAGGAAGTGGGAAAAGGAGAAAGATGAAAGGGAAGAAAAGTGACCAAATGTAAAGCAGGAGAGAAGAAGAAAAGGAAGTGGGAAAAGGAGAAAGATGAAAGGGAAGAAAAGTGACCAAATGTAAAGCAGGAGAGAAGAAGAAAAGGAAGTAGGAAAAGGAGAAAGATGAAAGGGAAGAAAAGTGACCAAATGTAAAGCAGGAGAGAAGAAGAAAAGGAAGTGGGAAAAGGATAAAGATGAAAGGGAAGAAAAGTGACCAAATGTAAAGCAGGAGAGTAGAAGAAAAGGAAGTGGGAAAAGGAGAAAGATGAAAGGGAAGAAAAGTGACCAAATGCAAAGCAGGAGAGAAGAAGAAAAGGAAGTGGGAAAAGGAGAAAGATGAAAGGGAAGAAAAGTGACCAAATGCAAAGCAGGAGAGTAGAAGAAAAGGAAATAGGAAAAGGAGAAAGATGAAAGGGAAGAAAAGTGACCAAATGCAAAGCAGGAGAGTAGAAGAAAAGGAAGTAGGAAAAGGAGAAAGATGAAAGGGAAGAAAAGTGACCAAATGCAAAGCAGGAGAGTAGAAGAAAAGGAAGTAGGAAAAGGAGAAAGATGAAAGGGAAGAAAAGTGACCAAATGCAAAGCAGGAGAGAAGAAGAAAAGGAAGTAGGAAAAGGAGAAAGATGAAAGGGAAGAAAAGTGACCCAATGCAAAGCAGGAGAGTAGAAGAAAAGGAAGTGGGAAAAGGAGAAAGATGAAAGGGAAGAAAAGTGACCAAATGTAAAGCAGCAGAGTAGAAGAAAAGGAAGTAGGAAAAGGAGAAAGATGAAAGGGAAGAAAAGTGACCAAATGCAAAGCAGGAGAGTAGAAGAAAAGGAAGTAGGAAAAGGAGAAAGATGAAAGGGAAGAAAAGTGACCAAATGTAAAGCAGGAGAGTAGAAGAAAAGGAAGTAGGAAAAGGAGAAAGATGAAAGGGAAGAAAAGTGACCAAATGCAAAGCAGGAGAGAAGAAGAAAAGGAAGTAGGAAAAGGAGAAAGATGAAAGGTAAGAAAAGTGACCAAATGCAAAGCAGGAGAGTAGAAGAAAAGGAAGTGGGAAAAGGAGAAAGATGAAAGGGAAGAAAAGTGACCAAATGCAAAGCAGGAGAGTAGAAGAAAAGGAAGTAGGAAAAGGAGAAAGATGAAAGGGAAGAAAAGTGACCAAATGCAAAGCAGGAGAGTAGAAGAAAAGGAAGTAGGAAAAGGAGAAAGATGAAAGGGAAGAAAAGTGACCAAATGTAAAGCAGGAGAGAGGAAGAAAAGGAAGTAGGAAAAGGAGAAAGATGAAAGGGAAGAAAAGTGACCAAATGCAAAGCAGGAGAGTAGAAGAAAAGGAAGTGGGAAAAGGAGAAAGATGAAAGGGAAGAAAAGTGACCAAATGCAAAGCAGGAGAGTAGAAGAAAAGGAAGTGGGAAAAGGAGAAAGATGAAAGGGAAGAAAAGTGACCAAATGCAAAGCAGGAGAGTAGAAGAAAAGGAAGTAGGAAAAGGAGAAAGATGAAAGGGAAGAAAAGTGACCAAATGTAAAGCAGGAGAGTAGAAGAAAAGGAAGTAGGAAAAGGAGAAAGATGAAAGGGAAGAAAAGTGACCAAATGTAAAGCAGGAGAGTAGAAGAAAAGGAAGTGGGAAAAGGAGAAAGATGAAAGGGAAGAAAAGTGACCAAATGCAAAGCAGGAGAGAAGAAGAAAAGGAAGTAGGAAAAGGAGAAAGATGAAAGGGAAGAAAAGTGACCAAATGCAAAGCAGGAGAGTAGAAGAAAAGGAAGTAGGAAAAGGAGAAAGATGAAAGGGAAGAAAAGTGACCAAATGTAAAGCAGGAGAGAAGAAGAAAAGGAAGTGGGAAAAGGAGAAAGATGAAAGGGAAGAAAAGTGACCAAATGTAAAGCAGGAGAGAAGAAGAAAAGGAAGTAGGAAAAGGAGAAAGATGAAAGGGAAGAAAAGTGACCAAATGCAAAGCAGGAGAGAAGAAGAAAAGGAAGTAGGAAAAGGAGAAAGATGAAAGGGAAGAAAAGTGACCAAATGCAAAGCAGGAGAGTAGAAGAAAAGGAAGTAGGAAAAGGAGAAAGATGAAAGGGAAGAAAAGTGACCAAATGCAAAGCAGAAGAGAAGAAGAAAAGGAAGTAGGAAAAGGAGAAAGATGAAAGGGAAGAAAAGTGACCAAATGTAAAGCAGGAGAGTAGAAGAAAAGGAAGTGGGAAAAGGAGAAAGATGAAAGGGAAGAAAAGTGACCAAATGCAAAGCAGGAGAGTAGAAGAAAAGGAAGTAGGAAAAGGAGAAAGATGAAAGGGAAGAAAAGTGACCAAATGCAAAGCAGGAGAGAAGAAGAAAAGGAAGTGGGAAAAGGATAAAGATGAAAGGGAAGAAAAGTGACCAAATGCAAAGCAGGAGAGTAGAAGAAAAGGAAGTAGGAAAAGGAGAAAGATGAAAGGGAAGAAAAGTGACCAAATGCAAAGCAGGAGAGAAGAAGAAAAGGAAGTGGGAAAAGGATAAAGATGAAAGGGAAGAAAAGTGACCAAATGCAAAGCAGGAGAGTAGAAGAAAAGGAAGTAGGAAAAGGAGAAAGATGAAAGGGAAGAAAAGTGACCAAATGCAAAGCAGGAGAGTAGAAGAAAAGGAAGTAGGAAAAGGAGAAAGATGAAAGGGAAGAAAAGTGACCAAATGTAAAGCAGCAGAGTAGAAGAAAAGGAAGTGGGAAAAGGAGAAAGATGAAAGGGAAGAAAAGTGACCAAATGTAAAGCAGGAGAGTAGAAGAAAAGGAAGTGGGAAAAGGAGAAAGATGAAAGGGAAGAAAAGTGACCAAATGCAAAGCAGGAGAGTAGAAGAAAAGGAAGTGGGAAAAGGAGAAAGATGAAAGGTAAGAAAAGTGACCAAATGCAAAGCAGGAGAGTAGAAGAAAAGGAAGTAGGAAAAGGAGAAAGATGAAAGGGAAGAAAAGTGACCAAATGCAAAGCAGGAGAGAAGAAGAAAAGGAAGTAGGAAAAGGAGAAAGATGAAAGGGAAGAAAAGTGACCAAATGTAAAGCAGGAGAGTAGAAGAAAAGGAAGTAGGAAAAGGAGAAAGATGAAAGGGAAGAAAAGTGACCAAATGTAAAGCAGGAGAGTAGAAGAAAAGGAAGTAGGAAAAGGAGAAAGATGAAAGGGAAGAAAAGTGACCAAATGTAAAGCAGGAGAGTAGAAGAAAAGGAAGTAGGAAAAGGAGAAAGATGAAAGGTAAGAAAAGTGACCAAATGCAAAGCAGGAGAGTAGAAGAAAAGGAAGTGGGAAAAGGAGAAAGATGAAAGGGAAGAAAAGTGACCAAATGTAAAGCAGGAGAGTAGAAGAAAAGGAAGTGGGAAAAGGAGAAAGATGAAAGGGAAGAAAAGTGACCAAATGTAAAGCAGGAGAGTAGAAGAAAAGGAAGTAGGAAAAGGAGAAAGATGAAAGGGAAGAAAAGTGACCAAATGTAAAGCAGGAGAGAAGAAGAAAAGGAAGTAGGAAAAGGAGAAAGATGAAAGGGAAGAAAAGTGACCAAATGTAAAGCAGGAGAGAAGAAGAAAAGGAAGTGGGAAAAGGATAAAGATGAAAGGGAAGAAAAGTGACCAAATGTAAAGCAGGAGAGTAGAAGAAAAGGAAGTGGGAAAAGGAGAAAGATGAAAGGGAAGAAAAGTGACCAAATGCAAAGCAGGAGAGAAGAAGAAAAGGAAGTGGGAAAAGGAGAAAGATGAAAGGGAAGAAAAGTGACCAAATGCAAAGCAGGAGAGAAGAAGAAAAGGAAGTAGGAAAAGGAGAAAGATGAAAGGGAAGAAAAGTGACCAAATGCAAAGCAGGAGAGAAGAAGAAAAGGAAGTAGGAAAAGAAGAAAGATGAAAGGGAAGAAAAGTGACCAAATGTAAAGCAGGAGAGTAGAAGAAAAGGAAGTAGGAAAAGGAGAAAGATGAAAGGGAAGAAAAGTGACCAAATGTAAAGCAGGAGAGAAGAAGAAAAGGAAGTGGGAAAAGGATAAAGATGAAAGGGAAGAAAAGTGACCAAATGTAAAGCAGGAGAGTAGAAGAAAAGGAAGTGGGAAAAGGAGAAAGATGAAAGGGAAGAAAAGTGACCAAATGCAAAGCAGGAGAGAAGAAGAAAAGGAAGTGGGAAAAGGAGAAAGATGAAAGGGAAGAAAAGTGACCAAATGCAAAGCAGGAGAGTAGAAGAAAAGGAAATAGGAAAAGGAGAAAGATGAAAGGGAAGAAAAGTGACCAAATGCAAAGCAGGAGAGTAGAAGAAAAGGAAGTAGGAAAAGGAGAAAGATGAAAGGGAAGAAAAGTGACCAAATGTAAAGCAGGAGAGTAGAAGAAAAGGAAGTAGGAAAAGGAGAAAGATGAAAGGGAAGAAAAGTGACCAAATGCAAAGCAGGAGAGAAGAAGAAAAGGAAGTAGGAAAAGGAGAAAGATGAAAGGGAAGAAAAGTGACCCAATGCAAAGCAGGAGAGTAGAAGAAAAGGAAGTGGGAAAAGGAGAAAGATGAAAGGGAAGAAAAGTGACCAAATGTAAAGCAGCAGAGTAGAAGAAAAGGAAGTAGGAAAAGGAGAAAGATGAAAGGGAAGAAAAGTGACCAAATGCAAAGCAGGAGAGTAGAAGAAAAGGAAGTAGGAAAAGGAGAAAGATGAAAGGGAAGAAAAGTGACCAAATGTAAAGCAGGAGAGTAGAAGAAAAGGAAGTAGGAAAAGGAGAAAGATGAAAGGGAAGAAAAGTGACCAAATGCAAAGCAGGAGAGAAGAAGAAAAGGAAGTAGGAAAAGGAGAAAGATGAAAGGTAAGAAAAGTGACCAAATGCAAAGCAGGAGAGTAGAAGAAAAGGAAGTGGGAAAAGGAGAAAGATGAAAGGGAAGAAAAGTGACCAAATGCAAAGCAGGAGAGTAGAAGAAAAGGAAGTAGGAAAAGGAGAAAGATGAAAGGGAAGAAAAGTGACCAAATGCAAAGCAGGAGAGTAGAAGAAAAGGAAGTAGGAAAAGGAGAAAGATGAAAGGGAAGAAAAGTGACCAAATGTAAAGCAGGAGAGAGGAAGAAAAGGAAGTAGGAAAAGGAGAAAGATGAAAGGGAAGAAAAGTGACCAAATGCAAAGCAGGAGAGTAGAAGAAAAGGAAGTGGGAAAAGGAGAAAGATGAAAGGGAAGAAAAGTGACCAAATGCAAAGCAGGAGAGTAGAAGAAAAGGAAGTGGGAAAAGGAGAAAGATGAAAGGGAAGAAAAGTGACCAAATGCAAAGCAGGAGAGTAGAAGAAAAGGAAGTAGGAAAAGGAGAAAGATGAAAGGGAAGAAAAGTGACCAAATGTAAAGCAGGAGAGTAGAAGAAAAGGAAGTAGGAAAAGGAGAAAGATGAAAGGGAAGAAAAGTGACCAAATGTAAAGCAGGAGAGTAGAAGAAAAGGAAGTGGGAAAAGGAGAAAGATGAAAGGGAAGAAAAGTGACCAAATGCAAAGCAGGAGAGAAGAAGAAAAGGAAGTAGGAAAAGGAGAAAGATGAAAGGGAAGAAAAGTGACCAAATGCAAAGCAGGAGAGTAGAAGAAAAGGAAGTAGGAAAAGGAGAAAGATGAAAGGGAAGAAAAGTGACCAAATGTAAAGCAGGAGAGAAGAAGAAAAGGAAGTGGGAAAAGGAGAAAGATGAAAGGGAAGAAAAGTGACCAAATGTAAAGCAGGAGAGAAGAAGAAAAGGAAGTAGGAAAAGGAGAAAGATGAAAGGGAAGAAAAGTGACCAAATGCAAAGCAGGAGAGAAGAAGAAAAGGAAGTAGGAAAAGGAGAAAGATGAAAGGGAAGAAAAGTGACCAAATGCAAAGCAGGAGAGTAGAAGAAAAGGAAATAGGAAAAGGAGAAAGATGAAAGGGAAGAAAAGTGACCAAATGCAAAGCAGGAGAGTAGAAGAAAAGGAAGTAGGAAAAGGAGAAAGATGAAAGGGAAGAAAAGTGACCAAATGTAAAGCAGGAGAGTAGAAGAAAAGGAAGTAGGAAAAGGAGAAAGATGAAAGGGAAGAAAAGTGACCAAATGCAAAGCAGGAGAGAAGAAGAAAAGGAAGTAGGAAAAGGAGAAAGATGAAAGGGAAGAAAAGTGACCAAATGCAAAGCAGGAGAGTAGAAGAAAAGGAAGTGGGAAAAGGAGAAAGATGAAAGGGAAGAAAAGTGACCAAATGTAAAGCAGGAGAGAAGAAAAGGAAGTAGGAAAAGGAGAAAGATGAAAGGGAAGAAAAGTGACCAAATGTAAAGCAGGAGAGTAGAAGAAAAGGAAGTAGGAAAAGGAGAAAGATGAAAGGGAAGAAAAGTGACCAAATGCAAAGCAGGAGAGTAGAAGAAAAGGAAGTAGGAAAAGGAGAAAGATGAAAGGGAAGAAAAGTGACCAAATGTAAAGCAGGAGAGTAGAAGAAAAGGAAGTAGGAAAAGGAGAAAGATGAAAGGGAAGAAAAGTGACCAAATGCAAAGCAGGAGAGTAGAAGAAAAGGAAGTAGGAAAAGGAGAAAGATGAAAGGGAAGAAAAGTGACCAAATGCAAAGCAGGAGAGAAGAAGAAAAGGAAGTAGGAAAAGGAGAAAGATGAAAGGGAAGAAAAGTGACCAAATGTAAAGCAGGAGAGAAGAAGAAAAGGAAGTAGGAAAAGGAGAAAGATGAAAGGTAAGAAAAGTGACCAAATGCAAAGCAGGAGAGTAGAAGAAAAGGAAGTGGGAAAAGGAAAAAGATGAAAGGGAAGAAAAGTGACCAAATGTAAAGCAGGAGAGTAGAAGAAAAGGAAGTGGGAAAAGGAGAAAGATGAAAGGGAAGAAAAGTGACCAAATGTAAAGCAGGAGAGAGGAAGAAAAGGAAGTAGGAAAAGGAGAAAGATGAAAGGGAAGAAAAGTGACCAAATGCAAAGCAGGAGAGTAGAAGAAAAGGAAGTGGGAAAAGGAGAAAGATGAAAGGGAAGAAAAGTGACCAAATGCAAAGCAGGAGAGTAGAAGAAAAGGAAGTGGGAAAAGGAGAAAGATGAAAGGGAAGAAAAGTGACCAAATGCAAAGCAGGAGAGTAGAAGAAAAGGAAGTAGGAAAAGGAGAAAGATGAAAGGGAAGAAAAGTGACCAAATGTAAAGCAGGAGAGTAGAAGAAAAGGAAGTAGGAAAAGGAGAAAGATGAAAGGGAAGAAAAGTGACCAAATGTAAAGCAGGAGAGTAGAAGAAAAGGAAGTGGGAAAAGGAGAAAGATGAAAGGGAAGAAAAGTGACCAAATGCAAAGCAGGAGAGAAGAAGAAAAGGAAGTAGGAAAAGGAGAAAGATGAAAGGGAAGAAAAGTGACCAAATGCAAAGCAGGAGAGTAGAAGAAAAGGAAGTAGGAAAAGGAGAAAGATGAAAGGGAAGAAAAGTGACCAAATGTAAAGCAGGAGAGAAGAAGAAAAGGAAGTGGGAAAAGGAGAAAGATGAAAGGGAAGAAAAGTGACCAAATGTAAAGCAGGAGAGAAGAAGAAAAGGAAGTAGGAAAAGGAGAAAGATGAAAGGGAAGAAAAGTGACCAAATGCAAAGCAGAAGAGTAGAAGAAAAGGAAGTAGGAAAAGGAGAAAGATGAAAGGGAAGAAAAGTGACCAAATGTAAAGCAGGAGAGAAGAAGAAAAGGAAGTAGGAAAAGGAGAAAGATGAAAGGGAAGAAAAGTGACCAAATGTAAAGCAGGAGAGAAGAAGAAAAGGAAGTAGGAAAAGGAGAAAGATGAAAGGGAAGAAAAGTGACCAAATGCAAAGCAGGAGAGAAGAAGAAAAGGAAGTAGGAAAAGGAGAAAGATGAAAGGGAAGAAAAGTGACCAAATGTAAAGCAGGAGAGAAGAAGAAAAGGAAGTAGGAAAAGGAGAAAGATGAAAGGGAAGAAAAGTGACCAAATGTAAAGCAGGAGAGAAGAAGAAAAGGAAGTAGGAAAAGGAGAAAGATGAAAGGGAAGAAAAGTGACCAAATGTAAAGCAGGAGAGTAGAAGAAAAGGAAGTAGGAAAAGGAGAAAGATGAAAGGGAAGAAAAGTGACCAAATGTAAAGCAGGAGAGAAGAAGAAAAGGAAGTGGGAAAAGGAGAAAGATGAAAGGGAAGAAAAGTGACCAAATGTAAAGCAGGAGAGTAGAAGAAAAGGAAGTAGGAAAAGGAGAAAGATGAAAGGGAAGAAAAGTGACCAAATGCAAAGCAGGAGAGAAGAAGAAAAGGAAGTAGGAAAAGGAGAAAGATGAAAGGGAAGAAAAGTGACCAAATGTAAAGCAGGAGAGTAGAAGAAAAGGAAGTAGGAAAAGGAGAAAGATGAAAGGGAAGAAAAGTGACCAAATGTAAAGCAGGAGAGAAGAAGAAAAGGAAGTAGGAAAAGGAGAAAGATGAAAGGGAAGAAAAGTGACCAAATGTAAAGCAGGAGAGTAGAAGAAAAGGAAGTAGGAAAAGGAGAAAGATGAAAGGGAAGAAAAGTGACCAAATGCAAAGCAGGAGAGAAGAAGAAAAGGAAGTAGGAAAAGGAGAAAGATGAAAGGGAAGAAAAGTGACCAAATGTAAAGCAGGAGAGTAGAAGAAAAGGAAGTAGGAAAAGGAGAAAGATGAAAGGGAAGAAAAGTGACCAAATGTAAAGCAGGAGAGAAGAAGAAAAGGAAGTAGGAAAAGGAGAAAGATGAAAGGGAAGAAAAGTGACCAAATGCAAAGCAGGAGAGAAGAAGAAAAGGAAGTAGGAAAAGGAGAAAGATGAAAGGGAAGAAAAGTGTGTGTCCAAAATGAGAGAACAAGTGAGACTTTGGCAAGTGAGGGGCGTGTGATGTTCAGAAGATGATTGTTAGAAAGGAATGTGTGTGCTAGAAAACTGATATGAATGAAAAGAAAGTGGAAAGAGTGTGTGTGTGTTGGTGGGAAGGTGAATGGAAATGAAATACAAATGTGTGGTGTGAGTCCTGATGTGGAATCCCATAGTACCTGAAGTGTGGATGGAAATCCCAAGTGCCTCTCCTGGGTCTGGAAGCAATGGAGTGAACCGCGGGTGACATCCCGGCTGAAATACCCAGAGCCTGGGGCGTGTCCCAGCCAACGTCATGCATCATCGCATTAGGCCATGGAGGGGGACGGAACAAACACCCACCTAGGTACAGAGACCTCAGCGGGGGATCATCCCAATCCCTTGACCATGCGGGATGGAAAAAGTACAAAGCGACACAAACCGACGTCAGCAGACGCCGGGCGTGCAACGTGCTAGGCATGACGCCGATGCGTCGAGGTCCGGCCCCGCCCCATCACATAGAGGGGGAGGAGCTGGGCGCATCGCAACCCCGGGGAATAAAGATCAACAGGACCTGTCATCAGATGGGCTGGGCAAGCCACGGGTAGATAAAAAATGCTGAAAGGCGGATGGATCAAAAGACCAAAAGAAAGAAATAAAGGAGACAGAGGAATTCATGTAGTGACCTATTGTCTAGAAGGGATCTATACACAAATGTTTTCCTTTCATTTCTATTTTATACTGAATGGGTTGTATTACAAGGTGAGGCTTCCATAGACTTTACCTTCTATCCCCCAATATCTGCTGTACTGATAAGTGTATGAGTATGATCTCAGGTATTAGTATGAAATCATGTCTGACAGAGCAAACTGAGGGCTCTACTTATAGGAAATTCATTCAGCTGTTACACATATTGCTAGAATATAACACAGTGATTTCCTATGATTGTCGGCTCCATCTAGTGGCCATAAAAGTGTATTTTTCATTAAATACCTCAATCAGTAAAAATAGCACAATAACGCTTTATGGCCACTAGATGGAGCCAAAGAAATCAGAGTATGAAATAAAATACATCCAATATTCATCATGGCCGCTCACATTCATTCAACTATTTTTATTTTAAACAGACCTCTAAGTGTTTGTGAAATCTTCACCCCAAAATGTACTCAGCCAATGAGAGGTAATGACTCCATTTTTATTTTTCTACTGCTATCAATGGCCAACACGGTACAAGACTTCATCCATGTCTTTGGTGATCTCTGATCTCCTTATCAACTGTTTCTTACATGATGAAGATCAGCCATGGAGTATATCTGAGGTGTATATCAGGGTGTGCTTCTTCCCCACATGAGAGCAACATTCATATACAAGACATTTCCCACACTCAAGGCACTAATACACCTCAAGGGTTGTGTGGGATCCCTGATGTACAGGAAGACAGGACTTCAGTGAGGAACAATTCCCTCACTCAGGACAGGAATACGGCTTCTCCCCCGTGTGAGATCTCTGATGTCTGGAAAGACTGGACTTCTGTGAGAAACCTTTCCCGCACTCAAGACAGGAAAGTGGCTTCTCCCCCGTGTGAGATCTCTGATGTGTGTAAAGATTGGACTTCACTGAAAAACATTTCCCACACTCAGGACAGGAATATGGCTTCTCGCCGATGTGTGTAAAGACTGGACCTTTCTGAAAAAGATTTCCCACATTCAGGACAGGAAAGTGGCTTCTCCCCCTGTGTGAGATCTCTGATGTTTGTAAAGATTGGAAATCTGTGAAAAACATTTCCCGCACTCAGGACAGAAATACGGCTTCTCCGCGGTGTGAGATCTCTGATGTGTGGAAAGATGGGACTTGATTAAAAAACTTTTACCGCACTCAGGACAGGAATACGGCTTCTCCCCCGTGTGAGATCTCTGATGTGTGGAAAGATTGGACTTCATTGAAAAACATTTCCCGCACTCAGGACAGGAATACGGCTTCTCCCCCGTGTGAGATCTCTGATGTGTGGAAAGATTGGACTTCATTGAAAAACAATTCCCGCACTCAGGACAGGAATACGGCTTCTCCCCCGTGTGAGATCTCTGATGTGCGGAAAAATGGGACTTCATTGAAAAACATTTCCCGCAAACAGGACAGGAATACGGCTTCTCCCCAGTGTGAGATCTCTGATGTGTGTAAAGATTGGACTTCTGTGAAAAACATTTCCCGCACTCAGGACAGGAAAGTGGCTTCTCCCCTGTGTGAGATCTCTGATGTCTGTAAAGATTGGAATTCTGTGAAAAACATTTCCCGCACTCAGGACAGGAATACGGCTTCTCCGCAGTGTGAGATCTCTGATGTGTGGAAAGATGGGACTTAATTGAAAAACATTTCCCGCACTCAGGACAGGAATACAGCTTCTCCCCTGTGTGAGATCTTCTATGCACATTAAGATGGGATTTAAAACGGAAACACTTCCCGCATTCAGCACAGGAAAACCTCTTCTCTGTTGGAAGGATGGCACCGTCCCTCACAGTCTGAGGTTCCTCAGGATAAGAGGAATACGATGGTCCGGCACCGTCCCGCACAGTCTGAGGTTCCTCAGGATAAGAGGAATATGATGGTCCGGCACCGTCCCGCACAGTCTGAGGTTCCTCAGGATAAGAGGAATACGATGGTCCGGCACCGTCCCGCACAGTCTGAGGTTCCTCAGGATAAGAGGAATACGATGGTCCGGCACCGTCCCGCACAGTCTGAGGTTCCTCAGGATAAGAGGAATACGATGGTCCGGCACCATCCCGCACAGTCTGAGGTTCCTCAGGATAAGAGGAATACGATGGTCCGGCACCGTCCCGCACAGTCTGAGGTTCCTCAGGATAAGAGGAATACGATGGTCCGGCACCGTCCCGCACAGTCGGAGGTTCCTCAGGATAAGAGGAATACGATGGTCCGGCACCGTCCCGCGCAGTCTGAGGTTCCTCGGGATAAGAGGAATACGATGGTCCGGCACCGTCCCGCACAGTCTGAGGTTCCTCAGGATAAGAGGAATACGATGGTCCGGCACCGTCCCGCACAGTCTGAGGTTCCTCAGGATAAGAGGAATACGATGGTCCGGCACCGTCCCGCACAGTCTGAGGTTCCTCAGGATAAGAGGAATACGATGGTCCGGCACCGTCCCGCACAGTCTGAGGCTCCTCAGGATAAGAGGAATACGATGGTCCCGCACCGTCCCGCACAGTCTGAGGTTCCTCGGGATAAGAGGAATACGATGGTCCGGCACCGTCCCGCACAGTCTGAGGTTCCTCAGGATAAGAGGAATACGATGGTCCGGCACCGTCCCGCACAGTCTGAGGTTCCTCAGGATAAGAGGAATACGATGGTCCGGCACCGTGCCGCACAGTCTGAGGTTCCTCAGGATAAGAGGAATACGATGGTCCATCTACACTGTGTGGTGCCGGATGGACATTTGAGGTAGTCGGGTTTTCTCCTGGACTATACTGTGTGATGTCCTCATCTTCTACTTTACAGTCTGGAGACAAAGTGAGACAATCCTCTGAGGTTTTCCTCATCTCCCGTCCATCTACTAAAATAGAAATACAAAGATTATTACTAGACATGAGCTGATTGGTTCCCCTAAACCAGGACTCCGCCCACATCAGGCAGCTTTGTCTCTGAGGATCTTACAATTCCCCCCTCAAGGTAACTAGTAAATGGCTCCTCTGATCTCCTACCAGATCATTTCTTTATTCATGGACCTTAGTCAGAGAGTGAGGAAACAACGAGAACTGTCTTTTATAGGAGTGACAGTGATGAGGGGACTATAGGACGAGTGTCCCCACCCCCTCTATCACTCATTGCCATCTTCCCAACACAAGAAGTACTGCACTTCCTTATTTAGTCCATGATCTAGTCATGAATAACAGCGGGGCTGAGCCCCACCAGAGGTCAGAGAGTGAGGATGGGGGAGAACAACCAAGATGAAGACTGGACTGATCCTGAAGACCACCATCATTGGGTTATTGGCTCCTCCCTCATTATCACTTTCTGTTGAAGGTTGCAAAGTTTACATATAAAAGTCTGTAATCCAATCAAATCATCAGATATAAAATGTCCAGCTGGTAGAAAATGGGTGTAACAAAAGAGAATATATATTATGTGTATATATAGCAGTGGGTGGAGGGGAGAGAGCAGAAGTCAGGACTATGTAATGTACAACATATTGTATAAGATACAACAGATAGGACTATATAGTATCAGAATGATGTCATGTACACCATATAGTATATAGTGCAGGGGTCAGGAGTATGTAATGTACAATATAGAGTATATAGTGGAAGGGTCAGGACTCATAATATCAGTAATCAGTGGAAGCTTCAATGTTTACATGAGACAAGTTGCAGAGGTCCCACACCGCTGCCTCCCATCTCCTGAGACTGCACTCAGTGACTTGGGTCTGAGACTATACAGACATATCCCTCCCCCCGGCACAGCCAGCAGACAACAGAACAAGTAATCCTGGGAGGATTGTTCTGTCAGAGATCTTACTAGACCCGGGCATGAGGCAGAAGACCCAAAGCACATGCCCAAGGTGCCTAGGTAGAGCAACATCTATGGTGAAAATCAACATTTTGCTGCCAGCTGATCCCCAGAATCTCCATAGATCCAGTCTAGATCCATAAATTGTGTCTGCAGCACAGAGAAGGGAGATTATCACCCAGTCCCCGCCCTACTCTGGACCAATCAGTGAGCAGTATGGGTGGAGGAATGTATTTAGTGTTAATGACCCACCTGTGCTGATCTCTGTAGGAGTGTCCTCCTCTATAAATGTCCCCGTTATTCCGTCCTCCTCCATAGACTGCTGATCATCCCTCACATACCTCTCTTCTTCTTCTTCTGATTTCACCTCAAATTCTATATCGATTGGATCTCCACTCTAAACCAAGAAAATGAGAGAGAATATCATCTGTAAACAATAGGAATTATTATTGTGACATCACATAAATAAATCCTCTTGCCTACTCAAGTTCATGTTCTAGATGCTCCGTCCCACCAACCTTTAAATAAGGAGGGATGGTGTGACCTTCCTGTGTGGAGTCCCGGGGATACAGAGGACGGGGACATTTCTCTGGGGGGTTCCTGGTATTAGGTGGCTCCATCATATCCTTGTGTCCTTCTGAAAACTCCTCCATCACTCCATACTCCTCATCCTCCTCTTTATACTCTTCTTTAACAACAATATTATAATCCCCGAGATTTTCACTCTGAAAGATATTTTTTTTAAAATACATCAATTATAACAATGCAGATAATGTACAGATCCTAATGATAATATCAGTGATTGTTCCTCATCTACCTGATGATGGTGGGGGATGGTGTGACCTTCCTGTGTGGAATCCCGGGAATACAGAGGACGGGGACATCTCTCTGGGGGGTTCCTGGTATTAGGTGGCTCCATCATATCCTTGTGTCCTTCTGATAACTCCTCCATCACTCCATACTCCTCATCCTCATCTTTATACTCTTCTTTAACATCAATATTATCATCCCCGAGGTTTCCACTCTGGATATATAATAAAACATTCATTGTAACCATCATGCTGTGTATAAATCAGAACTACCAATAATTGTCACTCATCTACCTGATGATGGTGGGGGATGGTGTGACCTTCCTGTGTGGAATCCTGGGAATACAGAGGACGGGGACATCTCTCTGGTGGGTTCCCATTACTGGATCCATCTGTAGGAAACACACACACTGACTGAATACATTGTTTCTATGTGTTTATCAGATGATGGGGGATCTAGGTGGAGCCTCCGTACTGCTCTCTCCTTTACAATAAAGTCTCCTCTTACCCGGTGATGTGAGGGGCGGCTGATTGTCCATCATGACGTCCTTGTAGAGATCCTTGTGTCCTTCTAAATCCTCCCACTCCTCCATGGAGAAATAGACAGTGACATCCTGACACCTTATAGGAACCTGACACACACAATGATACAGTCACCATCCAGACACATCCCTTGTCTGTTACTGGATAATGTCCCAGAATTCCCGGCACCGCTCACCTCTCCTCCATCATCTCTCTGGTGACTTCTAGAATCTTCTTTGTATTTCTCTATTCTATCAGGGAGGGAGGTGGAGGCAATGTGATGGTCATGTGATCTCCAGACTTCACAGGAGGAAAACTCTATGGATCTGAACACAAAGCGTAAAATCAATCAATGTTCCCAGAATCCTCCTCACCATTCAGGTTTCCATTTTATTAAATCCCCACTTCAGACTGAGATATAATTTCCCCACACAGGACCCCCACACTATGCAGGGTAAAAGCTTGTATCAGGTATTCTGATGTCATTACATACAATGCAGGACCAACAGTCCCACTTTGCTAGTGAGGATGCCAAGGGTCCGCCCACATCCTAAGAGCATCAGAAAAAAAGACAGATAGAGGCGGAGCTGTGAAGTCAGTGTGATGTCATAGGATTCTCTGACTCTGGATGGAGGGATATTGGGAGGAGGAGCTGTGAGGTCAGTGTGATGTCATAGGACATATAGACTCTGGATGGAGGGACATTGGGAGGAGGAGCTGTGAGGTCAGTGTGATGTCATAGGACATATAGACTCTGGATGGAGGGATATTGGGAGGAGGAGCTGTGAGGTCAGTGTGATGTCATAGGACATATAGACTCTGGATGGAGTGATATTTGGAAGGGGACATTTGAGGGGCCCCCTATATGAGGCTCTCGTGCAAACCAAATCATTGTTCCTGGGTGTGTCCCACCTCTCCTAAACTGAAGAGTGAACTTTGACCTTTACCATACAGAAATCTGTCAGGAATCTGTGAAAGTAATCTCTCATGTGATCAGGTGACGTGCAGAGGAACCGAGTGTACACACCAGACAATTTTCTCCAGAGCTCCTAATGGTGGGGATGGATTTTGCTGGGTGCTGGGTCCAAGTTTCCACCCCCCAGGGTCACTGCAGGTGTGGAGAAAAGCTGTGTAAGAGGATATGGAGGAGAGATGAGGAGGAGATCCAGGAACCAGGATAAAGGTCAGGACAAGCAACAGACGAGCGCATCCAAGAGATGAAGCCGGGGTCACTACACAGAAAATCAATCCAAGGAAACAACAGGCAGGACGAGGAATAGCAAGAAGGAGCTCAGAGACAAATGAGAATATTGCTCAGGCAATGGGAGATTATCTCAGCATGACTTACATAATGAAGGAGATGAGGGGGAGGGGAGGAAGTCACTTAAGGCGGGGCTTCACAAATTTTATTTTGAATCTAGGAGCCAGCTAAAAAAAATTAGGATACAGTTTTTTAGCACAGCGTGGGTTGTCAGCGCCCGGGACAAGGCAAGTAATTTATGAGGTGAAGAATGCAGGGCATGGGATCAGGGATGAAACTAGAGTGGCACCTGCCTCAGGCATCCCATCGAGAGGGGCACCGGCAGCGTGGTTTGGCTATGGAGTAGCAGCGTGCACAGAATGTGAGCTCTGCCGTACTGGGCTGCTTTCCTGGCTACAGACCGGCTTCTCTTCCAATTTCATGCCAAAATACAGGAAAGAGTCTGTGTAGGTCAATGGGGCACCCTGGGGGCAGCTGCTGGACCTCTTCTTCTCCCCGCACATAGCGGACCCTCCTGCATCCACTAGCATGATGGACATGTGTTCTAGCACATCCAGGGGCGGAGGCAGACTTACCCTTCCCCCGCGATAAACCCAGAGCAAGTCGACACCCTCAGTCTGGTAAGCAACCTCCTGACACTGCCCTGCAGTTAACACTTTCATCTCCAGAGAGAAACAACCTTGTACAGTCCCTACCAACCAGGGAAGACCGAGCCAAATACAATCCACTCTGAAGGAAGATCTTACTGAGGCCAGACAGGTCCTCTAAAGTCTCCACTTAGGACTCTAATTAAGCCCTGTTAGAACAGAGAGTGGTCTCCCCTGAACAGCAGCAAACACAATCCCGTCAATGAGAAGTGCAAGAGCAGCTTTATCTGGATGACCTAGATCAGTGGTCTCCAAACTGCGGCCCAGGGGCCAGATGAGGCCCTTTACTTGCTTTTAGCTGGCCCCTGGGGTACAATTCCATCAACTGATATGAACAATGGGGCATAATGAAGGGGCACAATTCCTCCCAATGGTACCAACAATGGGACACCATTCCTCTCAATGATTCCACTGGATGGGGCACAATTTCTCCCAATGACACTGATGATGGAACACAATTCCTTCCACAGACACCAACAATGAGGTCCACTGAAAGCAATTATTGGGCACAATATTCCCCCATGACACCAGTTCCTCCCCATGACACCAATTATGGGGCACAATCCCCCTTCCCCAATTATGGGACACAGTTCCTCCCCATGACACCAATTATGGGGCACAATCCCCCTTCCCCAATTATGGGACACAGTTCCTCCCCATGACACCAATTATGGGGCACAATCCCCCTTCCCCCAATTATGGGACACAGTTCCTCCCCATGACGCCAATGATGAGGCACAATTTCTCCAAATGACACCAACAATGGGGCTGAATGACCAATGATGGAACACAATTCCTTTTATGTTGTAAAGCGCTGTGTAAACTGTTGGCGCTATATAAATCCTGTATAATAATAATAATTCCTCCCAACGATACCAATAATGGAACACAGTTCCTCCCAATGACACCAATGATGGGGCACAATTTAACCAAATGACACCAACAATGGGACCCAATGACGGGACACAATTCCTCCCACTCACACCAATGATGGGGCACAATTCCTCTCACCGACACCAAAGATATGACATTGTTTTTCCCCACTAATGTTGGGACCTTTTTTGATTCCAAAGGCCACAGTCTGGCCCCCTAAAGTCTGAAGGACTGTAAACTGGCCCTTTGTTTAAAAAGTTTGGAGACCCCTGACCTAGAGAATTGCAGTAGGCAGAACAACACAAAACTATGGGGGATCCCAGAGGCTACAGCAGGCACCGATCTTCTCCCCACTGTAACCACCATCCTTAATGTATAACTGAAGGCAAAGTTTTACTTTCGTTTTGGATGGATTGTTAAGAGATTAAAACACTTGTCAACTTTTATTGCGGTCTGTGCCCCCCCCCCCCCCCCCTGTCCCACGTTAGGTAGATCCGCCCTCTCTACTTATCCTATTTACCAACCAATATCATTGAAAGTAAAAGAAAATCACACATTTTGGGTTGTCCCCAGAAAAGTAATAGAGGGAAAATTTGCAAATGGGGACACTAGTTTTGTGACCTGGGGGTCCCCAAGGAAGTCCCTTAAATTTGCAAGGATTTCCTCTCACTTCCTGTTTGTTTATGGGTCAGGAAGTGAAGGTAAATCTCCCCAATGAGATACAGATGGCAAAAAAATCTAATGGGTTATAACCCACCCCCCTTACACCATCTAAGATGAAAATAAAATGTTTTGCCTAGAGTTCTACTTTAAAAGAGAAGTTTGGACTTTGAAAAAAGGAAATCTTTGTACTCACCTAGGTGGATGTAGCATTGATCTGATGCTGCATTTGTCCCACATTGGCTCTGCAGTAAGAACTGAGCGATCAAACACTGATGATCGCTCAGTTCTTCCCTCCGCTCTGAGCAGAGAGCCGTGGCCGTCAGTCACCGTCTCTCTGCTCTGCCCTCCAGTACTCACTGGAGGGCTGGACTGTGGAGGGGGTGGGAGGGGCTGGATCAGATTCTTAGCGGATCCCTGAGAGGCTGAGCCAGATGTTGGTCCAGGATTCTGGGGTCCCAACCATTTGGTCTGGATCTTTTCAGAGCCTGGATCAACTCTGTGAAACCAGCTGACAGTGGGCTTTAGCTTGCTCATGGGAGTGCAGATCTAACCGCAGTCCTGTGATAAATAGGAGAAGTATGGACAAAATAGCTTTGACCATACTCCTCCTTTAATACCTCCCTGGATAAGCCACCATCCTCCGCTCTGGAGACTGATTGGGGGGTACATCATGTGGGCCCCAACACCTGATCAGATAACTCCAATCCCAGAGATGTCCTCTGCAGGGTCCATTATTTCAGGATTGCAATGAAACACGACCAGACTCATCCAATCTTCTCCCCCAGCATCCGATCTCCTCCACATCACAAGTGCTTGAGGCACAGCAAAGATCCATGTAGAGGAGTAACGTTTGTGATGTGGAGGAGACCGGGCGCTGGGGGAGCAGCAAGGGAAGAAGATTGGATGAGACATCCCTTCCTCTACAAATGACATCTATCAAGTGACCAGCAGGAACTTCAATAGCCCCACGCTGGTTACATAGTATAGAGGCAGCTGTGGGGTTCAGATCCCACTGGGCTCCACCACCAGAAGGTGTGGGGTTAATGGTCATGTAACCCCATTATAAAAATACTGATTACAGCTCCACAAACCCCCCAACATTATACTCATAATACATGGAATCTAAAGAATGAGGCTGCTGTGACCACTAAAATATACACTTTATTATTAGTATTGATAAGATGTATCTGATATATTTCAATGGCACAGCAGCCTCATTCTTTACATTCCATGTATTATGAATAGAATGTTGGGGAGGGGGGGGGGTTGGGGAGAGACATTTTGTAGTTGGGTTACATATTAGTCTTTACTAGGAGCTCCTACCTCACTTACTACTGAACTCTGACCTTTGCGTCACTTACTACTGACCCCTGAACTCTGAGTCACTTACTGCTGACCTCTGCGTCACTTACTACTGACCTCTGCGTCACTTACTGCTGACCTCTGCGTCACTTACTGCTGACCTCTGCGTCACTTACTGCTGACCTCTGAACTCTGAGTCACTTACTGCTGACCTCTGCGTCACTTACTACTGACCTCTGAACTCTGCATCACTTACTGCTGACCTCTGCGTCACTTACTACTGACCTCTGAACTCTGCGTCACTTACTGCTGACCTCTGCGTCACTTACTGCTGACCTCTAAACTCTGCGTCACTTACTGCTGACCTCTGAACTCTGCGTCACTTACTGCTGACCTCTGAGTCACTTACTGCTGACCTCAGCGTCACTTACTGCTGAGCTCTGAACTCTGCATCACTTACTGCTGACCTCTGAGTCACTTACTGCTGACCTCTGCGTCACTTACTGCTGACCTCTGAACTCTGCATCACTTACTGCTGACCTCTGCGTCACTTACTACTGACCTCTGAACTCTGCGTCACTTACTGCTGACCTCTGCGTCACTTACTGCTGACCTCTAAACTCTGCGTCACTTACTGCTGACCTCTAAACTCTGCGTCACTTACTGCTGACCTCTGAACTCTGCGTCACTTACTGCTGACCTCTGAACTCTGCGTCACTTACTGCTGACCTCTGCGTCACTTACTACTGACCTCTGAACTCTGCGTCACTTACTGCTGACCTCTGCGTCACTTACTAATGATCTCTGCGTCACTTACTGCTGACCTCTGAGTCACTTACTGCTGACCTCTAAACTCTGCGTCACTTACTGCTGACCTCTGCGTCACTTACTGCTGACCTCTAAACTCTGCGTCACTTACTGCTGACCTCTGCGTCACTTACTACTGACCTCTAAACTCTGCGTCACTTACTACTGACCTCTGAACTCTGCGTCACTTACTGCTGACCTCTGCGTCACTTACTAATGATCTCTGCGTCACTTACTGCTGACCTCTGAGTCACTTACTGCTGACCTCTAAACTCTGCGTCACTTACTGCTGACCTCTGCGTCACTTACTGCTGACCTCTAAACTCTGCGTCACTTACTGCTGACCTCTTAACTCTGAGTCACTTACTGCTGACCTCTTAACTCTGAGTCACTTACTGCTGACCTCTGCGTCACTTACTGCTGACCTCTGCGTCACTTACTACTGACCTCTAAACTCTGCGTCACTTACTGCTGACCTCTGCGTCACTTACTGCTGACCTCTAAACTCTGCGTCACTTACTGCTGACCTCTAAACTCTGCGTCACTTACTGCTGACCTCTGAACTCTGCGTCACTTACTGCTGACCTCTGCGTCACTTACTGCTGACCTCTAAACTCTGCGTCACTTACTGCTGACCTCTGAACTCTGCGTCACTTACTACTGACCTCTGCGTCACTTACTGCTGACCTCTAAACTCTGCGTCACTTACTGCTGAACTCTGCGTCACTTACTGCTGACCTCTGCGTCACTTACTACTGACCTCTGCGTCACTTACTGCTGACCTCTAAACTCTGCGTCACTTACTGCTGACCTCTGCGTCACTTACTGCTGACCTCTAAACTCTGCGTCACTTACTGCTGACCTCTAAACTCTGCGTCACTTACTGCTGACCTCTGAACTCTGCGTCACTTACTGCTGACCTCTGCGTCACTTACTGCTGACCTCTAAACTCTGCGTCACTTACTGCTGACCTCTGAACTCTGCGTCACTTACTAATGACCTCTGCGTCACTTACTATTGAACTCTGCGTCACTTACTGCTGACCTCTGAACTCTGCGTCACTTACTGCTGACCTCTGCGTCACTTACTGCTGACCTCTAAACTCTGCGTCACTTACTGCTGACCTCTAAACTCTGCGTCACTTACTGCTGACCTCTGAACTCTGCGTCACTTACTGCTGACCTCTGCGTCACTTACTACTAACCTCTGAACTCTGCGTCACTTACTGCTGACCTCTGCGTCACTTACTACTGACCTCTGAACTCTGCGTCACTTACTGCTGACCTCTGCGTCACTTACTGCTGACCTCTGCGTCACTTACTGCTGACCTCTGCGTCACTTACTGCTGACCTCTAAACTCTGCGTCACTTACTGCTGACCTCTGCGTCACTCACTGCTGACCTCTGCGTCACTTACTGCTGACCTCTAAACTCTGCGTCACTTACTGCTGACCTCTGAACTCTGCGTCACTTACTACTGACCTCTGAACTCTGCGTCACTTACTGCTGACCTCTGCGTCACTTACTACTGACCTCTGAACTCTGCGTCACTTACTGCTGACCTCTGCGTCACTTACTGCTGACCTCTGCGTCACTTACTGCTGACCTCTGCGTCACTTACTACTGACCTCTGAACTCTGCGTCACTTACTGCTGACCTCTGCTTCACTTACTGCTGACCTCTAAACTCTGCGTCACTTACTGCTGACCTCTAAACTCTGCGTCACTTACTGCTGACCTCTAAACTCTGCGTCACTTACTGCTGACCTCTGCGTCACTTACTACTGACCTCTGAACTCTGCGTCACTTACTGCTGACCTCTGCGTCACTTACTACTGACCTCTGCGTCACTTACTGCTGACCTCTGCGTCACTTACTGCTGACCTCTGCGTCACTTACTACTGACCTCTGAACTCTGCGTCACTTACTGCTGACCTCTGCGTCACTTACTACTGACCTCTGCGTCACTTACTGCTGACCTCTGCGTCACTTACTGCTGACCTCTGAACTCTGCGTCACTTACTGCTGAACTCTGCGTCACTTACTGCTGACCTCTAAACTCTGCGTCACTTACTGCTGACCTCTAAACTCTGAGTCACTTACTACTGACCTCTAAACTCTGAGTCACTTACTACTGACCTCTGCGTCACTTACTGCTGACCTCTGCGTCACTTACTGCTGACCTCTGAACTCTGCGTCACTTACTGCTGACCTCTGAACTCTGCGTCACTTACTGCTGACCTCTGAACTCTGCGTCACTTACTGCTGACCTCTGAACTCTGCGTCACTTACTGCTGACCTCTAAACTCTGCGTCACTTACTGCTGACCTCTGCGTCACTTACTACTGACCTCTGCGTCACTTACTGCTGACCTCTGCGTCACTTACTGCTGACCTCTAAACTCTGCGTCACTTACTGCTGACCTCTGAACTCTGCGTCACTTACTGCTGACCTCTGAACTCTGCGTCACTTACTGCTGACCTCTGCGTCACTTACTACTGACCTCTGAACTCTGCGTCACTTACTGCTGACCTCTGCGTCACTTACTGCTGACCTCTGCGTCACTTACTGCTGACCTCTGCGTCACTTACTGCTGACCTCTGCGTCACTTACTGCTGACCTCTGCGTCACTTACTGCTGACCTCTGCGTCACTTACTGCTGACCTCTGCGTCACTTACTGCTGACCTCTGCGTCACTTACTGCTGACCTCTGAGTCACTTACTGCTGACCTCTGAGTCACTTACTGCTGACCTCTAAACTCTGCGTCACTTACTGCTGACCTCTGCGTCACTTACTGCTGACCTCTAAACTCTGCGTCACTTACTGCTGACCTCTAAACTCTGCGTCACTTACTGCTGACCTCTAAACTCTGCGTCACTTACTGCTGACCTCTAAACTCTGCGTCACTTACTGCTGACCTCTAAACTCTGCTTCACTTACTGCTGACCTCTAAACTCTGCTTCACTTACTGCTGACCTCTGAACTCTGCGTCACTTACTGCTGACCTCTGCGTCACTTACTGCTGACCTCTGCGTCACTTACTGCTGACCTCTGAACTCTGCGTCACTTACTGCTGACCTCTGCGTCACTTACTGCTGACCTCTAAACTCTGCGTCACTTACTGCTGACCTCTAAACTCTGCGTCACTTACTGCTGACCTCTGAACTCTGCGTCACTTACTGCTGACCTCTGAACTCTGCGATACTTACTGCTGACCTCTGAACTCTGCGTCACTTACTGCTGACCTCTGCGTCACTTACTGCTGACCTCTGAACTCTGCGTCACTTACTGCTGACCTCTGCGTCACTTACTGCTGACCTCTAAACTCTGCGTCACTTACTGCTGACCTCTGCGTCACTTACTGCTGACCTCTGAACTCTGCGATACTTACTGCTGACCTCTGAACTCTGCGTCACTTACTGCTGACCTCTGAACTCTGCGTCACTTACTGCTGACCTATGACCTCTGCGTCATTTACTGCTGACCTATGAACTCTGCGTCACTTACTGCTGACCTCTGAACTCTGCGTCACTTACTACTGACCTCTGCGTCACTTACTGCTGACCTCTAAACTCTGCGTCACTTACTGCTGACCTCTAAACTCTGCGTCACTTACTGCTGACCTCTGAACTCTGCGTCACTTACTGCTGACCTCTGAACTCTGCGTCACTTACTGCTGACCTCTGAACTCTGCGTCACTTACTGCTGACCTCTGAACTCTGCGTCACTTACTGCTGACCTCTGAACTCTGCGTCACTTACTGCTGACCTCTGAACTCTGCGTCACTTACTGCTGACCTCTGCGTCACTTACTGCTGACCTCTAAACTCTGCGTCACTTACTGCTGACCTCTAAACTCTGCGTCACTTACTGCTGACCTCTGCGTCACTTACTGCTGACCTCTGAACTCTGCGTCACTTACTGCTGACCTCTGCGTCACTTACTGCTAACCTCTGAACCACTTACTACTGAATCCCTGCACTTTGCTTCTATTTTAACCAGGGCCAATATTCAGCACAATAAAAACCACACCCAATTCTCACCACAGTGCACGGCACACACCACAATTTTTTTTCCTTTCTCAGTAGAGGGCCCAACTTCTGATCCTTCACACAGGTCCCTTTATGTTCTTTATCACTGTTCCCTTATATTTTACTGCCATGTTTCAGGACATGGTGTACAGGGTGCAGAACACAGAACATGGGTGTGGGGTGCAGGACATGGGGTGAAGGGTGCAGGTCACAGCAGAACATGGGGTGCAGAACACAGGACATGGGGTGCAGAACACAGGACATGGGGTGCAGAACACAGGACATGGGGTGCAGAGTGTAGGACAGTAATACAATCCCCCCCTCCCCCTGTGTCCTCCTGCATGTCCTGTACATCTCCCCCAGCAGTGTGTGAGAGCAGAGTGGATGGAGAGGACATCTTGTGTACATAAAGCAGCATGTCCCTCCCTGGCTGGTCTCTTAGCTGGCTGCTTTGCAGGCTTGTCCTGGTTACTACTGTAAGGACTCTGTAGTCCTGTTTCTCAGCACCTTGTGGGGATCTTTGTGGCAGTGCCGAGGCGGCGCCATGTTGGAGATTCGGTTCCGCTCCTTCCTCTCTGTTCTGTCGGAGGGCTCTGCAGGGAAACAGGCAGCTGTGGGGGGAAGCAGGAGCCGATGTGACAGTAATGCGGCGGCAGAAAGGAGAAAGATCGGCAGCGGGAGATCAGTGAGACGAGTCCTCTCATGCCGCTGTCCTGCCCAGTCCACCCCTGACTTCACAGGTCGGGTGCCTCCTCCTCCCCTCACCCTCCCGCCTGGCCCCGCTCCGAGACACATTCCTCTCTGAATAATGTGTCCGGGTTTCAGGCAGAAACATTATTCAGACCAACAGTGAGAATGGGCTGACAAGAGCCCAGGGGCCAGGACGCCATTTCTAGTCACCATGGTGACCTGGGATTTGTTGAGCTCTGACTTAAAGTGATTGTAAAGTCTTGTTTTATAAAAACAAAAAACAGTTGTAGTCAGAGTCTTCACTAGTGAATAGTCAGTCTTCACTTGAGAATGTGATACCCTAACTACCCAAGGCTTGAGTTGTGCCATAGCCTGCTGGTCAGTATGCCTAAAAGTGGGCATACCCTGAGTATGACTGAAGAAATGAAATAAGTAAAATGATTGTATGCAAAAGGGGGAACGGGTGGGTGGGGACCCAGAAACCCCACCGACGCAGGAGAGGAGATAGGAGGGGGATAAATAGCCCCCAGACTCCTCCTACAAATTCAGGCTAGCCTGCGGCCAGCCTTCTAACTTGTAGTCAGAGTCTTCACTAGTGAATAGTCAGTCTTCACTTGAGAATGTGATACCCTAACTACCCAAGGCTTGAGTTGTGCCATAGCCTGCTGGTCAGTATGCCTAAAAGTGGGCAAAAAGACCCGGACTAGGTGAGTTTGGAAAAGAGGAAGGGCCGGTAACCAACCGCCTGGATGACATCAATGACTGGTAAGTATCCGTTACGATAGCCGAAACCAGCGACCTCCGAACGAAGACTAGAAGGGCCCCATCCGACAGAACTTGAAAACCTGCCCAGCAACCAACCGACTTTCCCGTATCTGACTGGATAAGCCTTCACCAGAAAACACGGACATGGGAACGAACAGCTAGTGGCGAGCGGACACTTGGGAGAAACGGAACAAGGGCTGTCCCGAGGAGCCCCGGGGAATAATGCAAGGGTTGTGCCCAGCCACCAGGATGAAAGATGAGTATCTCCGTGAATACCTACAACCACTGGCCTAACCGTCCATACATGGTAAGGGGACGTGAGAGGGAGAGATGCCAAAAAGGACAAACTGCCAGGAGTGAAGGGGGGTCTAAGATACCTGAAAGAAGTGTTGCAGGAGTGGATGGACGATGTCAACACGCTGAAACTGAACGCCCCGATGACCGCACAGAAACCAGACCTGGCATGACCCAACCTACCCGAGTGACAGTGAGCTCCCCTCGGAACCGGCTGGGCCTGTAGAACCGAAGGCTTGCCAAACCCGGAACCAAGGAGATGCTGAACTACCTGCTGAAATGCAGGAGCTGGGGTGTGCTGACACCCTGCCCAAGAGAGTTGGAACACATACAACCTGTCCAGTGAACATGAGAGGCCGTGGGGAGCCTGATTGGCCCGCATCCAACTGCGCTAAGAATATGGCCCAGAGCATGCATCGTGCTGGTATCCAGGACAGAACAGGAAACAAACTGAAATGTACCACCTACCCAGTAGCGGCTGGAAAAGGAAACCCCTGAGATGACTCACCGCCACGCAGAGCCAAGAATGACCAACTCCCCACCGGCGGAGTACCACCCTGAGTCAGAAACCCCTACATGGAGTGGAAGAGATGAACCTGCCTGTGATGCCGCCGAAACGTGCAGCCTGCCCCAACCCTAACATACAAAGGAAAAGACAGACAACCAGACACAAGACACCACCCCTCTGTACCTGCCTGGGACAAAGATGTGAGCAGAAATGACCAGACCTCAGCGCGTGAATGAACCTGACAACAGAACCCACCCTAGAGTATGTAGTAAGTGTGTGTAGTAAATGAGCCCGAGTAACCTGCCGCGCAGAGACAGGTAATTAAAAACGAAACACTCAGGGCCGATGTACCCACGGACCGTGGTGGGTAGTAGTATAGGCGTAAGAATGAACGTGCACGTATGACGTATGGTATACAGGCGAGAAGATTGTGGTCAACAACCAATTAAAAACGAAACCTCAGCCCGTATGGATCTGTAGACGTGACAGATCCTGAGATGCGCACCCTGGCTAACTACCCCCGGTATGTAAGAACCTGAACGAAAAGTGTGACGAGACAAGGAAAACAAACAACGCTGCAACGGCTGTGGGTGCGAGCGGTGACTGCACGGCACCGCCAAGTTGTGACAGAACACGCTAGGACTGGCTGACCTGCTAACTGAAACACGCTGGGGTAAATATGCTAAGACAGAACACAACCCCCTCTGCACCAACCCCCGAGCGAAGACATAAGCAGTGAAGGTGGGACCATAGAATAAATGAACCTGAAAAACGACCCCCCCCCCCCCCCCGGCATGTGACATGAGTGAGCGCAAGGAAACTATTTCGCAATGACAGATCGTAGAAACTGAACCCTCAGGACCTGAGTACCCACAGACCGTGGTGGGTAGTCCTGCAGATGAAATGAAACGAATGCAAACGTATGACGTGACGTAACGGGCGAGAAGATCGCGGTCAAAGAACAAGACCAACGAAAAAACCTGAGCCCGTAAGGATCTGTAGATGTGACAGAACCGAGATGTGAAACCTAGCCAACTGAACCAGGAATGCAAGAACCTACAAAAGTATGATGAAACCTACGGAAGTAAGATGATACGGAACTGAACGAAGAAGAAAAAACAGCTACCGGTGTAAGCTGAACCCTCAGGACCTGAGTACCCACAGACCGTGGTGGGTAGTCCTGCCAATGAATTGAAACGAATGCAAATGTATGCCGTAACGTAATGGGCGAGAAGATTGCGGTCAAGAACAAGACCGACGAAAAACCTGAGCCCGTAAGGATCTGTAGATGTGACAGAACCGAAATGTGAAACCTAGCCAACTGGACCAGGAATGCAAGACCTACAAAAGTATGATGAAACCTACGGAAGTAAGAGGATACGGAACTGAACGAAGAAGAAAACAGCTACCGGTGTGAGCTGAAACCTGCACAAGCTGACAGGAAAAAACGCCATGACAGGAAAACGCTACGACAAGAACACGCCATGACCGGAAAAGCCATGACAGCAAAACACTCACAGGCCGCTGAAAGCAACATGCTGCCGCCAGAACCGCTAAGACAGAAACCACGTGACGCATGAATACCCGAATGATCGTGGAAGAGAAGCTACTCCACCAAACAGCCCCCCCTTTACTGAACAGCATCCCCCCACCCCTGGCTCAGAGACCCCAAGGTAGACTGGATACATTGAGCAAGATGCAGCTGGACCTGCAGCCTGCATCCCCCCCCCCCCCCACGTGACCTGAGAAAACACAGATCTGGACTGAAAAGATGAAAGCAAGGATACCCACACCTAGTGCCTGAGGTAATACCCATGCAAGTCAGACCAACCAGAAACCCTGACAACTGACCACAGGTGAACCCCCTCCCCTGATTCCGATGCCCCAGGAAGGATAACTGCTATACAGAGGTAGAGCCCCCCCAGCCTGACAGTAGCAACGGAGCGCCCCCCCCCCACCCCCACTAACCAGCACCACGGGGACCGGAGAGGTGGATCACCCTCAGCACCTGGTCGGCCGAGCTGCATCCCTGCGCTCCAGGAGAAACGGGCGGCCGGCCCCTGCATGAAGCAGGATGGATGGACGCCCCCCCCCTCTCCCTGGCATGGGCACCGGGAGACGCGGGTGGCCTCCACCATACCTGATAGAGCCCTGGGCAAGTGGGTGGGAAAACCATGCGGAATACTCACCATCTGACGAGTGTCCCCCTTCGCTGGTGCGGCGAATTATCCCTAGACTGCCAGCAGACCGTGCTGCCAGTCTGAGCACTGGGAGAAACGGGCGCCCCCTGACAAGGGTGGACAGTCCCCCCCCCCATGCAGCTGGTGTGACCCTGGGAGAAGAGGATGATGCCCCCCCCTGCCAGCGTGTACCTGAGAAGAATGGACAGAAGAAACCCCCCCCCCTCGAGATGCGGTGAGAACCATGGAGGAGTGTATGGGCGGACCCCCCCCCCCCAGCGTGAGCCTGGGAAGAGGAGTGGACGAGCAGGCGGCCCTGCAGATGTGCCGGCGTGAGCCCAGAGGAAGAGAGGGTGGATGGCAGGTGGCCCCCCGATCATGCTGGATGAACCCAAGGTGGATGGACAGCCTCCCGGTGCAAGTAGCTGGAGAACGCCCCCCCCATGCGAGAAGGCCCTATGGAAGTGGTGGGTGGACGAACAGCCCCCCCGCGTGAGTACCGAGGGAAGCACCCTGACAGCAGAGGAGAACGAGCCCCGGGTCAGTGTGTGGGTGGAGAAGCGAGCGGGCAGCCCTCACAATGCGGGCGGGCAGCTCCTACGCAGGCGGCACAATAGGAACCGGAGAGGTGGACCACCCTCCGCCCAGGCTCCTGGCTGAGCGTGCTGCTGCTCAGAGCTCCGAGAGAACAGGCGGCTGACCCCCCCCCCCAGATGCGGATTGAGCCTCGGAACGGATGGATGCCGCCCCCCCCTGCGAGTACCGGGCGGGCGACCTCCTCCATGCCAGACGGAGCCCTGGCAACGCTGGAGGGTGGATGGCCGGACGGCAGCCCCCCCTCCCCTGGCGTGAGCCCTAGGAGAAGCAGGCGGGTGGCTTCCATGGAGCCCCGTACCACGTGGACGCCTCAGTGCGTGCCCCGAGGAGTGGGAGCCCCGGAGAAGGAGCGGGTAAACGAGCAGGCGGCCCTACAAAGGACGCCGGCATGTGTCCGGAAGTAGTGAAACCTGGCATGAATCCTGGAACACGGCTTGGCCCCCGACTCCTGCAGCCGACCGCCGCACAGTGACGAAAAGCGGAAGTGACGCGGAAACCCGGAAATGACGTCATGGCTGGACCCAGAAACCCCGCCGACGCAGGAGAGGAGGGGGGATAAATAGCCCCCAGACTCCTCCTACAAATTCAGGCTAGCCTGCGGCCAGCCTTCTACCTTATAATTCCCTCCTCTATACAGTTGGTTTTGCACAGTGTAGGCCGAATCCTCCTCTTCTTGGGTCCTTCTTTGCTGCTCCTGGCCCCTCCCTCCTATCGAGTGCCCCCCACAGCCAGGAGCTTTCTATGAAGGTCCCCGAGCCGAGTCACAGCTCCGTGTATTCATTCAGACATGGAGCCCTGCCCCCTCTCTGATCCATGTATGGCCAGCTTTGGAAGCAAGATATATTAATCATCAACTGATTCCCCTGAAGGGGTTAATCTTCATTTATCCACACTATATATGTGTGTATCATCATCTGCTGGAGATAAAAGACATCACAGTGACTATGGAGGAAGAGGACGGACATGACGGGGTTACTGGGTGTAAATAGAAAATAAGATCTTATTACCTCCTCTGCTGCCTCTTCCAGCAATGTCTCCTCTCTACTTCCTCCCGACTCACCTCTCACCCGGAACTTCCTGTCTGTACCTGACATCACTTCCTGTCTTCCATAGAGACTTCCTGTCTGGGTAGAAGTGAGATCACCACCTTGTGGAGCTCAGAGGAACTGCAGCCCAGAGAAACATCTGGTAGTGTGATCAGGGCCTTGTGCTGGGTGTGTATGTACTGTATATCCTTATAGATGGGTCATCTCCACTCCCACCAAGGGGGATAGAAATATATTACTGCTCGGGGGAGGGGGGGGGAGACATTTTGGCCCCTTTGATTTTGCAGTAAAATTGATGTCAGATTTAGTCATGTAGAACATCTGTTATATGGATACAAAGATCCCCAGCCGAGAGTAAAGGGTGGAAATGGCTCCTGATCCCCAGATTTGGGCAATTATGTCACCAATATAAATAGAAAAAAACCTGCGCTATGTGTAACAACTCAAATACCTACAGAAATAACTTCTACCGGACTGCTGCTGTAACAAAGGTAAGTATTCCCTTTATCACCTAGAAGAGCATTATGTGTCACAGCGCTGTCCTATTGTGTGTGCGCATAAATTATCCCCAATACACTAAAATATGTGGAGACATTCATATATAAAGTGCTAGGGGCTCAAATAATATTCTCTGCAGATCTACTGCTTCCACTTTACACCTACTTCATTCATCTTATGATGTTTATCTATAAATGAAGTAAACTGATCCATGTGCAAATTCATATACAACATAAAGTGCTTTGTGCTCAATATAGTGTTCTCTGCAAGTCCACTGCTTCCACTTTGCATCTACTTTAATGAACTTATTAAAAAAAAACAAGTCCACCAATCAATGAAAAGTTGATAAGGTGTGAAAGTTCTCGGTGCTCCAAACTGTGCCAGCTGTAGTGTAGCCACGCCTTCTTCCACCTCTTACACACGTGATGGTGAGGGCGCCCCCTTAGTGGTCATTTTTATTGATTTGTGGATTATTATTTTTAGCAAAATCTGATTTTTGAAGTAGGTGCGAAGTGGAAGCAGTGGACTTGCAGAGAACACTATATTGAGCACAAAATATTGTATGATTACATGAATTTGCACAGATTTTTAGTTTATGTAATATAGCAGCAAATATCATAAGATGAATGAAGTAGGTGCAAAGTGGTAGCAGTGGATCTGCAGGGAACAGCATCTTGAGCACAAAGCACTTTATGTTGTATATGAATTTGCACACAGATCAGTTTACTTCATTTATTGATAAACACCATAAGATGAATGAAGTAGGTGTAAAGTGGAAGCAGTAGATCTGCAGAGAATATTATTTGAGCCCCTAGCACTTTATATATGAATGTCTCCACATATTTTAGTGTATTGGTGATAATTTATGTGCACACACAATAGGACAGCGCTGTGACACATAATGCTCTTCTAGGTGATAAAGGGAATACTTACCTTTGTTACAGCAGCAGTCCGGTAGAAGTTATTTCTGTAGGTATTTGAGTTGTTACACATAGCGCAGGTTTTTTTCTATTTATATTGGGGACATAATTGCCCAAATCTGGGGATCAGGAGCCATTTCCACCCTTTACTCTCGGCTGGGGATCTTTGTATCCATATAACAGATGTTCTACATGACTAAATCTGACATCAATTTTACTGCAACATCAAAGGGGCCAAAATGTCCTCCCCCCCTCCCCCGAGCAGTAATATATTTCTATCCCCCTTGGTGGGAGTGGAGATGACCCATCTATAAGGATATACAGTACATACACACACAGTACAAGGTTCACACTACCAGATGTTTCTCTGGGCTGCAGTTCCTCTGAGCTCCACAAGGTGGTGATCTCATCTCTACCCAGACAGGAAGTCTCTATGGAAGACAGGAAGTGATGTCAGGTACAGACAGGAAGTGATGTCAGGTACACACAGGAAGTTTCGGGTGAGAGGTGAGTCGGGAGGAAGTAGAGAGAAGACATTGCTGGAAGAGGCGGCAGAGGAGGTAATAAGATCTTATTTTCTATTTACACCCAGTAACCCCGTCATGTCCGTCCTCTTCCTCCATAGTCACTGTGACGTCTTTTATCCCCAGCAGATGATGATACACACATATATAGTGTGGAAATGTAGAATATCCCCGTATATTACAATGAGGGGATTTATGGTCTGTACCACGAGGGGAGATATTGATGTCAGTAAATGTCGGCTCCAGACATTGTATGTGGGGGGAATGAAATGATAAATAAAGGTCGGGATTAGGGAAGATTTCTGTAAGATTTTACACAGGAATGATCAGCGCCCCTCCAGAGACACTATGATGAGTCTCACAATAGGAGGCTGAAAGGGACGGGATTTGGGGGGATGAGATGGTGAACCCAGAGTGGGGGGAGGGTAATTTTATCAAAAAGACGTCCAGATGGGAATCAAAATAGATTTTTCAGCTGAATACAATTGTTCCAGCTGGACTGAATATTGATATTGAGCTGTTTGCTTTTGATTCATCTGTTTTATGCATTTTTCTAGTATTTTTATATTGTGTTACCACATATTGATGATTATAAATAAAGTTTTATATGAGTTTAGTGATATATGATGATATAGAAGATGTATGAAAGTGGATGAAACCCTACTCACCCCACTTTTATTTACAGGTAAGCCTATAATAAGACTTACCTGTAGGTACTGTAAATATCTGTTGAACCTGTATGGTTTAGGAGATATTTACCATATACACTTGTGCCAACGTCATCGGTGCATGCACTGTGAAGAAACGACCCTCTGTGCCATTTCTTCACTAGCAAGTACCGTGGCTGACGGCTCATCCGTCCGCGCGCGGGAATGACGTCATGCGGCTCCATCCGGTCCCAGTCCCAGAGCCCGCGGCCCCAGAAGGTAGAGGGGCGCAGATGGATACGGCCACCAGTGGGGACAGAGCAGGCTTTGTTTGCAGGTAAGTGTCACATAATGGGCTAGTATGTAATGCATTCTAGCCCATTATGCTTTTACTTTGCAGGGGAAAAAAGAGGAAGTAAAACCCATCAGGATTTACTCCCTCTTTAAGCTATTCTAGGCTATAAATAGTTAAGGAATCTGGGCGGAGGTAGGAGTGTTTTTTAGGACCTCTTCGCCTGCCAATAGCCCTTCTGGACAAAGATTGGCGTTTTCCAATCCAAACATGTCGGATGTCATCAGGTTAGGAGAGGAGTCCTCTCTGTTTACATCTAAGTGGTGTCCGGCCCGCCATCCACCAGAGTATATGCAGTCAGGACCCTGGCGGTGGATTAGCTCTTCTGCTCCTTATGCTGGTATTCCCCATTTACTGCTATAGAGGTGTCTATTGGTTCACAGGCACCATAATCTCTGTGGGACTACAGAGCCCAGCACACCTAGTCATCTACAGCCGGGGTATTTCTGAGTAAGTGCTGCCAGGTTACCCCAGGAGTTGTCTGACACTTTGTTATCAGAAAGTTTTATTGGAACTATCGTGTTGTGGATTCAGATATTTTGTCCATAGTGCGAGCGCTGCCCCAACATTTATTATTTGTAGATTAACCCCTTCAGGCCCCATAAATGGGGAAATGTTCTGACCCTCAACGTTCTCTTTGTTCTCTTCAATGGCCTACAAAGGGCAATTATTACACTACATAGGCAGAAAATGGGCAATCATTACACTATGCAGCCAACACAGAAAGGTTCATCTCCAAATACGGAAAGGTTTCTTCACAGTAAGAGCTGTGAAAATGTGGAATAGACTCCCTGCAGAGGTGGTTCTGGCCAGCTCAGTAGATTGCTATAAGAAGGATCTGGATACTTTCCTAAATATACAGAATATAACTGGGTACTGACATTTATAGGTAAAGGTTATCCGGGGAAAATCCGATTGCCTCTCGGGGGATCAGGAAGGAATTTTTTCCCCTGCTGTAGCAAATTGGATCATGCTCTGCTGGGGTTTTTTGCCTTCCTCTGGATCAACTGTGGGTATAGAATTGGGTATATGGGATTGTATGATGATATTTTATTATTTTTTTATTTTTTTTTATGGTTGAACTGGATGGACTTTTGTCTTTTTTTTCAACCTGACTAACTATGTAACACAATGATGGAGTGCCGGGGTCGGGAGTATGGAGCATAGAGTCCCTTACATTGCTGGCCAGGAGGAAGAAAACATTCCCCAGCCTGCCATGAAGAATATGTTCCATCATTGGTGTCAGAGGGAGGAAAATACTGAGGGCTCTGAGGGAAGTAAAGGAGCTGATGGGCTGTGAGGGTTTAGTAAAGCTGAAAGACTTCAAGGGCTTGTGATGGCCCTTCCACCCCAACTGCACTTATTTTTCACACCTCACAGAACTGGCAACCTTAACGATCTTATTTCACTCACTGGTCACGTGATTTGTTCTGGAATATCAAGTAAGACGAAGAAGGGAATTGAGGACTTGTTCTTAGAGGAGTTCTGTTTTAGCTGCAAACCAGTTCAGAAAGGAAACTTTCCCTTTTCTCTGATGTGATTATCTGATCCAGTAGGCCAAGAGGGTCCCGGGTCCTCCAAGATGTAACAAACACTAAACAGTCCAGACTAAATGTGTTCCCATGGGGGGAGTAGTTCTGAAATATAAAGCGACCCTCCTATGACCCCCCCCCCCCCCTCACATCCACATCCTATTATTGTGTGACCAATACAATCTAAATAATTCTTACTTTCATTTCCCAAAGTTATCCGTCTACAAGGAGACCTGTATAGATCAAATGACACCACCAATGAGGATGGAGGAGGTCCGGAGTCACATGACTGAGAAGATACTAAACCTCACCCTGGAGAGTGCTCTCTGATGCTCCTGGGAGAGGACTAAAGTGTATGGAATCCAGGGCTGTGCCATGTGGGAAGTTACCCTGATTATACCGTGCCGGAGGCTGGGTCACGAATACCATCTTGGTTCCCTGAAGAGAATCCACAACGGGAGAGATTTGTGCCTTTGGGGGCCTATTAACCATTCCTGTTTACCGGATGTGGCACCCACTCTTGTCGCCTCTCTGGGGCTGCCTGATGTGCGGGTGATGGGAACTGGTTGCGTGCCCGTGTGGGCGCTTGTGTGGCGGAGCTACCAGACTATGTGGCCATCTTAGAAACTGCTGCGCGTGCGCCTCGGGTTACTTTCATTTATCTGCCAAATTTCCAGATTATCCTCCCAAATAATGTGGATGAGGGCAGGGGATGATGTGGCAGAGTCTCATACCTTCCAACTTTTCAAATGTCCACCACTGCGGGACATTCATTCAAATTTTTTCGCCTCCCAATAAAGTTGTTGAGGGGGGGGTGCTGCCGCGGGACAGACTTTTTTTTCACTCACACCGAATTAAAGTTGTTAAACGGGGGGGGGGGGGGTGCTGCCTCAGTAACGACGCTTTTTAAACTTACGAATCAGAGTTGTTGAGTGGGGGGTGGCTGCCGCGGACGTTTTAAGAAGCACGGGTCAGAAGCTTACTTACCTCCTCCTCCTGCTGCCTCCACTCTGGCTCCTCTTCTGTGCGGTAATACTGCCTCTATCGCGGTAATGCGGGAGGTAAGTGGCTGTGCGGGATAATCACGCAGAATCCGTGCAGGTTGGGAGGTATGGAGTCTGGTAGAAGAATGGAGTGTTAACACCTATCTGTGTCCGAGGATTGAGCTGGATTGAATTAAAATGGCGGCCGGCCTCGAGCTGTGACTGAGGGGAGAGCTGGCTGCAGCTTTAGGCCACTCACTCCGGAGGCTCCCCTATACGGTGGGAAGGAAGGCAGGCTGCCTGGGTGGAGGATGGCAGGTCTGTGTCCCTGTGAGCCTGAGGATGGCATCGGGATCGGACGTAATGGCGGCGGGCCGCGGACTAGGCCGGAGGCCGCGATGTGTGCTGAATCGGCACAATAGTGGTATGGGCCGGTGCAGGGGGCAATGCCTAACAAAACTGTGGGGTCCAGACCTGTTCCAGGTGTAGAGAGGCTTGGATGGATGCGGATGAAGTGTTAAGGCGTCCTGCACGGCTCACTTCCGGTCATCCCGTAGGTGCTATAACTTTTGTGCAAACCAATCAATATACGCTTATTGCGATTTTTTTTTTACCAAAATTATGTAGAAGAATACATATCGGCCTAAACTGAGGAAAAAATAGTTTTTTTTTTCAAAATTGTTGCTCTTTTTATGTTTATAGCGAAAAATTATAAAAACCGCAGAGGTGATAAAATACCACCAAAAAAAACTATTTGTGGGGAAAAAAAGGACGTCAATTTTGTTTGAGTACAACGTTGCTCCACCGCGCAATTGTCAGTTAAAATGACACATTGCCATATCGCAAAAAAAAATGGAAGGAAGGGAGTAAATTCTTCCGGGGCTGAAGTGGATAAGAATATACAGTACATACACACAGCACAAGGCCGTGTTCACACTACAAGACGTTTCTCTGGGCTGCAGTTCCGCTGAGCTCCACAAGGTGGTGATCTCACTTCTAAACAGAAAGTCTCTATGGAAGACAGGAAGTGATGTCAGGTACAGACAGGAAGTTCCGGGTGAGGGGTCAGTCGGGAGGAAGTAGAGAGAAGACATTGCTGGAAGTGGCAGCAGAGGAGGTAATAAGATCTTATTTTCTATTTACACCCAGTAACCCCGTCATGTCCGTCCTCTTCCTCCATAGTCACTGTGACGTCTTTTATCTCCAGCAGATGATGATACACACATATATAGTGTGGATAAATGAAGATTAACCCCTTCAGGGTCAGAACATTTCCCCACTTACAGGGCCGTAACATTCTCTTCATTTTGGAAATGTGTCACCTTTCTCACCAATCTCCTTCTCCCCTCATCAGTCTCACTTACGGGTTTATATGACTTTTATTAGTGGTGGGGGATGGGGGGGTTATTTAGGGGGGATTGGAATATGTATGTCTTTATTTTATAAGATTTAAATAGGAAAAAAAAAAAGAATTTGTAGTAAATTTCCTGAAAACAAAGTTCTCCATAATGATCCCAGTCTCAGATATTTATCATAAAATGTGATCAGTACAGTCTCCAGAGATCACAGGAATATGATGTGTCCTGGCAAAGCCCAAAGACAAAGCTCATCTTTCAGTTTAGGAGATGTGTGACGCACCCGGGAGAAATTATTTTATGTACAGAAACCTCACAGAGCGCCCCTCACAGCTCCTCCTTCCAATTTACCTCCAATCCTAGTCAGAGAATCCTATGACATCACACTGACCTCCCAGCTCCTCCTCCCAATGCCCCTCCAATCAGAGTAAGAGAATCCTATGACATCACACTGACCTCATAACTCCTCCTCTCAATGTCCCTTCATCCAGAGTCAGATAATTCTATGACACCACACTGACCTCACAGCTCCACCGTCCAATGTCCCTCTCACAGGCACAGCAAGATTGTTGGTCCCAGAATTCCTTGCAACATGCTTTTAACCTACAGAGTGGGGGGACCCTGTCTGGGTAAATTATATCCCAGTGGGGTTTTGATAAAAAAAATGGAAACCTGAATGGTGAGGTGAGGAGGATTCTGGGAATGTCATTTGATTTTACTATTTGTGTTCAGATCTAGAGTTTTCCTCCTGTGAAGTCTGGAGATCACATGACCATCACATTGCCTCCACCTCCCTCCCTGATAGAATAGAGAAATACAAAGAAGATTCTAGAAGTCACCAGAGAGATGATGGAGAAGAGGTGAGCGGTGCCGGGAATTCTGGGACATTATCCAGTAACAGACAAGGGATGTGTCTGGATGGTGACTGTATCATTGTGTGTGTCAGGTTCCTATAAGGTGTCAGGATGTCACTGTCTATTTCTCCATGGAGGAGTGGGAGGATTTAGAAGGACACAAGGACCTCTACAAGGACGTCATGATGGACAATCAGCCGCCCCTCACATCACCGGGTAAGAGGAGACTTTATTGTAAAGGAGAGAGCAGTACGGAGGCTCCACCTAGATCCCCCATCATCTGATAAACACATAGAAACAATGTATTCAGTCAGTGTGTGTGTTTCCTACAGATGGATCCAGTAATGGGAACCCACCAGAGAGATGTCCCCGTCCTCTGTATTCCCGGGATTCCACACAGGAAGGTCACACCATCCCCCACCATCATCAGGTAGATGAGTGACAATTATTGGTAGTTCTGATTTATACACAGCATGATTGTTACAATGAATGTTTTATTATATATCCAGAGTGGAAACCTCAGGGATGATAATATTGATATTAAAGAAGAGTATAAAGAGGAGGATGAGGAGTATGGAGTGATGGAGGAGTTATCAGAAGGACACAAGGATATGATGGAGCCACCTAATACCAGGAACCCACCAGAGAGATGTCACCGTCCTCTGTATTCCCGGGATTCCACACAGGAAGGTCACACCATCCCCCACTGTTACAAGGTTGGTGGGATGGAGGTTATAAAACACACTTATAGAGACAATGTGTGGATTTTATATGTGATGTCACAATAATAAAGCTTATATCTTACAGATGATATTCTCTCTCATTTTCTTGATTTAGAGTGGAGATCCAATCGATATAGAATTTGAGGTGAAATCAGAAGAAGAAGAAGAGAGGTATGTGAGGGAGGATCAGCAGTCTATGGAGGAGGATGGAATAACGGGGACATTTATAGAGGAGGACACTCATACAGAGATCAGCACAGGTGGGTCATTAACACTAAATACATTCCTCCACCCATACTGCTCACTGATTGGTCCAGAGTAGGGCGGGGACTGGGTGATATCAGCCTGTAATCCCCTGGTCACTTTCCTGAGCTGTGTTCCCCGTCCTGTATTCCTGTATTTCTCTCAGATAATCTTCCTTCTCTGTGCTGCAGACACAATTTATGTCTCTAGACTGGATTTATGGAAATTCTGGGGATCAGCTGGCAGAAAAATGTTAATTTTCACCATAGATGTTACTCTACCTAGACACCTGGGGTATGTGCTTTAGGTCTTCTACCTCATGCCCAAGTCTATCAATCTCTCTAACAGAACAATTCTCCCAGGATTACTTGTTCTGTTGTCTGCTGGCTGTGCCGGGTGGAGGGATATGTCTGTATAGTCTCAGACCCAAGTCGCTGAGTGCAGTCTCAGGAGATGGGAGGCAGCGGTGTGGGACCTCTGCAACTTGTCTCATGTAAACATTTAAGCTGATTACTGAATACCAATATCATGAGTCCTGACCCTTACACTGTATCATTTATATTGTATATCACAGACTCCTGACCCCTGCACTATATACTCTGTTGTACAGTAAATCATTTGCTTTTAGTCCTGACTTCTTTTGCTCCCATTTTTTCTACCAGCTGGACATTTTATATCTGATGATTTGATTGGAACACAGAAATTTGTAATGTTGCTAACAAAGTGATAACATCTTCAAACTTTGGAACCTTAAACAGAAAGTGATAATGAGGGAGGAGTCAATAACCCAATGATGTAGGACTTCAGGATCAGTCCAGTCTTCATCTTGGTTGTTCTCCCCCCATCCTCACTCTCTGACCTCTGGTGGGGCTCAGCCCCGCTGTTATTCATGACTAAATCATGGACTAAATAAGGAAGTGCAGAACTTCCTGTGTTGGGAAGATGGCAATGAGTGATAGAGGGGGTGGGGACACTCGTCCTATAATCCCCTCATCACTGTCAAGTAGGGCCGAAACAACTAATCGATTAATCGACAACTAATCGATTATGAAATTAATCGATTACAATTTTCATAATCGATTAATCGGCCAGTAACATAATGGGGTTAAAAAAAAACTAAAATGAGCCCTTTATAGTACAAAAAGAGCAAATCGCTACTGTAAATATAACTTTCACTGTCCCACAGTAAAAAATTAACCCCTTTCAGCAGCGATTATTTGCTCTTTTTGTACTAATTTTTGTTTTTTTAACTCCATTATGTTACTAAACCTCTCAGGCCCGGGTCACTCCTCTGTGTATTTTGGTGCTTTTTTCAGAAACACACTACAGTTCATTTACATGGTTTCCTATGGGACACGTTCACATCCATGATTCTTTCAGCTGCTGCGTATTTGGAAAGGGCAAAGACTTTTTTTAACGCAAAACGGTGCTATTTTTTTTTTTTTGGTTTAATATACTTCAATGGAGAAGCTGCAGAAAAGCATGTAATGTGTTTTTGCGGCAATTTGTGTTTTGTAATCTGCCCAACAACAAATTGGGCAAAAAAAAAAATGCAAATCGCAGCAAAATTACCTTTTTTTTTATTTTATTTTTTTTACGTTTATTAACCGATTAGTCGATTAATCGAAACAATAATCGGCCAACTAATCGATTATGAAAATAATCGTTAGTTGCAGCCCTACTGTCAAGCCCTGTACACACGATCGGATTTCCTATGGTTTTTTAACCAATGGATTTTTCCATCGGAAAACCGATGAAGCTGACTTTCATCAGTCTTGCCTACACATCATCAGTCAAAAAACCGACCGTTCCAAACGCTGTGACGTAAAACACTCCGATGAGCCGAGAAAAATTAAGTTCTATGCTTCTGAGCATGCGTCGACTTGATTCTGAGCATGCGTGGGTTTTTTATCCGATGGAGTTCCCCACAGACGATAGTAATTTGCTATCGGTTTTTTAACCATCGGATAAATTTAAAACATGTTCTATTTTTAAACACCGATGGAGCAAAGACCGATGGGGCCCATACACGATCGGTTTGTCCGATGAAAAAAGTCCATTGGACTGTGTACAGGGCTTCACTCCTATAAAAGACAGTTCTCGTTGTTTCCTCACTCTCTGAATAAGGTCCATGAATAAAGAAATGATCTGGTAGGAGATCAGAGGACCCATTTACCAGTTACCTTGAGGGGGGAATTGTAAGATCCTCAGAGACAAAGCTGGCTTATGTGGGCGGAGTCAGGGCCATTGTTAGAAATCATGGGGGCCCCCATACATCTGACAGGGCCCAATGACCCCACCCACCTGCCTCGAAATATAAAAATGCAGATTTGTCTTCAAATGATTTTTATCTTCCTGCAGCCTGTTTATAAATGTGATTAGACTTGGATGTGAACATACCTCAGCCTATCCCTGCTCATGATAATGCTGCAGCTGACTTTAACCTTTTGCGGGGGGCGGGTCGGTTCTCCTGCGCAAATTGCCGTAGCAGCTATGGTGGCAGGCGCAGATTGCAGGAACGTGCCCGGGGGTCGGGCGGACTCGATGTTTGCAGGCGGCTCGCAATCGCCTATTACAGAGACCCAACGGGGAACTGCCTTTGTAAACAAGGTGGATCCCCGTTCTGACAGATGACATGACAGAGATCTTCTGTCCCCAGTCATCTCTGTCATGTCCCTGGTAGTCCATCCCCCTCACAGTTAGAACACACTGAGGGAACACACTTAACCCCTTGATCGCCCCCTAGTGTTAACCCCTTTCCTCCAGTGAGATTTATACAGTTATCAGTGGCTATTTGTAGCTCTGATCGTTGTATAAATGTCACTGGTCCCAAAAAAGTGTCCGATCTGTCCGCCGCAATGTCGCAGTCCCGATACTAGTAAAAAAAAATCCATATTTCTATCCCCTATTTTGTAGACAATATAACTTTTGCGCAAACCAATCAAAACACACCTATTGCAATTTTTTACCAAAAATATGTAGAAGAATACATATCGGCCTAAACCGATGAAGACTTTTTATTTTTGGATATGTATTATAGCAGAAAGTAAAAAAATAAGAATCATTTTCTTCAAAATTGTCGCTTTTTGTTTATAGTGCAAAAAATAAAAAAAAAGGCGATCAAATACCACCAAAAGAAATCTCTATTTGTAGGAAAAAAATCACATCAATTTTATTTGTGTACAGCGTCGCACGACCGCGCAATTGTCAGTTAAAGCGACGCAGTGCCGTATCGCAAAAAATGGCCTGGTCATTAAGGGGGTAAATCCTTCCGGGGCTGAAGTGGTTAGGGCCTCAATGTTCCCAAAGCCATAAAGTTCATCTATTTTGTGTTTTAATTCAGCTGAAGCATGAACTCCAATAACTAAAATATTTTCCAACCAATTAACACTAGCATTGCTCTCTGAAAAGCGATCTGCATTTGGATTGCTCTTCAGAGAGCAGTTGTGTGGTGGTGAGGAGGCGTTGTATCAGTTGGTGGGTGGTAACAATGGGGGATAAAAGCATTGCAGTTGTGGAATATGTCATTTCCCCTCTGCTGCCTTTCCAGGATTCGGGTTCTAAAGCCGCTCAGGTCAGCAGGGGATGTGTGAGTGCATTCCCTGCGGAATTGGAGCTGAATGGGGCAGAGCTCAGAGGTCGGTGTTTTGTCATCTGTTCATTTTGTGTCCACATACACCGCGGGGAGCACATTACGGGGCGCACACCGCGGGGCGCACACATCGGGGAGCACACCACGGGGAGCACATTACGGGGCGCACACCACGGGGTGCACTTTTATAATGGCTCTATGGGTAGTCAGATGTCCATTTCCATCATGATAACCTCAGATCTGTCATGTTTAGGTCTGACCGTCCTTTTCTTCTCATAATTGTGAAGATTGTGGCTTACAGCTCATGAAAACCCCAAATCCACAATCTCAGAAAATTAGAATATTAGGGTTTGGGCCCCTCAATGCGGCGTGGCATGGAAGCGATCGGCCTGTGGCACTGCTGAGGTGTTATGGAAGACCAGGAGGCTTCAATGGTGGCCTTCAGCTCTTCTGCATTGTTCAGTCTCATGTCTCTCATCTTTCTCTTGGCAATGCCCCATAGATTCTCTATCAGATTCTCCATCATAGATTCTCCATCATCATAGATTCTCTATGGGGTTCAGGTCAGGCGAGTTTGCTGGCCAATCAAGCACAGTAATCCCACGGTCATGTGACCAGGTTTTGGTGCTTTTGGCAGTGTGGGGGAGGTGCCAAGTCCTGCTGGAAAATGAAGTCATCATCCCCATAGAGCTTGTGTGCGGAAGGAAGCATGAAGTGCTCCAAAATCTCCTGGTAGACGGCTGCGGTGACCCCGGACTTAATGAAGCACAGCGGACTAAACACCAGCAGATTACACGACTCCCCAAATCAACACAGACTGTGGAAACTTCACACTGGACTTCAAGCATCTTGCAGTGTGTGCCTCTCCATTCTTCCTCCATACTCCGGCTCCTTGGTTTCCAAATGAGATCATCAGAAAAGAGGACTTTGGACCACTGAGCACCAGACCAGGTGTGTTATTCTTTAGCCCAGGTAAGATGCTTCTGACGTTGTTTGTTGCTCAGGAGTGGATGACAAGAGGAATACGACATTTGAAGCCCATGTCCAGGATCCGTCTGTGTGTGGTGCTATTGATGCACTGACTCCAGCCTCAGTCCACTCCTTGTGAAAGTCCCCAACACTTTTGAATGGCCTTTTCCTGACAATCCTCTCCAGGCTGCGCTCATCCCTGCTGCTTGTGCACCCTTTTCTTCCACACTTTTCCCTTCCACATAACTGTCTCATAATGTGGTTTGATACAGCACTTTGGGAACATCCAACTTCTTTTGCAATTACCATTTTGAGGCTTTCCCTCCTTATGGAGGGTGTCAATGATGGTTTTCTGCACAACTGTCAGGTCAGCAGTCTTTCCCATAATTGTGATTCCTACTGAACCAGACTGAGAGACAATTTAAAGGCTCAGGAACCCTTTGCAGGTGTTATGGCTTAATTAGTTGATTAGAGTGGGACACTTTGAGCCTAGAATATTGCACCTTTTCACAATATTCTAATTTTCTGAGATTGTGGATTTGGGGTTTTCATGAGCTGTAAGCCATAATCATCACAATTATGACAAATCACAGCTTGAACTATCTCATATATTTCACCGTTTAGGTTGCATTAGTGAAATAAATGAACTTTTGCACAATATTAAAAATCTTCGAGTTTCACCTGTAGGTGCATGGACACTGGCACACCCAAAAAGACAGAAAGTCCCCCTCTATATAACCTCTCACATACTGGGAGTACCTCAGTTTTTTTTTTTCATCAGTGTCTAAGGTGTTGGTCACGGTTAATGATGTGCTGTAAAGAGCTCCGCTAAGAAATCCCTGACGGGATCAAGGGGCTATGCAATCGGATCCATCTAAAGTGCCTGAAAGAGCCAAAATGGATGGTACCCGAGCCTCAAAGGAAGAAGAGCAAGGTTTTGGCCTGTAATGATTCTCTTTTGAGAGATGGACCCTGAGTTCCGGGACCTTGGTCACGTGTGTACTATACCAAAGAGTTGCTCTGGCAGGGTGCTATACAGGTCCAAGGGAGTGGACCCCATATACAAGGGGGACCCGGTCCTTGAAGGTCTGTCATGAAATGGCCCACCGTGATGGGTGAAGATTGGGTTTGTCTGTGATTTCCAGCAGTATCCTGCGGCGGGACTGGTAAGTCAGAAAAGTCCTAAGGAATGTATAACGATTCACTTATGGATTTTTTCTTTATGAGTGGAAAGTGTCTTGCCTGTGTTTTGCCACTAGAGTGTGTAAAAGTAAACATACCTGGGGGTCTAACATTCCATGCTTCCCCTGTGTTATGCTCAGTGTCAGCATTGCTCCTTCTCCACTCTGTCAGGCCAAATCGGTAGGGGTTTTTGGGGGATCATCTGCCTCTAGCACAGCGGTAAGGATCCCCCTGGTGGTACCCCTCGCACCCCCCGAGCCTTCCCCCCCTATGGGACCAGCCTGTTTGCTCGTGAAGAGCTCTCCTTAAAAAAGAAGGCTTGGCTTCTGGGAACACGGGGAGCATGGCTTAGACGCAGCCGGCATGCACGTGACATGCGGCGCAGGTGCAAGGCTTTAAAAGCTTTTCACTCTGGAAGTGTCTGGTTGGCTGACGGAGGGACACAGAGCATACAAAGGCATGTAAGCTATATGGGTGTTGGATACAGGCATTCTTGGCATGTCTACTCAGCATCATGCTGAGCAATTATAGCGGCATATGGTTCATTGCTGGACTAAAGCTCGGCAGTAGATGCACTATGCTAGTACCTCTGCTTTTTGTGCTTAGGACAATGTCTTCCCGTAAAAGGGGTAATATTGCAGGTGGAGCGCAAGGTCGCTGCGGTCATGGTCTGTGGCTCCTAGTCGCACGTCCGCAGTTCAATCCTCCCCTGAAGGACCTGAGGCAACTGGTCAGTCTGAGCCACCTAGACTCTCAGGTGTTGTAGCTGCTTCCAACATTTCAGCCTCTGCATTTGTCACTAAGGACGATTTGGTTTCAGCCCTGGCTGGTTTCCCTGGATGGGAGAAAATGTGTCAGATTCCCCTCTCCGGCCCCTAACCTTCCTGTATCGGAACCAGAATGGGCAGGAGCTATTGAAATACCTTTGGGGGATCAGGCAGAAAGGCATACGGATGATTCCTCTTCTGAGGGTTCAGTGTCCGAAGAACCTTTCTCAGCCTCACAATCTTAAAAATTGTTGATTCAATCCCTTACGGAGTTGGTCCGTTCTGAATTAGGGTGACCACATTTCCAAACTGCCATTCAGGGACACACCCCCTCTCTCACCTTCCCCAAAAAAAGATGAGGCGGGGCGGGGGGGAAATGTAGTCTCAGGGTTGATGGGGAATTTGGTGGCGGGTTATTTGTCAGGTGAATGTGCCACTTGCCACCAGATGCAGATCCGCTTGCCAACCATAGCCTGCCACCAGATGCAGTGCTGCTGTCACTCCCTCTGCATGAGCCGCATGCGTAGAAGGAAGGGAGTGGAGTCACTATCTGGGGAGTGAAGATCAGACCAGTCCCTGCTGCTTGCCGCTGGGTGCCAGAGAAGGAGGAGGTGCCAAGGTGGGTGGGTGGGCACAGCAGTGCTGCACTAGGCGCAGGCCTCGCTCCTGGCCTCACTGTCTGAGAGTAAATTGTCACTGATTGCAAGATGCCAGGCAGCGCCCTAGTTACTAGTTAGTAGGGGGTGACAGTGTCCTCTATTTCATTCCGGGACACTGTATTGTCCTGGAATGAAGGTGCCCGGGACCCAGGACAGACATGTCCATTGCGGGACAGTCCCGGGCAATCTGGGACACGTGGGCATCCTATTCTGGATACAAGTTGCCTCCAGCAGAGGTGGATGATGTTTCCTTCTCCTCTTTGGGTTTGCTAAAACCTCCACAAGGTTCACATGCTTTCCCTGTACACCCATTGCTGGAGCAACTGATTTATGCACCCAGATAAGCATGTTCTTCCTCCTAAGAGGTTTTCTCTTCTTTATCCTATGGAGAAAAAGTTTACAAAAAATTGGGTTTGCCAGCAGTGGATGCTGCTATCTCCTCTGTAAACAGGAGTTTGACTTTTCCAGTGGACAATGTCCAAGTGTTTAGAGATCCAGCCGAAAAAGCTTGAATCGCTTAAGGCCTCATTTGCTGTAGCACAGCCTGCGGTAGTAGCAATAGGCATTTGTCAATCTCTCAGGGATGAAATGAAGCAGGTTATCAAGAAGGTGCCTGCCCAAGGAGATGAAGCCCAAGTTTTAGCCGAGCTACCTAGGGTCTTATGCTTTGCGGTAGACGCTATCAAGGATTCTATCCATCAGGCATCAAGCCTTGCACTCATGTTGGTACACATGCGTAGGATTCTATGGTTGAAGAATTGGTCAGCCCAGTTTCCATACAAGAAGATCTTGGCTGGTTTTCCCTTTCATGGGGAAAGGTTGTTTGGGGAGATTTGGATAAATACATCCAAAAAATTTCCATTGGTAAAAGTACCCACCTGCCAGTGAAGAGAAGGAGTAGGCGTCCTTCATTCAAATGTGCTTCCTCTCCAGTGCCAGAGGCAACATCCTCCAGGCAGTCACGACAGCCTCTGCCGTCAGGGCCAAGCCCATGGCCAGAAGAAGCCCTGGGGTCAAAAGCCCACGAAGCAGAATCCCAAGGCTTCTTTATGAAGGGGCACCCCCGCTTGGTCGCGAGGGGGGAAAACTTTGGTGGCTTTTGAAAACTTGGCAAGAGGAGATCCAGGGAAAGTGGGTCATCTCTGTGGTAGCCCTCGGCTCCAAGCTACAATTTCCTAAAATCAAACGCTCCCAAAGACCCAGTAAAGAGAGAGTCGTTATTTTGGGCACTAGACCAGTTGATGTCTCAAGGGGTGATAATAGAGGCCCCCTCAGAAGAGCAGGGCATGGGTTTTTATTCAAATCTCTTCATGGTACCAAAACCAAATGGGGTTGTCAGACCCATTTTAGATCTCAAAGATCTGAATCGCTTCCTAAACATCCGCTCTTTTCAATCCGGTCAGTCGTATCCACCCTACGGGGAGGAGAAGTTCTAGCATCAATAGACATCAAAGATGCATATCTACATGTGCCAATTTTCCCCGCTTACCAGAAGTTTCTGCGTTTTGCAGTGGAACAGCGTCACTTTCAGTTTGTGGCATTGCCCTTCAGGTTAGCCACCTCTCCAGGGTTTTTACAAAAGTTTTGGCCCCAGTACTAACAAGACTAAGGCCAGGGTATAGCAGTAATGGCATACCTAGACGACCTGCTGCTGGTAGATCAGTCGGTGACACGGTTAAACACCTGGGTTGGATTCTCAACCTAGAGAAATTATTCTTACAACCAGTAAAGGGACTGGAGTATTTAGGCCTGGTCATAGATACAGCCCAAGAAAGAGTATTTTCTTTATCGTACACCACGGGACACAGAGCTAGTCATTACATAATGGGTTAAGGGTCACCAGCGGTGATTGGACACTGGCACAACCAATGGAAGACAGTTCCCCTCCATATAACCCCTCCCATCAGGGAAGTACCTCAGTTTTTTCGCCAGTGTCGAAAGGTGTTGGACGCGTTAGGAGGTGCTAAAGGAAAGCTCTACCAAAGAGACCCTCTGGGGGTAAAAGAGCTATGCTTTCGGATCCATCCAAGACGCCTACAAATGAGCTGAATCTGGATGGGATCCGGGCCTCATCCATGAGGCGTCGCCTGTAATGTCTCTCTTCGGAGGACTGGGCTCTAAGATCCAGCACTTTCGCTATTTCGCTATAAAGTCCTGGTAAGAGTCTTGTACAAGGCCCAGGGGAGAGGTATCCTTTAAATAGGAACCCATATCCCTGAAGGTTGGCACACATAGCCCACCGTGAAGGGTGAAGTTTGGTATCTGTCTGAAATCTTTCAGCAGAAAAACCTGCGGCGTGGATAAGGTGAGATTAGAAGGTCCATAACTAGGTTGGGACCTTTTTCAAAAAGTGGATGTCTTCTTTTTTTCCACCACTGGGGGGAGTAAAGAGCTGAATATACTCACCTCACTCTGTTCAGTGTCGGCTTCGGCGAAGTACACTGCTCGTCACCTCCGCTGCTGAGCTTGCTGGGGCACCCCGATCCTCCTTTCGGTGGCCGACCAGACACCTGCAGATGCAGGTAAGTGGGAACAAGGGCTGATGAGAGTCCTCTCTCACTATGGCCACCGCCATAGCGCTAAGGGCCGCGCGCGCGGGAGCGCGCTTTATCGGAGGGGGGGGCGAAGGCGTGCGCGGGCACGTGGCGCGCGCAGGCACAGAAACGGCGCCAAATTTAAAAGACTGTCAGTGTGAGAAGCACTGCAGCAGCAAGCAAGCTCGTTAGTTCTCTTGTTCCTGGCAGAGAATCACAGCAGCTATACAGGGACGTAAGACTCCATGTGGTTGGATTGGGTACTTCCTAGAAGACATCCATGTTATGCATAGTTATGTGTTAAAAGTTGCATACTTAATGTATTTGCTAAACTGAACACGGTAGTATATGCATTTAGGTACCTTGTATTTTGTCTAAACAGTAAGCCTTCCAGGGGAAGTAATACGGACAAAAAGAGATAAGAAAGCACCACCGCCTGAGAGGAGGCTCTAACTGTGCTGACTCGGTACCTTTCTCTCCTGTGTTGCTAAATGCACCTGTTCAGGATGAGCCATTACCTCTGTCAGGTATGGCGGCTTCCCCATTGAAGCCTGGGCCTGTATATGTCACTGAGGACACTTTATCAGCTGCCCTAAATAATCTGGAGGAAAAAATTGCTACCTTAATCGCTAAGTCCTCTAAAAAGGGACAATAAGCGAAGCAGGTCTCTTCCAGTATTGGACCTCCCTTCAGAAGTACCTGAGGGAGGAGGATGAGGAGGAGGAGGCTACATCAGCAGAGGATGAGGAGCCAGATTTTAAGGTCACAGGTACAATGCTATAGCAGTGCATTTAAGTTAACCTCTGCGGAGGTAACGGAATTACCTGTCTCCTCCCTAGGGTCATTAAGATCCCTGCAAGGTGCATGCTCCTTCCCGGTTCATCCGTTACTAGAGGATCTAATATACGCAAACTGGCAACATCCAGATAAGCGTTTCTCACCTCCAAAAAGGTTTAACATTCTTTATCCTATGGGGGAATTTTTTTTTTTAAAGAAATGGAGCCTGCCTGCGGTAGTTGCGGCTATTTCTTGTGTAAATAAAAACCTGACATGTCCGGTGGATAATGTACAAGGGTTTAAAAGATCCTTCTGAGAGGAAGTTGAAATCCTCCTTCCTTTTGGCCGGCTCAATTACCCAACCTGCAGTAGCAGCAGTCGGTATGTGTCAGGTCATCAGCCAACAGGTAAAGCAGGGGCTGAAGGAGCTGCCTTCAGAGCAGGCTAAAAATTGGGAGAATTTGCCTAAAGCCTTATGCTTCACAGTGGATGCCATGAGAGATTCAATCATACAGGCATCACGCCTTACACTCCAGCTGGTACAGATGCGCAGAGTACTTTGGCTTAAGCATTGGTCAGCGGAAACCCCATGCAAAAAGCTGTTGGCAAGTTCCCGTTCCATGGCGAACGCCTATTTGGGGAAGATTTAGAAAAATATATACAGAAGATATCAAGTGGTAAAACGACTTTTACCTGAGAGAAAGAAAAACAAGAGATCTTGTTTTAAACGCTCTCTCTCCCCAGCTCCCGGGAAATCTGACTCCAACCAGTGGCGGCGGCCTGTTTTAGCCGCCCACAAAAGCCAAGGGGCAAGCTCAGAAGAACAAGAAGCTGTGGGGTGCAAGAGCTAATAAGCAAGCCCCCAAAGCCTCTCAGTGAAGGGGCGCCCCCGCTCGGCCGAGTGGGAGGAAGGCTTTGTCAGTTCTGAGCGACTTGGTGGTCAGAAATCCAGGACAATTGGGTAGTATCCACAATATCCTCAGGGTACAGACTGGAATTTCGAGAGATCCCACCTTCTCAATTCCGAGGTTCAAGACTCTCCAAGGATCCACAAAAAAGAGAATCCTTCTTCAAAGGTTTGAATCACTTAATGGCTCAAGGGGTAGTTAGACGTACCCCAAAAAGAGCGAGGTTCAGGTTTTTACTCAAACCTCTTTGTGATTCCAAAGCCAAATGGAGATGTCAGACCCATCCTGGATCTAAAATCCCTAAATCGGTTCCTGAACGTTCGCCATTTTCGAATGGAAACGATCCGATCTGTGGCCACCACTTTAAAGGGCGGAAAATTCATGGCGCCCATAGATATCAAGGACGCACATTTACACATACCCATCCTCCCCGCTCACCAAAGATTCCTAAGGTTTGCGGTAGAATATCGCCACTTTCAATTTGTGGCTCTGCCGTTTGGTGTAGCCACCGCGCCCATAGTATTCACAAAGGTGCTAGCTCCTCTGTTAGCAAACCTAAGAACACGGGGCATTGCGGTAACAGCCTATCTGGACGATCTACTAGTAATAGATCAGTCAAAGGACGGATTGGGTCACGCTGTACACACTACAGTAGGATACCTGGAGCATTTAGGATGGATTATAAATTTACAAAAATCCTCTCTCCAGGCCCAAAGAAGGATAGTGTACCTGGGCATGATCATAGATACAGCCCAAAACGGGGTATACCTGCCAGAACCGAAGATACAGTCTCTGAAAGACCTGATCCACAAGGTCAAAGCAAACAAGAGGCATGAGACTATTGGGAAAGATGGTAGCCTCCTTCGAGGCGGTCCCTTACGCCCAGTTTCATTCGAGACTACTTCAAGGCAATATTTTAGCTTCCTGGAACAGGAAGAGCCAAGCTCTGGATATACCCATGCGCCTGTCCTCACAAGTACGCCACAGCTTCGATTGGTGGCTAGAAGCCAGGAATTTACGGAAGGGAAAGTCCTTCCTCCCAGTGGCCTGGAAGGTGGTATCTAGGGATGCCAGCCTATCGGGCTGGGGTGCAGTATTCGAGGAGGCTTCTACCCAGGGAACCTGGGCCAAGACTCAGGGGATCCTGCCCATCAATGTGCTAGAGATCCGGGCGGTATATCTAGCCCTCAAAACCTGGACATACAGGTTACAGGGCTACCCAGTTCGGGTTCAATCCGACAATGCTACTGCAGTAGCTTACATCAATCACCAAGGAGGCACCCGCAGTCGGGCAGCCCAAAGAGAGGTGAACCGGATCCTGGCATGGGCAGAAGAGCATGTACCTTGCCTTTCTGCAATCTTCATTCCAGGGATAGAAAATTGGCAAGCAGACTACCTGAGTCGTCAGCAGCTGCTACCAGGAGAGTGGTCTCTTCACCCCGAGATCTTTCAGGCCATATGTCTGAGATGGGGAAACCCAGATGTAGACCTGCTAGCTGCCAGGTTCAACAAGAAATTGGACAACTTTGTGTCCAGAACGAGAGATCCTCTAGCCTACGGGACAGACACTCTAATAATACAGACGCTCTAATAACTCCATGGAATCAGTTCTCACTGATCTATGCATTCCCTCCGATCCCTCTTCTACAAAGACTGCTTCGCAGGATCAAGGAGGAGGGAATACCAGTAATCCTAGTGGCCCCAAACTGGCCCAGGAGGCCTTGGTACGCCGAGATTGTAAAAATGGCGATAGGAAGGCCCTGGAAGTTTCCACTTCGACACGACCTGTTGTCACAGGGTCCAGTATTCCACCCTTCCTTACAAAGGCTAAAGTTGACGGCCTGGCTGCTGAGACCCACATTTTTAAAAAGAGAGGGGTCTCTGGTCCGGCTCTTTCTACGCTCATTAATGCTAGAAAGCCAGCCTCCAGACTCATCTATCAGAGAGTCTGGAGAGCATACGTTTCCTGGTGTGAATCCAGATGTTGGAATCCTCAGAAATATGAAATAAGTAGGATTCTTGCTTTTTGCCAGTTAGGAGTGGATATGAATTTAGCCCTTAGCACCATCAAAGGGCAAATATCGGCTCTATCAGTCTTCTTTCAGAGACCATTGGCATCTCACTCCCTAGTTCGGACATTCATTAAGGGGGTACTGAGGATAAATCCTCCAGTTAGGACTCCCTTGTGTCCATGGGATTTGAATTTGGTATTGTCAGTGTTGCAAAAGCAACCTTTTGAACCTATTCGCCATATTCCTTTAATTATATTGAGTAGGAAGTTGGCCTTTCTGATTGCTATAGCTTCTGCTAGGAGAGTATCAGAGCTAGCAGCTCTTTCTTGTAAAGAGCCTTATCTAATTTGTCACAAGGACAAAATCGTACTACGACCCCATCCGGCTTTTCTACCTAAGGTGGTGTCGGCTTTTCACTTGAATCAAGACATTGTTCTGCCTTCCTTTTTTCCAAACCCGCGGACGGCGGGGGAAAAATTATTACACTCTCTCTAGATCTACTGAGAGCGGTAAAGGTGTATCTGCAAGCAACCGCTCCGATACGTAAAACAGATGTTTTGTTTATTTTACCAGATGGGCCCAAGAAGGGCCAAGCGGTATCAAAATCCACCATTTCCAGGTGGATTAGACAAGTAATTATTCAAGCTTATGGTTTAAAGAACAGGACTCCTCCTTTTCCTGTTAAGGCGCACTCTACCAGGGCGATAGGTGCTTCATGGGCAGTGCACCACCAGGCTTCGATGGCTCAGATCTGTAAAGCTGCAACTTGGTCTTCAGTCCCTACATTTTCCAAATTCTATCAAATAGATGTGAAAGGACATGAGGATTCCGCCTTTGGGCGAAGTGTGCTGCAGGCAGCAGTATAGGGCTTCTGGTCCGCAAGCGGCCTGTTTTGATCTGTGTCTCCCCCCCTTCATATGAGCATTGCTCTGGGACGTCCCATTATGTAATGACTAGCTCTGTGTCCCGTGGTGTACGATAAAGAAAATAGGATTTTTATAACAGCTTACCTGTAAAATCCTTTTCTTGGAGTACACCACGGGACACAGAGGTCCCCCCCTTCTTATGGGAACCTTACTGCTTTGCTACAAAACTGAGGTACTTCCCTGATGGGAGGGGTTATATGGAGGGGAACTGTCTTCCATTGGTTGTGCCAGTGTCCAATCACCGCTGGTGACCCTTAACCCATTATGTAATGACTAGCTCTGTGTCCCGTGGTGTACTCCAAGAAAAGGATTTTACAGGTAAGCTGTTATAAAAATCCTATTTTTGCCCCAGTTAAACATCAACGCTATAAGGGAGCTGGTCCAGGTGGTCAGGACGAGGAAGAATCCTTCCATTTGCCTTTGCACAAGGTTGCTAGGGAAGATGGTGGCTTCATTCGTGGCAGTTCCCTATGCCCAGTTTAATTCAAGACTGTTGCAATACAGTATTCTGTCTGCTTGGAACAAGAAGACCCAAGCCTTGGATTATCCAATGGTTCTGGCCCCAAAGGTGCGCCAAAGTCTCAGTTGGTGGTTGATAACCAGGAATTTACAGAAAGGAAAATTCTTTGTTCTGGTTACCTGGAAGATAGTAACAACGGATGCCAGCCTATAGGGCTGGGGAGCAGACCTAAAAGAGACCACTGTGCAATGGAAGTGGTCATGTCCAAGAAGACCTTGCCCATCAACATCCTAAAGATTCGGGCAGTACGTCTGGCTCTAATAGCCTGGACGTTCAAGTTGCGGAATTGTCCCGCCAGGATACAGTCCGACAATGCCACAGCAGTGGCCTATATTAAACCAAGGGGGCACCAGAAGTCACGCAGCCCAGAGGGAGGTGAACCATATTCTGGCTTGGGCAGAGGAACATGTACCTTGTCTATCTGCAGTCTTCATCCCAGAAGCAGAAAATTGGCAGGTGGATTTCTTGAGCCGCCAACAGTTGTTCCCGGGAGAATGGTCCCTACATCCCGATGTCTTTCTGGCCATATTCCAGAAATGGGGTACCTCAGACATAGATCTGTTGACATCCAGGTTTAACAAGAAGTTGGACAGCTTTGTGTCAAGAACAAGGGATCCACTCGCGCCCGGGACAGATGCGTTGGTGACCCCATGGAATCAGTTTTCACTGATTTATGCATTTTCCCCCAGTTCAGCTCCTACCGCGGCTTCTTCGCAGGATCAAGGAGGAAGGGAAGCCAGTAATCCTAGTAGCCCCGGCGTAGCCCAGGAGATCCTGGTATGCAGAGATCATGAGGATGGCAGTAGGGGACTCGTGGACTCTTCCGTCTCATCCAGACCTACTGTCGCAAGGGCCGGTATTCCATCCTGCTTTACAGTCACTAAATTTAACGGTTTGGCTATTGAAGCCCACATCCTAAAGAGTCGGGGGCTTTAATGTTCAGTAGTTACCACCCTGATTAATGCTAGAAAGCCAGCCTCTAGGACCATTTATTATAGGGTCTGGAGGGGCTATGTTTCCAGGTGTGAAACCAAGGGTTGGCACCCTCGAAAATATCTCATAAGTAAAATTCTTGCCTTTCTACAGTTGGGAGTAGAAATGAATCTGGCCTTGAGTACAATTAAGGGTCAGATCTTGACCTTGGTAGTATTTTTCCAAAGGCCGATTGCTTCGCATTCTTTGGTCTGGGCCTTTATACAAGGGATAACTCCGCCAGTTAGGTCACCCTTGTGCCCATGGGATTTGAATCTAGTTTTGTCGGCTTTGCAGAGACAACCCTTTGAGCCAATTTGCAATATTCCTTTGCTTATTTTGACAAGGAAATTGGTGTTCTTAGTTGCGGTAACCTCCGCAAGAAGAGTGTCAGAATTAGCTGCTTTTTCCTGTAAAGAGCCATACTTGATTATTCATAAGGACAAGGTGATGTTGCGTCCTCACCCAACCTTTTTGCCTAAGGTAGTGTCAGGTTGTAAGATAACTGTCAGCGCGCTCTGGGCGCATCCGCGCACGCACATGCGCACTAGGAACTCAGCCGTTCGTAGACGCGCCAGTGCGCGTGCGCATAGGCGAGCGCACGTTCGCGGGATCGCGTCCACGCTTTCCTTTGGCGCCAGACGGCCTATTTAAGGGGCGCACTCACCCCAGTCTAATGCTGATGGATCTTCAGCTGTTCCTGTACCCCTACCTTGCTATTACCTGCTATTACCTGCCTGACACCTGTTTCCTGGAAGAGGCCAGTCCCAGATTTCACTTCCGCTCCAGCTCCAGTTATCAGGAAAGACTGTTCTTGTATCTGCTATTATAGACCTGTTATCGAATCTTGGTTTTCCCTGACCTTGCTGCTGGACTTCGCTACTCCTCTGATTATTGGTTCCTGATCCTGGCTTCCTGTTTGACCTTGCTCCTGCCTAATGTCTGTGTACCCTGCTGCCCGTCTGCTACAGAACATGGCTATCCATGTGACTATGCTTCTGACTCCTGTTTTGGCTCTTCTCTGCTTCCCGGGTATCTGCATCTTCGTTCCTGCGACCTTCTGCCATCCAAGAGTCGCATCATCTGTTCCAGGCTTCCAGGGCTACTTCTGCAGGCACTCGTGTTCCTCCGGTCCCTTGGTTTCTCCTGTCCTCACTCTCAGCGGAGCCGGGGCCAAGGCCGGAGATACAAGAGAGGCTGACCTCACCACTTCAGACTCCAATCGGGTACGTGACACAGGTTTTCATCTGAGCCAGGATGTTTCCCTGCCTTCCTTTTTTCCAGAACCTCGTTCTTCAGAAGAAAGATTGTTACATTCTCTCGATGTAGTGAGAGCAGTAAAAGCCTATCTGAAGGCGACAGCTCAGATACGGAAAACTGATGTTTTGTTTGTACTGCCAGAATGCCCCAGAAAGGGCCAGACAGCATCAAAATCAACTATTGCTAAGTGGATTCGTCAGGTGATTAGTCAGGCTTATGGTCTGAAAAAAAGGGTTCTGCCTTTTCAGGTTAAAGCGCACTCTATCAGGGCAGTCAGTGCTTCATGGGCAGTGCATCACCAAGCCTCTGTGGCTCCGATTTTTAAGGCCGCTACTTGGTCGTCAGTACATATATTCACAAAATTCTATCAGATGGATGTAAGATGCCTGGAGGATGCCGCCTTTGGGTGCAGTGTGCTGCAGTATAGGTCCTCATGCCTGGCGGCAGCTGTTTTACTTTGTGTGTCTCTCTCCCCTCAGATGGCATTGCTTTGGGACATCCCACATAACTATGGTGCTCTCTGTCCTTTGATGTACGGTAAAGAAAATAGGATTTTATAACAGCTTATCTGTAAAATCCTTTTATTGGAGTACATCACAGGACACAGAGGTCACGCCCCTGTTATTGGGATATATATATATATATATATATATATATATATATATATTGCTTTGCTAGAAAAACTGAGGTACTCCCAGTATGGGATAGAGGGGGACTTCCTGTCTTTTTGGGTGTGCCAGTGTCTATGCACCTATTGGTGGCGTATAACCCACAAAGTTATTACTATGGTGCTCGGTGTCCCGTGATGTACTATCAAGAAAAGGATTTTACAGGTAAGCTGTTATAAAAATCCTATATTTCAAGTACTCACCGATACCGATTACCAATACTTCTTATCAAGTACTCACCGATACCGATTACTAATACTTCTTATCAAGTACTCACCGATACCGATACTTTTTATAATGTCATGTGACAGTTTTCAATGTACAATACAGACTAATGATATCTTCTTTATAATTCTGAAGATCTGTAACTCAGGACATTATAAAATAATGCACTGATTAAGCGTCACTGATAGGTGGCACTGACTGATGGCTGGCACTGACCGATGGGCACTGATAGGTGGCATTGACTGATGGCTGGTGCTGACTGATGGCTGGCACTGATAGATGGCACTGACTGATTGGCACTGACGGACACTGATAGGTGGCACTTACTGATGAGCACTGATAGGTGGCACTGGTGGCACTGACTGATGAGCGCTGATAGGGGGCACTGAAGGCTGGCACTGACTGATGGGCACTGAAGGCTGGCACTGACTGATGGGCACTGAAGGCTGGCACTGACTGATGGGCACTGAAGGCTGGCACTGATAGATGGCCCTGACTGATGGGCACTGATAGGTGGCCCTGACTGATGGGCACTGATAGGTGGCCCTGACTGATGGGCACTAATAGATGGCCCTGACTGATGGGCACTGATAGATGGCCCTGACTGATGGGCACTGATGGCTAACACTGATGGTTGGACACTGATGGCTAACACTGACTGATGGGCACTGATGGCTAACACTAACTGATGGGCACTGATAGCCATCAGTGCCCATCAGTCAGTGTTAGCCATCAGTGCCCATCAGTCAGTGTTAGCCAACACTGACTGCTGGCTGGCACTGATGGCTAACACTGACTGCTGGCTGGCACTGATGGCTAACACTGACTGTTGGCTGGCACTGATGGCTAACACTGACTGCTGGCTGGCACTGATAAATGGCACTGATAGGCGGCAATTATGGGCACTGGTAGGTGGCACTGAAATGCATCAATAAATGAGAGGAAAGGAAGGATTTATTTTGCTATGCCCATCTTGATACACCCTGCACTCGGCCACAGTAGGCAGCAGCAGACATCTTGTTACACCCAGCCTGAACCCTATGGGTTGGGTGTAACAAGATGTCTGCTGCTGGCTTTCTGCGGCTGAGTGCAGGGTGTACCAAGATGGGCGTCGGGATATTCTGCCACTGAAGGAGACACGGAATGTCACTTCTGTTACTGAATGCCACCGATACTGATGGAAAATGCGGCTCGCCCACACATTACACACACTGCTCCCTTTCAGCTGTCTGCCCGTGTAGTGCCCTCGCCCACACATTACACACACTGCTCCCTTTCAGCTGTCTGCCCGTGTAGTGCCCTCGCCCACACATTACACACACTGCTCCCTTTCAGCTGTCTGCCCGTGTAGTGCCCTCGCCCACACATTACACACACTGCTCCCTTTCAGCTGTCTGCCCGTGTAGTGCCCTCGTCCACACATTACACACACTGCTCCCTTTTCTTTTTCGTACATCACGGGACACAGAGCGACATAGTCATTACTAATGGGTTATATAGATACCGTCAGGTGCTGGCACTGGCAACTTCCAAAACCGGAAGTACCCTCCCCTATATAAGCCCCTCCCATCCGGGAGCACCTCAGTTTTTTGCCAGTGTCTAAGGTGTTGGCCAAGAAGAAACATGTGTTTTTCACTGAGCTTGCGTACAGGTTCTTTTGGGCCTCAGTAAGCTATTCCGGATCCGACCAAAAAAGCTTCATAGCTAAACGGTCGGTACCCGGGCCTTGCAGAGAAAAGCAAGGTTTTGCCTGTAATGCTTCTCTTAGGAGAGCTGGACCCTGGGATCCAGAGCTCTGGTCATACCCACGACCAAGATGTTTTCTGTGCAGGGTGCTATACAGGTCCAGGGGAGTGGAATCCTTGGGAACCCGGTCCCTGAAGGTTTGATTACAATGCCTGCCGTGATAGGTGAAGTTTGGGCTTTTGTGGACCAAACAAAGTCCTGCGGCGGGGAACAGGTAAGTGGGGGCCCCCAGGAACTTGGTTCTATTGGGGGACCCCCAAGCCTAATTTGTCTTTCTGTCTGTTACCTAATGGTATTCCCGCAAAATTCTGTGCATGCCTGTAACTACTAAAAAAATGTAATAATTTTTAATGGTGGTCAAGAAAAAAAAAAAAAAAATGTTTTTATATATATTTAATATATTAGACTGCGGTACCTGTGTTTGTCCACTAGAGGCCGCTGTGGAATGTTTTCTTGTCATGTGGACTAGCTTCTTCTCAGCAGAGCAAAGTCCAGGCAGATGGTGAGTTCTCTTATAGGAAACTGCTTCCTCTGCCATGTTGCAGTGTTTGTCCATCCCCCGGCCTGCGGCAAAGAGGGGCCCTGGCTCCTGTCCCTTGTTACCATATTTGAAATTAGCGCCGAAGGCGCACGTGCCCGCGCGCGTGCGCGTGCACGCGCCTCTATATATAGAGGTGAGCCGGGAAAGGGGGCGGAGCCTGGGGGATGACGCTCTGTGCGCGCCGCAGCGCTTCTGCGCATGTGCGGGCGTCCCAGCAGTTTTAAAAAAACCACAATATTGTAGTGAGCTGGCTATGAAGTACAGAGACAGAGCTGGCAACATTTAAAGGCATACAGCAAGCGGTTGATACAGGCATCCCCTAGAAAGGCACATTAGTAGACACCAACTGTGATATAGCAGCAATTGTGCTAGACTATTCTCAGTAAAAGTGGTGTATTACGGCTGGAATACCTCAGCTTTAGGCTTAGGAATATGCCGTCCAGAAGCTCCGGAACTGAATCTTCCAGGAAGCGAAGGGGGTCTCATCGGGCTCTGAGGATCTTGGGCATACTTCTGCTGCACCAGTCTCCCCTGAAGTTCAGAGGTAAGTGACCGTAGAGACCCCGCAGGGGTACTTGGTACTGCGGCTGTCCTCAGTCACCTGCTCCTGTGTATGTAACAGAGGAGGTTTTTTTCCTCAGCTCTGGGAGGATTAGAGAGAGATTGTCAACATTTATCGCTGCCTCCCTGTCAGGGAAAGCACGCCCGATCTCCGTCTCCTCCTTCAGAGTGCCTGTTAGCAGAGCAACAGTCCCATACAGGGATCGACCTGCCTGAAGGGGATCAGGATGAGGTTGATTCTGTTATAGAGGAATCAACAGTGGGGGAACCTTTTCTCAGCATCTCAAGCTGAAAGATTATGGGTTCAGTCTCTGACTAACATGGTCCGATCAGCATTTAAAAATGCACCTTGCGGAACCATCAACCACTACTGTATCCTCGTTGGGGTCGCTAGAAGCCCCCAGACTGTCTGTTCTTTTCCACTTCACCCTTTACTGAAAGGGCTCATTTACCAGGATTGGGAATGTCCTGAGAAAATATTTATTCCCCCAAGAGATTTCCGGTGGTCTATCCCATGGAGGATAAGTTCATCAAAAAAAAAAAAAAAAAAAAAATGGAAGGTCCCTACAGTGGACGCAGCCATCTCTTGTATGTATAAATCACTGACATGTCCAGTGGATAATGTCCAAATGTTCAAGAACCCAATAAATAAAAGATTGGAGTCCTTATGAAAATCTGCTTGGTGATACAACCAGCAGTAGCAGCTATTGGGGTCTGCTAAGCAGTGAAGGATCAGTTGAAACAGGTCTTGAGGGACTTGACAGATCAGCAGGCTTTGCCCTAGCTGATCTACCTAGAGCCTTAGGCTTTGCGGTTGACGCCATAGAGGATTCAGTCCATCAGGCCTCCCGCCTTACGCTGTCTATAGTACATATGCGTAGGCTCCTATGGCTCAAAAACTGGTCTGCTGAAGCTCCCTGTAAAGAATGGCTGGTTAGCGTCCCATTTCATGGTGAACGCTTATTCAGGGAAAACCTGGACAAATATATCCAGAAAATTTCCAGCGGTAAAAATACGCTCTTGCCGGTTAAAAGCAGAGTTAGAGGTCCCTCTTTAAGAGGCCTGCTTCTCCAGTCCCTGGGGCATCGGCTGTGTAACAGTTCCGACGGCCTCCTCGGTCAAATCCCGGGGGTAAAAAACAGGGACAGTAGCAGGGTAATGAGAAACCCTGGGTCAGGGGAGGTACAAAACCTCCCCCAAAGTTAAATTCATTGAAGCCCCCACTCAGTCGGGTGGGGGGAGGACTCCAGTTGTTCGCAAGAGACCTGGCGGGACACGATCAAGACAGATAGGTGCTCTCCGCAGTAGGTTTGGGATACAGTTTGGAGTTAAAAGACTCTCCTCCTTCCCATTTTTGAGGTCAAACGTGCCAAGGGATCCCCGGAAGAGAGAGTCCCTCCTGTTGGCACTAGAACAACTATTGCTCCAAGGAGTAATTATGGAGGTTCCCCTGGAAGAATGAGGGTTCGGGTTTTACTCAAACCTCTTTACAGTCCCGAAGCAAACGCGGACGGGAGGCCCATATTAATTCTAAAAGGGCCATACAAATTCCTGTATATCAGGTCTTTCCGATGGAGTCGATCCGATCGGTGGCCACTGCCCTACAAGGGGAGGATTGGTTAGCCACGATCGACATCAAAGATGCTTATTTGCACATTCCCATCTTTCCAGTCCACCAAAAATTTCTACGCTTTGCAGTAGAAGGGCGCCATTTTCAGTTCAGAGCCTTACCCTTCGGTTTGGCCACAGCACCACGAGTGTTTACAAAAATTCTGGCCCTTTATTGGCCAATCTAAGAACACAAGGTGTAATGATAATGGCATATCTGGATGACTTGTTGCTGATAGACCACTCAGTGAAAAAACTAGACGTGGTCGTTCACAAGACAATCAAGTATCTGGAATCTCACGGTTGGATTATCAACCGAGACAAGTCAGCCCTAAAAACCAGTCAAAAGTCTGGAATACTTGGGGCTAAGGTTGGATTCAGGCCAGAGAAAAATATTCTTGCCTCGAGGAAAGGTGTTGTCTTTGAAAGATTTGATCCACTTAGTGGGTACAAAAAAGACAGCCGTCCATACGCCTGTATATGAGGCTGCTGGGAAAAATGGTGGCATCATTCGAAGCAGTACCCTACGGTCAATTCCATTCAAGGAATTTGCAAGGGGCCATACTGTCAGCCTGGAACAAAAAAATTCAGGCCTAGACTTACAATGTCCTTGTCCCCTTCCGTTCGCAAGAGCCTCCGTTGGTGGTTGGTTTCCCAGAATCTGGAAAAAAGGAAATCCTTCAGTCCGATTTCTTGGGAGGTGGTCACTACAGATGCCAGCCTTATAGGCTGGGGAGCAGTACTGGAGCAATAGTCTCTCCAGGGCAGATGGTCGGATGCAGAAAAGGCCCTGCCCATCAATCTCTTAGAGATACGAGCAGCCCGGTATGCCCTAGTAGCATGGACATCCAAACTCCAAGGGTCCCCTGTCAGAATTCAATCAGACAATGCCACAGCAGTGGCATATATCAATCATCAGGGGGGCACCAGGAGTCGTGCAGCCCAGAGGGAAGTAAATTACATCCTGAAATGGGCAGAAAAAATATGTCCCAGCCATATCTGCGGTATTCATTCCAGGAGTGGAGAAGTGGAAGGCGGACTTTCTAAGTCGCCAGCAATTAGGCCCAGAGGAAGGGTCCCTTCACCCCGAGGTTTTCTGGACAATATGTCAGCGGTGGGGAACATCGGATGTAGATCTTCTAGCATCCAGATTCAACGCAAAGGGGGACAGGTTTGTCTCTCGGACAAGGGATCCCCTAGCTTGCGGCTCGGATGCCCTAGTGTTCCCTTGGGATCAGTTCAAGCTGATATATGCATTCACACCGCCACAATGGTTACCTCGATTACTCCGCAGAATCAGGGTAGAAAAGAAACCAATGATTCTGGTGGCTCCAGCGTGGCCCCGAAGAGCGTGGTACGTGGAGATTGTAAAATGTCAGTGGGGAGTCCTTGGACTCTCCCACATCGTCCGGACCTGCTTTCGCAAGGACCGATATACCACCCTTCCTTACCAGCCCTAGGTTTGACGGCCTGGCTATTGAAGCCCACATTCTAAAAAAGAGAGGGCTCTCTAATTCTGTGGTATCTACCATGATCAATGCCAGGAAGCCGGTATCCAGGCAGATCTACTATAGAATCTGGAAGGCGTACATCGCCTGGTGTGAAGCCAAGAAATGGCATCCACGTAAGTACGTAATAGGTAGGAGTCTGGACTCCCTACAATGGGCTGTAGATAGGAAGCTTGCCTTGAGTACTATCAAGGGTCAGATTTCGGCCTTGTCAATATTTTTTCAAAGGCCCTTGGCTTCGCATTCACTAGTCAAAGCCTTTATACAAGGAGTGATGCGTATTAGTCCTCCGGTTAATATTCCCATATGTCCATGGGATCTAAACTTGGTTCTGTCGGTTCTACAGAAACAACCATTTGAACCATTACAGCATATTTCCTTGGTGCTTCTCACCAGGAAATTGATTTTTCTAGTAGCCATTTGTTCGGCTAAAAGAGTATCGGAATTAGCAGCTATGTCCTGTAAGGAGCCATATCTGGTTATCCATAAGGACAGAGTAGTGTTACGTCCTCATCCAGCCTTTCTTCCTAAGGTGGTATCGAGGTTTCATTTGAACCAAGATGTGGTTCTTCCTTCTTTTTTCCCCAAACCTACTTCGGTAGAGGAAAAGTTATTGCATTCTTTGGATGTAGTAAGAGCAGTTAAAGCTTATCTAAAAGCCACTGCTCAGATTCGCAGAACGGATACTTTGTTTATTCTGCCGGAAGGCCCCAGAAGGGGTCAGGCAGCGTCAAAATCTACTTTAGCCAAGTGGATTCGACAGGTCATAATACAAGCCTATGGCTTGAGAAATAGACCGCCTCCGTTCAAAGTTAGAGCGCACTCCACGAGAGCAGTTGGAACTTCATGGGCAGTGCATCACCAGGCCTCCCTGGCTCAAATCTGTAAGGCCGCAACATGGTCTTCAGTACACACGTTTACTAGGTCCTACCAGGTGGACGATAGAAGTCAGGAGGATGTCGCCTTTGGGCGCAGTGTGTTGCAGGCCGCAAAAGATCCTCATGTCTGATAGCGCTCAGCTTATATATGGTGTATCCCTCCCCTCATTTGGCATTGCTTTAGGACATCCCATTAGTAATGACTAAGTCGCTCTGTGTCCCGTGATGTACGAGAAAGAAAATAGGATTTTTATAACAGCTTACCTGTAAAATCCTTTTCTTGGAGTACATCACGGGACACAGAGCTCCCGCCCCTCTTTGGGGACACTTATTGCTTTGCTACAAAACTGAGGTGCTCCCGGATGGGAGGGGCTTATATAGGGGAGGGTACTTCCTGTTTTGGAAGTTGCCAGTGCCAGCACCTGACGGTATCTATATAACCCATTAGTAATGACTATGTCGCTCTGTGTCCCGTGATGTACTCCAAGAAAAGGATTTTACAGGTAAGCTGTTATAAAAATCCTATTTTTATCTGTCTGCCCGTGTAGTGCCCTCGCCCACACATTACACACACTGCTCCCTTTCAGCTGTCTGCCCGTGTAGTGCCCTTGCCCACACATTATACACACACTGCTCCCTTTCAGCTGTCTGCCCGTGTAGTGCCCTCACCCACACCTTACACACACTGCTCCCTTTCAGCTGTCTGCCCGTGTAGTGCCCTCGCCCACACATTACACACACTGCTCCCTTTCATCTGTCTGCCCGTGTAGTGCCCTCGCCCACACATTACACACACTGCTCCCTTTCATCTGTCTGCCCATGTAGTGCCCTCGCCCACACATTACACACACTGCTCCCTTTCAGCTGCCTGCCCATGTAGTGCCCTCGCCCACACATTACACACACTGCTTCCTTTCATCTGTCTGCCCGTGTAGTGCCCTCGCCCACACATTACACACACTGCTTCCTTTCATCTGTCTGCCCGTGTAGTGCCCTCGCCCACACATTACACACTCTGCTCCCTTTCACCTGTCTGCCCATGTAGTGCCCTCGCCCACACATTACACACACTGCTCCCTTTCAGCTGTCTGCCCGTGTAGTGCCCTCGCCAACACATTACACACTCTGCTCCCTTTCATCTGTCTGCCCGTGTAGTGCCCTCGCCCACACATTACACACACTGCTCCCTTTCAGCTGCCTGCCCATGTAGTGCCCTCGCCCACACATTACACACACTGCTCCCTTTCATCTGTCTGCCCGTGTAGTGCCCTCGCCCACACATGACACACTCTGCTCCCTTTCACCTGTGTGCCCGTGTAGTGCCCTCGCCCACACATTACACACACTGCTCCCTTTCAGCTGTCTGCCCGTGTAGTGCCCTCGCTCACACATTACACACACTGCTCCCTTTCAGCTGCCTGCCCATGTAGTGCCCTCGCCCACACATTACACACACTGCTTCCTTTCATCTGTCTGCCCGTGTAGTGCCCTCGCCCACACATTACACACACTGCTTCCTTTCATCTGTCTGCCCGTGTAGTGCCCTCGCCCACACATTACACACTCTGCTCCCTTTCACCTGTCTGCCCATGTAGTGCCCTCGCCCACACATTACACACACTGCTCCCTTTCAGCTGTCTGCCCGTGTAGTGCCCTCGCCAACACATTACACACTCTGCTCCCTTTCATCTGTCTGCCCGTGTAGTGCCCTCGCCCACACATTACACACACTGCTCCCTTTCAGCTGTCTGCCCGTGTAGTGCCCTCGCCCACACATGACACACTCTGCTCCCTTTCACCTGTGTGCCCGTGTAGTGCCCTCGCCCACACATTACACACACTGCTCCCTTTCAGCTGTCTGCCCGTGTAGTGCCCTCGCTCACACATTACACACACTGCTCCCTTTCAGCTGTCTGCCTGTGTAGTGCCCTCACCCACACATTACACACACTGCTCCCTTTCAGCTGTCTGCCTGTGTAGTGCCGTCACCCACACATTACACACACTGCTCCCTTTCATCTGTCTGCCCATGTAGTGCCCTCGCCCACACATTACACACACTGCTCCCTTTCATCTGTCTGCCCATGTAGTGCCCTCGCCACACATTACACACACTGCTCCCTTTCAGCTGTCTGCCCGTGTAGTGCCCTCGCCCACACATTACACACAGTGCTCCCTTTCACCTGTCTGCCCATCTCATGTCAAACTTTCCCTCAGTCCGCTGCACTTACTGAGGGAGCGCTGCACAAAAGGATCACTCCGCCGGCATCAGCAGCGGGAAATTATATGCACAGCTCAATATGCAGCAAGGACTTATCTGCCTGCGCCCGAAAATGGGAAAAAGTCCCCACCCCCCCCCCCCCCCCCCGCTGCTCTCATCTCCTGGGCCCCCCTGCTGACCAGATGGGACTCAAGGAAACAGAATTACACCCTGATAAGCAAGTAGAATCGGGGGCGTGGTTTAGCAAAAGTATTTTATTTATTTAAGCAGAAACTAACTATAAGGCTGCCCGCCCCCCCCCCCCTGTGGAGCTGATGGGATCCGGGCCCAATACAACAGGGCTGGTTGTACTGCCCTATATGGGCGGAGTCCTGGTTTAGGGGAACCAATCAGCTCATGTCTAGTAATAATCTTTGTATTTCTATTTTAGTAGATGGACGGGAGATGAGGAAAACCTCAGAGGATTGTCTCACTTTGTCTCCAGACTGTAAAGTAGAAGATGAGGACATCACACAGTATAGTCCAGGAGAAAACCCGGCTACCTCAAATGTCCATCCGGCACCACACAGTGTAGATGGACCATCGTATTCCTCTTATCCTGAGGAACCTCAGACTGTGCGGGACGGTGCCGGACCATCGTATTCCTCTTATCCTGAGGAACCTCAGACTGTGCGGGACGGTGCCGGACCATCGTATTCCTCTTATCCTGAGGAACCTCAGACTGTGCGGGACGGTGCCGGACCATCGTATTCCTCTTATCCTGAGGAACCTCAGACTGTGCGGGACGGTGCCGGACCATCGTATTCCTCTTATTCTGAGGAACCTCAGACTGTGCGGGACGGTGCCGGACCATCGTATTCCTCTTATCCCGAGGAACCTCAGACTGTGCGGGATGGTGCCGGACCATCGTATTCCTCTTATCCTGAGGAACCTCAGACTGTGCGGGACGGTGCCGGACCATCGTATTCCTCTTATCCTGAGGAACCTCAGACTGTGCGGGACGGTGCCGGACCATCGTATTCCTCTTTTCTTGTTCATACATCACGGGACACAGAGCAGCATAGTCATTACTATGTGGGTTATATAGAATTACCTTCAGGTGCTGGCACTGGCAACTTCCAAAACAGGAAGTACCCTCCCCTATATAAGCCCCTCCCATCCGGGAGCACCTCAGTTTTTTGCCAGTGTCTAAGGTGTTGGCCAAGGTTAACATGTATTCATCTGGGCTTGTGTACAGGTTCTCTGGGCCTTAGCAAGCTATTCCGGATCCGACCAAAAAAGCTTCATAGCTAAACGGTCGGTACCCGGGCCTTGCAGAGAAGAGCAAGGTTTTGCCTGTAATGCCTCTCTTAGGAGGGCTGGACCCTGGGATCCAGAGCTCTGGTCATACCCAAAACCAAGAGGCTATCTGTGCAGGGTGCTATACAGGTCCAGGGGAGTGGAATCCTTGGGAACCCGGTCCCTGAAGGTCTAGTACAATGCCTGCCGTGAGAGGTGAAGTTTGGGCTTCTGTGGACCAAACAAAGTCCTGCGGCGGGGAAAAGGTAAGTGGGGGCCCCTCAGGAACTTGGTTCTATTGAGGGGACCCCCAAGCCTAATATGTCTTTCTGCCTGTTACCTAAAAGGTATTCCCGCTAATAGCTGTATATGCCTAAGAAATCCTAGAAATGTTTTTTCATAAAGGAAGTTTTAAAAACTGTAAAAATGGAAATGTTTTTCATAAAGGAGGTTTTAAAAAAAAAAAAAGACAAAAGTGCGGTACCTGTGTTTGTCCACTAGAGGCCGCTGTGGAACGTCTTTTTTCTTGGGACTATTTCCTTCCATGGTGAAAGTCCAGGCAGATGAGTGAGCTCTCTATCAGGGAAGCTGCATTCCTCTGTCATGCTGCCAAGTAGTTTCCTTCCATCCCCGAGTCCTGGTGAAACAGGGACCCTGGCTCCTCTCCCTACATGGCGCCAAGAGCGCACACGTGCGCGCGCGCACACACGCTTTCTTTTTATAGATTTAGCTTCAAAAAAGTGGGCGGAGCGTGGCGGATGACGCGCTCTGTGCGCCCAGCGCTTCTGCGCATGTGCGGGCGTCCCAGCAAGATAAAAGGACTCTGTCCACGCTGCTTGCTATGGACACAGAGCATAAAAAGGAGCTGGTAGCATGGTATAGGGGCTTACAGCGGGCGGTTGATACAGGCATCCCCAGAAAGACGCATTAGTAGACACCCACTGATGTACATAGCAGCAAAATTGCATTAGACTATTTCAGTAAGGGGTGTATTGCGGCTGGAATACCTCAGCTTTGAACTAAGGAATATGCCGCCTAAAAAACTCCGAGATATACCTCTCAGGAAGTGTAGGGGGTCTCCATCGGGCTCTGAGGATCTGGAGCAGTCATCTGCACCCTCCTCCCCTGAGAAATCAGAGGTTAATACCCATAAGGAACCCCCGGGAGTGCCAGGTACTGCGGCTGTCCTCAGTCCACCTGCTCCTGCATATATAACAGGAGGTTTTTTCCTCAACTCTGGAGGGATTGGAGCAGAGATTGGCAGCATTGATCGCTTCTTCTCTACAGGAAAGAAAGCGCGCCAGATCTCCATCACCTCCATTAGAGTGCCTGTTGGCAGAGCAACAGTCCCAGGAAGGGACCGACCTACCTGAAGGGGATCAGGAGGAGGTTAGCTCTGTTTTTGAGGAATCGACAGTAGATGAACCATTTTCAGCATCACAGACTGAAAGATTGTGGGTCCAAACCCTAACTGACATGGTTCGATCTGCATTTAAAATGCCTCTTGTTGAACCATCAACTACTGCTGTCTCCTCATTGGGGTCGCTAAAAGCTCCCCAGGTTAATTGCTCCTTTCCAATACATCCATTACTGGAAGGACTTATATACCAGGACTGGGAACATCCTGATAAACTATTTGTTCCGCCTAAAAAATTTCCGGTGATCTATCCCATGGAGGAAAAGTTCACCCAGAGATGGAATGTTCCTACGGTGGATGCAGCCATCTCTTCTGTGAACAAATCACTGACATGCCCAGTAGATAATGTTCAAATGTTCAAAGATCCAGTGGATAAAAAATTGGAATCTTTATTAAAATCTGCTTTTTCCACAGCAGGGGCTGTTACACAGCCAGCAGTGGCAGCTATTGGGGTCTGCCAAGCTTTAAAGGATCAGATGAAAATGGTCCTGAGGGATTTGCCAGACCAGCAGGCCCAGGCTCTGGCTGATCTGCCTAGAGCATTATGCTTTGCGGTTGACGCCATCAAGGATTCTATCCATCAGGCCTCCCGCCTCACGCTGTTTTTGGTACATATGCGTAGGCTTCTGTGGCTCAAGAACTGGTCTGCTGAAGCTCCCTGTAAGAAGCTCTTAGTTAGCTTCCCATTTCATGGGGAACACCTTTTTGGCGAGGACCTGGATAAGTATATCCAGAAGATTTCCAGTGGTAAAAGTACTCTCTTACCGAGTAAGAAGAGGTCTAGGGGTCCATCTTTTAAGAGGACTACCTCTCCTATCCCTGCAACGTCTGCTACTAAGCAGTTCCGATGGCCTCCTCGGTCAAACTCAGGAGGTAAAAATCAGGGACAGTCACAGGGTAATAAGAAACCCTGGATCCGAAGGGGTACTAAACCAGCCTCCAAGTCAAGCCTATGAAGGGCTGCCCCCACTCAAACGGGTGGGGGGAAGACTTCAGTTGTTCGCAGAGACCTGGCGGGAGACGATCAAAGACAGATGGGTGCTCTCCGCAGTAACTCTGGGATACAAGTTGGAGTTAAAAGAGTCTCCTCCGTCCCATTTTATGTGGTCAGGCATGCCAAAAGACCCTCTGAAAAGAGGGTCTCTCCTATTGGCGTTAGAACAACTATTTCTCCAAGGAGTAATTATGGAGGTTCCTATGGAAGAGTGGGGGTTGGGTTTCTACTCAAACCTTTTCACAGTCCCGAAGCCAAACGGGGACATAAGACCCATATTGGACCTAAAGAGTCTAAACAAATTTCTAAACGTCTGGTCTTTCCGGATGGAGTCGATCCGATCGGTCACCGCTGCCCTACAAGGGGAGGAATGGTTAGCCTCGATCGACATCAAAGATGCTTACTTGCATGTTCCCATCTTTCCAGGTCATCAAAAATTTCTACGCTTTGCAGTAGAAGGGCGCCATTTTCAGTTCAGAGCCTTACCATTCGGTCTGGCCATAGCACCACGAGTGTTCACAAAAATTCTGGCCCCACTGTTGGCCGATCTAAGAACACGAGGTGTAACGATAATGGCATACCTAGACGACCTGTTGTTGATGGACCACTCAGTTGCCAAGCTAGAAGTGGTAATTGTCGATACAATCAAGTATCTAGAATCTCACGGTTGGGTCATCAACCTGGACAAGTCAGCCCTACAGCCAGTGAAAAACCTGGTATATCTAGGGCTACGGCTGGATTCAGACCAGAGGAAGATTTTCTTACCTCTAGACAAGGTATCCTCTTTGAAGGGCTTGGTCCGTCTGCTTTGTGCAAAAAGACAGCCGTCCATACGCCTGTGCATGAGGCTGCTAGGAAAGATGGTAGCATCATTCGAAGCTGTGCCATACGCCCAATTCCACTCAAGGAATTTACAAAGGGCCATATTGTCAGCCTGGAACGGAAAAGTTCAGGCTCTAGACTTCCCGATGGCTTTGTCCCCTTCCGTTCGGAAGAGTCTCTGCTGGTGGTTGATCCCCCAGAATCTCCAGAAGGGAAAACCCTTCAGCCCAATATCTTGGAAGGTGGTCACTACAGATGCCAGCCTTATAGGCTGGGGGGGCAGTACTGGAGCAATGGTCTCTCCAGGGCAGATGGTCAAATTTAGTAAAAACCCTGCCCATCAATCTCTTAGAGATACGAGCAGCCCGGTACGCCCTAGTAGCCTGGACATCCAGACTCCAAGGGTCCCCTGTCAGAATTCAATCAGACAATGCCACAGCAGTGGCATATATCAATCATCAGGGAGGCACCAGGAGTCGTGCAGTCCAGAGGGAAGTAAGTCACATCCTGGAATGGGCAGAAAAGCATGTCCCATGTATATCAGCTGTCTTCATTCCAGGGGTGGAGAATTGGAAGGCGGACTTTCTGAGTCGCCAACAGTTATGCCCAGGGGAATGGTCCCTTCATCCCGAGGTCTTCCGAGCAATATGTCAGCGGTGGGGAACACCGGATGTAGATCTGCTAGCATCCAGATTCAACGCAAAGGTGGACAGATTTGTCTCCCGGACAAGGGATCTCCTCGCTTGCGGCTCGGATGCTCTGGTGTTCCCTTGGGATCAGTTCAGACTGATATATGCATTCCCTCCGCTACAATTGTTGCCTCGACTCCTTCGCAGAGTCAGGTTGGAGAAGAAGCCGGTGATCCTGGTGGCTCCAGCGTGGCCCCGAAGGGCCTGGTACGCGGAGATCATCAAAATGTCTGTGGGGAGTCCTTGGACCCTTCCACGTCGTCCGGACCTGCTTTCGCAAGGACCGATATACCACCCTTCCTTACTAACTCTAAGTTTAACGGCCTGGCTATTGAATCCCACATCCTAAAGAAGAGAGGTCTCTCTAACTCTGTGGTATCAACTATAATCAATGCCAGGAAGCCTGTATCCAGGCAGATCTACTATAGAGTTTGGAAGGCGTACATCACTTGGTGCGAGGCCAGAAAATGGCATCCACGTAAGTACGTTATAGGCAGAATTCTGGACTTCCTGCAGTGGGCTGTAGACAGGAAGTTTGCCTTAAGTACTATCAAGGGCCAGGTTTCGGCCTTATCAATACTATTTCAAAGGCCCCTGGCTATGCATTCACTTGTCAAATCCTTTATGCAAGGTGTGACTCGTATTATTCCACCGATTAAAGCTCCCATATGCCCATGGGATCTAAATTTGGTTCTGTCGGTTCTGCAGAAGCAGCCATTTGAACCTTTGCGGCACATTTCCTTGGTTCTACTCACCAGAAAATTGATATTTTTAGTAGCCATATGCTCGGCTAGAAGAGTATTGGAATTAGCCGCCATGTCCTGTAAGGAGCCATATCTGGTTATCCATAAGGACAGAGTAGTATTACGTCCTCACCCAGCCTTTCTTCCTAAGGTGGTATCGAGGTTTCACTTGAACCAGGATGTGGTTCTTCCTTCTTTTTTCCCCAAACCTACTTCGGTAGAGGAAAAGTTATTGCATTCTTTGGATGTAGTAAGAGCAGTTAAAGTTTATCTAAAAGCCACTGCTCAGATTCGTAGAACGGATTCTTTGTTTGTTCTGCCGGAAGGCCCCAGAAAGGGTCAGGCAGCGTCAAAATCTACTTTAGCCAAGTGGATTCGACAGGTCATAATACAAGCCTATGGCTTGAGAAGTAGACCGCCTCCGTTCAAAGTTAGGGCGCACTCCACGAGAGCAGTTGGAACTTCATGGGCAGTGCATCACCAGGCCTCCCTGGCTCAAATCTGTAAGGCCGCAACATGGTCTTCAGTACACACGTTTACTAGGTCCTACCAGGTGGACGTTAGAAGTCAGGAGGATGTCGCCTTTGGGCGCAGTGTGTTGCAGGCCGCAAAAGATCCTCATGTCTGATAGCGCTCAGCTTATGTATGGTGTATCCCCACCCCCCTCATTTGGCATTGCTTTGGGACGTCCCACATAGTAATGACTATGTCGCTCTGTGTCCCGTGATGTATGAACAAGAAAGTAGGATTTTTAAAACAGCTTACCTGTAAAATCCTTTTCTTGGAGTACATCACGGGACACAGAGCTCCCACCCCTCTTTTGGGGACACGTATTGCTTTGCTACAAAACTGAGGTACTCCCGGATGGGAGGGGCTTATATAGGGGAGGGTACTTCCTGTTTTGGAAGTTGCCAGTGCCAGCACCTGAAGGTAATTCTATATAACCCACATAGTAATGACTATGCTGCTCTGTGTCCCGTGATGTACTCCAAGAAAAGGATTTTACAGGTAAGCTGTTTTAAAAATCCTACTATCCTGAGGAACCTCAGACTGTGCGGGACGGTGCCGGACCATCGCATTCCTCTTATCCTGAGGAACCTCAGACTGTGCGGGACGGTGCCGGACCATCGTATTCCTCTTATCCTGAGGAACCTCAGACTGTGCGGGACGGTGCCGGACCATCGTATTCCTCTTATCCTGAGGAACCTCAGACTGTGCGGGACGGTGCCGGACCATCGTATTCCTCTTATCCTGAGGAACCTCAGACTGTGCGGGACGGTGCCGGACCATCGTATTCCTCTTATCCCGAGGAACCTCAGACTGTGCGGGACGGTGCCGGACCATCGTATTCCTCTTATCCTGAGGAACCTCAGACTGTGCGGGATGGTGCCGGACCATCGTATTCCTCTTATCCTGAGGAACCTCAGACTGTGCGAGACGGTGCCGGACCATCGTATTCCTCTTATCCTGAGGAACCTCAGACTGTGCGGGACGGTGCCGGACCATCGTATTCCTCTTATCCCGAGGAACCTCAGACTGTGCGGGACGGTGCCGGACCATCGTATTCCTCTTATCCTGAGGAACCTCAGACTGTGCGGGACGGTGCCGGACCATCGTATTCCTCTTATCCCGAGGAACCACAGACTGTGCGGGACGGTGCCGGACCATCGTATTCCTCTTATCCTGAGGAACCTCAGACTGTGCGGGACGGTGCCGTCCATCGTATTCCTCTTATCCTGAGGAACCTCAGACTGTGCGGGACGGTGCCGGACCATCGTATTCCTCTTATCCCGAGGAACCTCAGACTGTGCGGGACGGTGCCGGACCATCGTATTCCTCTTATCCCGAGGAACCTCAGACTGTGCGGGACGGTGCCGGACCATCGTATTCCTCTTATCCTGAGGAACCTCAGACTGTGCGGGACGGTGCCGGACCATCGTATTCCTCTTATCCTGAGGAACCTCAGACTGTGCGGGACGGTGCCGGACCATCGTATTCCTCTTATCCTGAGGAACCTCAGACTGTGCGGGACGGTGCCGTCCATCGTATTCCTCTTATCCTGAGGAACCTCAGACTGTGCGGGACGGTGCCGGACCATCGTATTCCTCTTATCCCGAGGAACCTCAAACTGTGCGGGACGGTGCCGGACCATCGTATTCCTCTTATCCTGAGGAACCTCAGACTGTGCGGGACGGTGCCGGACCATCGTATTCCTCTTATCCTGAGGAACCTCAGACTGTGCGGGACGGTGCCGGACCATCGTATTCCTCTTATCCTGAGGAACCTCAGACTGTGCGGGACGGTGCCGGACCATCGTATTCCTCTTATCCTGAGGAACCTCAGACTGTGCGGGACGGTGCCGGACCATCGTATTCCTCTTATCCTGAGGAACCTCAGACTGTGCGGGACGGTGCCGGACCATCGTATTCCTCATATCCTGAGGAACCTCAGACTGTGCGGGACGGTGCCGGACCATCGTATTCCTCTTATCCTGAGGAACCTCAGACTGTGCGGGACGGTGCCGGACCATCGTATTCCTCTTATCCTGAGGAACCTCAGACTGTGCGGGACGGTGCCGGACCATCGTATTCCTCTTATCCTGAGGAACCTCAGACTGTGCGGGACGGTGCCGGACCATCGTATTCCTCTTATCCCGAGGAACCTCAGACTGTGCGGGACGGTGCCGGACCATCGTACTCCTCTTATCCTGAGGAACCTCAGACTGTGCGGGACGGTGCCGGACCATCGTATTCCTCTTATCCTGAGGAACCACAGACTGTGCGGGACGGTGCCGGACCATCGTATTCCTCTTATCCTGAGGAACCTCAGACTGTGCGGGACGGTGCCGTCCATCGTATTCCTCTTATCCTGAGGAACCTCAGACTGTGCGGGACGGTGCCGGACCATCGTATTCCTCTTATCCCGAGGAACCTCAGACTGTGCGGGACGGTGCCGGACCATCGTATTCCTCTTATCCTGAGGAACCTCAGACTGTGCGGAACGGTGCCGGACCATCGTATTCCTCTTATCCTGAGGAACCTCAGACTGTGCGGGACGGTGCCGGACCATCGTATTCCTCTTATCCTGAGGAACCTCAGACTGTGCGGGACGGTGCCGGACCATCGTATTCCTCTTATCCTGAGGAACCTCAGACTGTGCGGGACGGTGCCGTCCTTCCAAGAGAGAAGAGGTTTTCCTGTACTGAGTGCGGGAAGTGTTTCCCTTCTAAATCCAAACTTAATGTGCATAAAAGATCTCACACAGGGGAGGAGCCATATTCCTGTCCTGAGTGCGGGAAATGTTTTTCAGAGAAGTCCAATCTTTACATACATCAGAAATCTCACACAGGGAGGAAGCCGTATTCCTGTACTGAGTGCGGGAAATGTTTCCATTCTGAATCCAATCTTAAGAAACATAAAAGATCTCACACAGGTGAGACGTCGTATTCCTGTCCTGGGTGCGGGAAGTGTTTTTCAGTGAAGTCCAGTCTTTACAAACATCAGAGATCTCACACGGGGGAGAAACCATTTTCCTGTCCTGAGTGTGAAAAATGTTTTTCAGAGAAGTCAAATCTTTACACACATCAGAGATCTCACATGGGGGTGAAGCCTTATTCCTGTCCTGAGTGCGGGAAGTGTTTTTCAGTGAAGTCCAATCTTTACAGACATCAGAGATCTCACACTGGGGAGAAGCCGTATTTCTGTCCTAAGTGCGGGAAATGTTTTTCAAAGAAGTCCGATCTTTACAGACATCAGAGATCTCACACGGGGGAGAAACCGTTTTCCTGTCCTGAGTGTGAAAAATGTTTTTCACAGAAGTCCACTCTTTCCACACATCAGAGATCTCACACGGGGAGAAACCGTACTCCTGTCCTGAGTGCGGGAAATGTTTTTCAGTGAAGTCCAGTCTTTACACACATCAGAGATCTCACACAGGGGAGATGCCATATTCCTGTCCTGAGTGCGGGAAATGTTTTGGACGAAAATCAGATTTTGTCACACATCAGAGATCTCACACGGGGGAGAAGCCTTATTCCTGTCCTGAGTGCGGGAAATGTTTCTCACATAAGTCCCATCTTTCCAGACATCAGAGATCTCACACGGGGGAGAAGCCACGTTCCTGTCCTGATTGAGGGAATTGTTCCTCACTGAAGTCCTGTCTTCCTGTACATCAGGGGTCCCACACAACCCTTGATGTTTATTAGTGCCTTGAATGTTGCTGGACATCACAGCTCTCATGTGGGGAAGAAGCACACCCTGATATACACCTCAGATATACTCCATGGCTGATCTTCATCATGTAGGAAGAGTTCCAGGGGTGTGGACATTTTTTGAAAAAAACGACTTGTCCAAGGGACTAAATCAGGTCCCAATCTCCTTGTCCCTCATCTAACAGAGAGCTCAGCAGCGGTGTGGGAGTTCATTGAAAACTACAAGGCGACATCGGCAAAGGACAGAACTCTGTGAATGAATGGCACGGCCGCGCTCTTTTCATAAAGTGACAGCCGGTACGGGGAACTTCTCGCCGCACTGCTGTCACACAGAGGACTCGGATCGCTGAGCCGCTGCAGGAACAGGGACATGTAACATCTTCCCGAATCAGACCTTATCCTTTAACCCTTTCACTGCCAGAGATGTTTTTGTTGGTTTTGCCCACATGTTTAACAACTTTCTCCCCCTTCCTGCCCAGGCCAATTTTCATCTTTTAGCGCTGTCACACTTTGAATGACAATTGCGCGGTCATGTAACACTGAACCCATATGACATTTTTATCTTTTTACCAAAATTTGGTAAATAAGTAATGTAGCGGGGTCTCTCCTAAGGCCCCAGGACTACGTTACCCAGAGCCCCATTCGGCCCCAGGGCGGAGGGTTCCACCGCAGAGACTCATGGGAGGGGTTACTTAAGTGGGAGGCGAGGCGGAGCTTGCTCTCTTGGGACTCGGCGCGTCAAGTGACAAGTCATCCTGTGCGGATTGGCTGTGAAGCAAGGCCTGAGGCCTGGCTTGAAGTCCGAAGAGCCTTCCACCATACTGCGGAGTCTGGGTGGATCCTTACCCGTTGTGATAGGACGTGAGTTGGATCGAGGACTCGAGCGGAGAAGACGCTGTGTGCAACACACAGGAGGTGGAAGTCCCAGGCTGGGATCGTGCCTGGAGTGGTGAGTGGGCACCTGCCCATATCAATAGACTGAGTTGTGTTCAGGCCTGTAGACTGCCTAGGCCTGCTGTTCGCTCACCAGTGTTTCTGGCCGGTGAAGAAACCTTCTTTTCCTAAAGGAAAGAGACTCAGTTCCATTTAATGTCAGGCCTGACTTAGGGGGAGTTTAGAAAGTTTGTGTTACTGCGCCATAGGCGAACGCACGCCATAATAGCTCCACGTGGTGGACACTGCGCGGCGCCATATTACGGTGCTGTATCTAGTACATTGATTAATGCAGGGCTCTGCAGGCCCATGTATATGTTGCATGTTATACCTTGAATCCTTCATTACCAGTAAAGCTGATATATATATTTTATATTCTTGCCTCAGTGTGTTGTCTGACTGTTTAGAGGTTATTAAGTATAATACACCTGAGAGTGATAGGAGTTTACCCCTAGACTGACTGTGCCAGAGTGGGTCGAGTAAGATTGCCGGGGGTTGGCGGTACTGCGTACAGGGCCCGAAATCAAACCAGCGGCTCTCTTAACTGGGGGTAGCGCTACACGTGGGGGCTCGTGAGTCTGGGATCCTGTTGCAGCAAATAGCAGCCAAAAAGTACCAGCATGGACCCACTAGAAATAGTGAAGTGGTGCGCAGCAGCCAACACAGATCCAGATGGGGCAGTGATTATAGAACTCCCAGGGATCTGGCAAGAAGATGCAGTAAAACAGTTAGTGATGTCACTGTCCCCACAACAGAAGGCATGGATAGTGGATGTAAGATTAGAACCTCCTTTGACATATGTACTGGTTAAATGGAAGGATGGAGTCCCAGAAGACTTCAAGAAGCCAAGCATAGAAACGGTGAATAAACAAACTTATAAGTTAATACGTGTCCCACCCAACCTAAAAGATGTAAAGAAAGAAGAGAGTCCCGGGTCGCCACAGGGCACCCTCAGCACAGAATTATGCGCGGTTCTAGGGGAAATCATAGCGCAATGCAAGAAAGACCCGGCGGATTATCAAATAGCAGGATACCGGAAACTCAGAATGTTTTCAGGAAGGAAACCTGTACCTTCAGGCGAAGAAGGATTTGAGGAGTGGTTAGACGGTGCAACTCAGGCTCTGGAGGAGTGGGAAGTCCCAGACCACAGGAAGAAGCAGAGAATTGCTGAGAGCTTGAAGGGGCCTGCTTTAGAGGCCGTACGCAACCTCAAGATGAGCAAAACAGACTGTACTGCGCAGGACTATCTAGACATTCTGCAGAATGTGTTTGGTGGAACAGAGAAGATCACTGAACTCACCTACCAACTGGAACATTGTTATCAAAAGGCAGGAGAGAAGCTATCAGAGTTCATGATGCGCCTAGATAAAATACTGCACAAGATGATCTTAAAAAAAGGGACTGACCCGAAGAAGGTGGATGAGGCCCGGGTCCAACAGGTGATGAGAGGATCTCATTCACTGGATCCCATCGCACTGGCGTTATGTACAAGACAGGACGGGAAGAGCCTGGAGTACCCTGACTTGATCCGAGTAGTCAGAGAGGAAGAAGCTATGCTGGAGGAGAAAAAAAGGAGCCAACCAGTTGAGACGGTGAACCCTCCTCCGGTGATGGTCAGGACGGCCATGACCTTAGAAAGAGAAGCAGAGGTGGATACCTTGAAGTCGCAGATGTCCCAAGTGCTGGGAATGTTGACCTCCTTGATGGAAAAGGAGTCAAGGGTACCAGAGAGGGAAAGTCCGAGGAAGGAATTGTTCCCGAATACCTCAGCACCCGCATCCCTGGAAAATTGGGGAAAATTTGATCTGCTTCAATTGTGGGGGAGCTGGCCATCTTGCCAAAGTATGTGCCAGTCCCAAGAAGAAGAGACTAAATAATCGCAAGCCGCCGGAAAACTCCAACGGGCCCCGGTAAAGGAGTCAACCGGGTGCCCATCATCATCAAGGAACTCCATACTGAATAAGAAGCACATGAGAGAAGGGGCCAGAACCCCACAGAAGAAACCAAGGGTTCCTCAGAAGGAACGTACTCCAAAGAAACACAATAAAGTCCCTCAGCGGGTAGTTACATCCATACAGAGGAGAGAGATTAATGCATACCAGGTTTAGGAGAGACTTAGGTCCAAAGACAAAAAGAGCAGGGAAAGTCAAGAAGGGAAAGGCAAAGATCCAAGGAAAGAGACCCCTTTGAAGCAGTACCCAGAGAAACTGGTGGGTCCCTCCCCTATTGTATCCATTCAAGTAGAGGGGATCTACACAAGAGCCCTGTTGGATACTGGAGCGCAGGTGACCCTGTTATATCGAGACTTCTACGACAGGCACCTAAGTCACCTACCCATCCAAAAGATTGAAGACTTGGAGATATGGGGAATTGGAACAGAAAAGTTTCCTTATGATGGCTATCTACCTATAAGACTGACTTTGACCCATCCATAGCAGGGCAGGGGGAAGTGTTCGACACCTTGGCTGTGGTGTGCCCCCGACCGCCTGGAGCTAACAGAAGTTCCTTGATAATAGGAACCAACACGGATCTAGTCCGAAGACTTTTGGTCCCACTAACAAGAAGGAAGAACCTCCCAGTCACGGAGATTCATCCCATGTTGAAAACCGCCTTCCAACAGCTGATCTTGGAACAGAGGGCCCCGAAAGAGGGGGTAGGGAAGGTCTGGAGACTTGGAAAAAAGGGATAGTGCTGCAACCCGGTGAAGTAACCTGCTTGTAGGCCACCGTGAAACTCACTTGGGAGCAGCCGGGCCCTTTTGTGATGTTGGAACCCGACCCAAGAGAAGAACCTTCGGGCTTGGAGATGGTCCCGGTGAGGGCCCTGAAGAAGGCCCACTGCAAGGTGCCTGTGAGTGTCAGAAACACCACGGATGGCCCCATGGAAGTCCCTGCCAGGCTGTTATTGGGCCGGGTGAGCCCAGCCACACCAGTTGCCTCATCAGATGTGAAGAAGACAGATGGAGAGAGTACAGTGTGGGAGAAGCTTTCCATGGAGAATCCAAACCTGCCCAGGGCTTGGAGAGAGAGAGCCCGGAACCAGTTGACTCGCTGGGAGAGGATCTTCTCACATGATGAGTTTGATGTGGGGTGTGCTAGGAGTGCCACCCATCGAATCCGCCTTCAGGAAGACAAGCCCTTCAGAGAAAGGGTTAGACGGGTTCCATTGGCAGACCTCGAGGATTTGAGGGAACAGCTTGCTGAGCTCAAGCGAACAGGTGTGATCCAGGAATCCAGAAGTCCGTATGCCTCTCCCATAGTAGTGGTCCGGAAGAAGAATGGGTCACTAAGGTTGTGCATCGACTATAGGACCCTCAACAGGAGAACCACCCCAGATCAGTATACCACTCCAATGATAGAAGATGCCTTGCAGAGCTTGTCCGGAGCCAAGTGGTTCAGTGTCATGGACTTAAAGAGTGGGTATTATCAGATCCCGATGCACCCAGAAGACAAAGAAAAGACAGCTTTCATAACCCCAGTGGGATTCTTTGAATTCAATCCGATGCCTCAAGGTCTGTCTGGAGCTCCAGCCACATTCCAAAGACTGATGGAGAAGACAGTGGGAGACATGAACCTCATCGAGGTCCTTGTATACTTGGATGACATCATAGTCTTTGGCAAAACTTTGGAGGAGCATGAAGAAAGGCTGGAGAAGGTCTTGAAGAGGCTGAGTGAAGAAGGACTCAAGCTCTCACCTGAAAAATGCCAATTTTATCAGTCTTCAGTCAACTATCTGGGACACATAGTGTCTGAAAATGGGGTGTCCACAGACCCTGAAAAACTGGAGGCTGTCACCTCCTGGCCAAGACCTACCACTGTAACAGAACTCAGGTCCTTCCTAGGATTCTGTTCCTATTACAGGAGGTTCGTGGAGGGGTTTGCTCGAATAGCGAGACCCTTGAATGAGTTGCTGAAGACGGAGGGGGAAGAGGATGACCTGGCCCCAGAAAGTCAGGGGAGTCAGTCAAGGGCCAGTGGACTGAGAGGTGTGAAGACGCTTTCCAGATGCTGAAAAAGAGCTTGACCACCGCCCCTGTTCTGGCCTATGCAGACCCGAAGAGGCCTTACGAACTCCATGTGGATGCCAGTCATGACGGTCTGGGAGGAGTACTCTACCAGGAGCATGAAGGGCAACAGCGACCTGTTGCGTATGTGAGCAGAAGCTTGACCCCTTCTGAAAAGAACTATCCCACCCATAAGTTGGAATTCCTGGCCCTCAAGTGGGCCGTAGTAGACAAACTTCGAGATTACTTATATGGAGCAGATTTCACTGTAAAAACAGATAACAATCCCCTTACCTACCTGTTTACCACAGCAAAGCTGGATGCCACAGGGCATAGATGGCTGGCGGCATTGTCTGCTTTCAATTTCAGCTTGAAATATAGACCTGGGGCGGGAAACCGAGATGCGGACGCCCTGTCCAGAAGGTCTCAAGTTCCCACCCACAGTAGTGAAGACTGGACCCAAGTGGCAACCGATGGGGTGCGGGCCCTTTGCCAAGGGGCTGAACTCCAAGCCAAGGGAGGCTCAAGAGCAGAAGAGATAGGGGTCACTATTGTAGGAGTCCCCAAGCAGTACTGTGGAGCAACTTTACTGGGGGAAGACAACCTACCCAGGCTGACAAAAAAAAGAGTTGAGATCTGATCAACAGGAGGACCCTATGGGGAGATTGGTCCTAGAAGCCTTAGAAAATCAGAACCCAAACGTACTTTTACGTCACCCCTCGAAGGAAGCTCGCCTGTTAAAAAAAGAGTGGGACAGGCTACAGTTGCATCAGGGAGTGGTCTACCGAAGGGGCCCCTCTGATGACCAAGAAGACAAGTGGCAGTTGTTCCTGCCAGAGAAACACAGGGAGACGGTCATGATCGCCCTACATGACAACCATGGTCACCTGGGAGTGGAAAGGACTTTCCAACTTGTTAGAGACCGTTTCTATTGGCCCTGCATGAGGGCTGAAGTTGAGGAATACTGCCATTCATGTGCACGATGCATACAGAGAAAGACTCTGCCCCATCAAGCTGCCGCAATGGGCCATTTACAAAGTGAAGGCCCGCTTGACCGGGTGTGCATTGATTTCCTCTGCCTCAAACCCGACTTGAGGGGACTAGGAAATGTTCTGGTGGTAACCGACCATTTCACCCGGTATGCACAGGCTTTTCCAGCCAAGGACCAGAAGGCCTCTACTGTGGCCAAAATACTTGTAGAGAAGTACTTTATACACTATGGACTACCACAAAGGCTCCATTCGGATCAGGGGAGGGATTTCGAGAGCAAACTGATACGAAAACTCCTAGATACCTTAGGGATCAAGAAGACCAGGACTACTCCTTATCATCCTCAAGGTGATGCTCAACCGGAGAGGTTCAACCGAACCCTGCTCAATATGCTGGGAACTTTAAGTGGCGAAAAGAAGCAACATTGGAGTAGTCATATAGCCGCCCTTGTGCACGCTTACAACAGCACTGTCAGCGATGCTACTGGATATTCACCTTACAGACTTATGTTCGGGAGAGAAGCAAGATTGCCAGTGGATCTGGCCTACGGCACCTCCATAGATCATTGTTCTGCTGCCTCCCACAAGGGATATGTAGATAGACTTAGACACAACTTGAAGACGGCTTACAAGCAAGTTCAGGCAGCCTCGGAACAAAGAGGGGCTCGCAACAAGAGGAATTTTGATCTAAAGGTTAGGATCCAAGACCTACAACCAGGAGACAGGGTGTTATTGCGGAACCTGGGGGTCCCTGGAAAACATAAACTCGCGGATAGATGGAGACCAGAACCTTATGTCATTTGTAGAAAATTACCGGGCCTACCCATTTACAGACTTAAACCTGAGGGGAAGTTAGGGCCCTTGAAGACTTGGCATCGAAACCACCTACTTCCGCTCGCTGAAGCAGTTCGGTTGCCTCCTAGGATGGATTCTCCTGAACCCATGTCCATACCGAACACCCCTAGACCCAACACTCGGTCTCAGACCCCTCGGATGGAGGATACGGAAGATTCAGAAGTGAGTGAAGGTGAGGGAGAGGAAATTGGCTGGCTTTGGCCTTCCCAGGGCCCAACGACTTCTGCTATTGATCTTCCACCTGACGAAGATACCGAGGATCACACACTGAATGCAGAAGCTACGGAGTTCATTCCATCTAGTCACTGGTCAGATGCTTGGGAGAGTGCTGATGAACTATCACCTGAAGAGGACCCAAGGGAAGCCATGTATCTTCCTGCTCCGGAGCCAGATGCTCCTGAATTAGAAGGAACTCCCGAATTGGTCACAGAAGAAGGATCTATTCCCACAGAAAGTCCCAGAGGACAGAGGAAGCGGAGGGCCATAAAACCTCCCAGGAGATTAACCTACCCCCAAATGGGGAAGAGTGCGGAAGACACTGTATTCACTGCCAGAAGAAGTATGAAAGACCCTGACCCTCCCACTGTTCATTTGGTGGGAGGCACTCCCAGCTCACTCTCTGGCACAGTTAGACAGGATACTGTTGTTAATGTGTCCTGTGGGCAGAGGAGTTCACCACCTCGTTTCTGGTGGGAATTTCCTCTGCCGACATCATATGGAGAATTGATGGATGTTGTTAAATGTGTAGCTTGAAGTTATGTTATCTTTGGGGACCAAAGAGTTTAAGTGGGGGGAGTGTGTAGCGGGGTCTCTCCTAAGGCCCCAGGACTACGTTACCCAGAGCCCCATTCGGCCCCAGGGCGGAGGGTTCCACTGCAGAGACTCATGGGAGGGGTTACCTAAGTGGGAGGCGAGGCGGAGCTCGCTCTCTTGGGACTCGGCGCGTCAAGTGACAAGTCATCCTGTGCGGATCGGCTGTGAAGCAAGGCCTGAAGCCTGAGGCCTGGCTTGAAGTCCGAAGAGCCTTCCACCATACTGCGGAGTCTGGGTGGATCCTTACCCGTTGTGATAGGACGTGAGTTGGATCGAGGACTCGAGAGGAGAAGACGCTGTGTGCAACACACAGGAGGTGGAAGTCCCAGGCTGGGATCGTGCCTGGAGTGGTGAGTGGGCACCTGCCCATATCAATAGACTGAGTTGTGTTCAGGCCTGTAGACTGCCTAGGCCCGCTGTTCGCTCACCAGTGTTTCTTGGGGGGTCCGGTAGCGGGACAGAGTTGAAGTATCTACCCCCCCCCCCCCCCCCCCCGTTTTGCCCGTTATTTCAAGTTAACACACAATGTGGATTACAAATGTTATCTCTTTAAGTGCACCAACGAAAGCTGGCCGGTGATGAAACCTTCTTTTCCTAAAGGAAAGAGACTCAGTTCCATTTAATGTCAGGCCTGACTTAGGTGGAGTTTAGAAAATTTGTGTTACTGCGCCATAGGCGAACGCATGCCATAATAACTCCGCGTGGTGGACACTGCGTGGCGCCATATTACGGTGCTGTATCTAGTACATTGATTGATGCAGGGCTCTGCAGGCCCATGTATATGTTGCATGTTATACCTTGAATCCTTCATTACCAGTAAAGCTGATATATATATTTTATATTCTTGCCTCAGTGTGTTGTCTGACTGTTTAGAGGTTATTAAGTATAATACACCTGAGAGTGATAGGAGTTTACCCCTAGACTGACTGTGCCAGAGTGGGTCGAGTAAGATTGCCGGGGGTTGGCGGTACTGCGTACAGGGCCCGAAATCAAACCAGCGGCTCTCTTAACTGGGGGTAGCGCTACAGTAAGTTTTCTCTTTCACTGATGGGCACCGATGAGGAAGCACCAATATGCAGCACTGATTGGCATCACTGGTGATCATCACTGATGGACCTGTACTGATAATCAATGCTGAATATCAGTGTAGATCCTCCTGTCAGGAGATCCACTGATCGGCTCTCCTCTACTCGCGTCTTGTCAGCATGAATAAAGGAAAGCCGATAACCGACACTTCCTGGTTACCATGTGATTAGATGTAATTGGACACAGCTGATCACATGGTAAAGAGCCTACATCATAGGTGATACACGGCACCACTGATCGCCAGAGCGGCTTATTATGGACAGTCATATGACATCCAGTCAGGATAGGGAAGTGATGTCATACATGTCACTTCTGGGTCAGGAACAAGAAGGGGAGGAGAGCGGATGTGTATCCTCTCTCTCCTCCCTCCCCTCTACCCATCATCACCCGCTATGCTGGTCCCGGGTCCGCAGATGGGCAAGAGGAGCCCGTGATACATAGCGGATGTGTGTCGGGGTGGGGGCACTTCACCGGGGGGGTGTGGAAACATTCGCTCAGCCACCCGAATGCTTCCATCTGACATCTTGCCCGCAGCAGGGCTAAATGTTAAAAAAACCGACCTGTCCGGCCCTCAGAACTGCATGTCCCGGGTGTCAGGCAATAGGAATTGTTCATCCCGGAGTTCATAAGGAGATCAGAGATCACCAAAGACATGGATGAAGTGTTGTACCGTGTTGGCCATTGATAGCAGTAGAAAAATAAAAATGGAGTCATTACCTCTCATTGTCTGAGTACATTTTGGGGTGAAGATTTCACAAACACTTAGAGGTCTAATTTTTTTATTTTTCAATTATTTGAATGAATGTGAGTAGTATTCACCCAGCTGTGATGAATATTGGATGTATTTTATTTCATACTCTGATTTCTTTGGCTCCATCTCGTGGCCATAATGCGGTATTGTGCTATTTTTACTAACAGAGTTCTCTTAGGAAAAATACCTCTTTATGGTCACTAGAGGGAGTTGGTGATCATAGGAAATCACTGTGTTACATTATGGCCAGTAGGGATGGGCCAAACAGCGCCCGGTTCGGTTCGCACCAGAACACCTCAAACAGGCAAAAAGTTCTAGCGAATATGTGAACCCTATTAAAGTCTATGGGACACGAACATGGAAAATCATTTTAAAAGCTTATATGCAAGTTATTGCCATAGACAGTGTATGTGGACCAGGTACTGCCCATGAGGGGAATGTATCAATGCAAATAACGTTTTTAAAACAATCAATTTTAGAGGAGCAGTGATTTTAGCCACTTCAGCCCCGGAGGAATTAGCTGCTCAATGACCAGGCCATTTTTTGCGGTATGGCACTGCGTCGCTTTAACTGACAATTGCGCGGTCGTGCGACATTGTACCCAAACAAAATTGACGTCCTTTTTTCCCCACAAATAGAGCTTTCTTTTTGGTGGTATTTGATCATCTCTGTGGTTTTATTTTTTGCGCGGGTTCATACCTTAATTGGTGCGCCGGAAAAGTCGAACCGGCGCACTTTGAAGCGCAAAACGATAATAAATATGTAAATGGCAACTGTTGCCAGGGTAACGGCTGTTTTCTCATTGATAATAGCGCACGCCCGTCTCATTTGATGTGTCTTGTTAGGCAATTAGTAGGTATTCTCACTTAATTAACCCTTGTGATGCTAATCTTATTCCTATCACTTCTAATACCTTTTATTTAATTTTTTTTCTATTTTTACACAAATATTTCAATACAAAGAACAGAAAAGTGTTTCTAAACCCAATAAATTAATATTTTCAGATCTTGATCTTTAAAGGTGACCATACACTGCAATCAGTTAGATCTTTAAAAAATTAGATTTAGTGCAAGAGCCTGTTTTGAATTCCTAGAATTTGAATTTATTGTTCAAGTGCGTTTTTCTATTACCTATTTTGCCGAAATATCGAGTTGTACAGAGATTGGCCAATCAGATTGCATAGTGCATGACCATCTTAAGTGCCAAATTTGGAATGTAGATGTACCATGACCCACTTGTATTTTCACAAGTGGACACAAGAACCACCTATATCTCTAGATACATATTTGTGCAGCACAGTGGTGTAGTGGTTAGCACTTTCACCTAGCAGCAAAAAGGGTCACTGGTTCGAATGCCACCCGTGCCACCATCTACCTGGAGTTTGCATGTTCTCCCTGTGCCTGCATGGGTTTCCTCCCACAATCTAAAAACATGCTGTAAATCGGATCCTGTCTAAATTGGCCCTAATATGTATGAATGTGTGTTAGGGACCCACACAAACACCAAAAAAATAAAAATCTTAATTTGCAAATAAGTATCATCTCTTCCTCAGAGAACTTAGCAGCAGTACAAGCAACTTCCTGTAGGGGCGTGATGTCATTCCTGTGTGCTGGCCACCGCTTTTCCGCATACCTGTGCGCACACAGCAGTTGCTCATCTCATATACACAGCGGTCGCGCATCTACATACATTTGGCGCATCTAGCTGCAGGAACTCACTTTTTATGGAAATTAAGAGTAAAGCAGATGCAGATTTCCAGGACTGGACTAACAAATGTTTCTAGTGAAAGGCAACTGGTGTTTTCTATTAAACAAGGTCTAAATGGGCCATTGACATGCATCACAGTTGTACTTAGGAATGTGTCTTTGCAAAGTTAAACTAAATGAAATCCTTTCTTCTTTTTGCTTGGGGATAGAGTGCAGAGGGATTAGAAGTCTAGACAGTTTTTGGGGATGTCTGCACCCCTGATAGGGTAAAGACAACTCCCAAATTTTGCCACTTTCTCTTTCAAATTTATTCACTTCCTGTCACATAGCCAAACAGGAAGTGAGGGTAAATCCCTACCAATGTCTTTCCTTGGAGACACACAGGTCAATCTAAATACTTTCCCCATTATGTACATTGCACTCCAGCATTTTGCTGTGTACACCCCAAATTATTAGGTATCTTGGACTTTGGAGATTATTTACTAAAGGCGCTAACATGGATTGACACATATAAGGGTAAGAGAGGGCTGCACATCCCGGTTTGAATATTGGAACATGAAAAGAACGTTTTCCCGTAGGATTTTAAAGCAGCAAAAATAAATCAATGGAAGATAAAATGTAGATTTTATTGGAAAAATTGCGATGGCGCATATATCATAAAAAGATGAATTCATGAATCTTATGAGCTCCGGTAATTACAAAAACCAACAATGGAACACAAAGATACTGCAATTCACATACATATGGGGGCTGATTTACTAATAACAGTGCGCTGCGCTGGTTCTAACCTTAATTGGTGCGCCGGATAACTCCTTCACTTGGCGCAGGAACGTGCGGCGCACAACGGCGCACTGTTATAGTAAATACAAATGTCAGCGGTGCTCTATTGAAAATGAATGGTTCCCTATGGGAGCCCATTGATTTGAATAGAGGTCGCCCGGGAAGTCGGATGAAGCGGATCCGACTCGCGGGGCGACTCGTGTGCCAGCTGACACAGGGACAGCGCGACTTTGCGAGGCAACTTGGACACGACCTGAGCGTGAAGCAGCCGCTCAAGTCGTGTCCTAGAGGCGACTAGCTGGCTGAGAATGTCTCCAGCACGATGGCATCGCGCTGGTTCTCGGCAGCCTCGCTGTCCCGTGTTTGGTATGAATCATGAAGGGGAACTCCACGCCGAATTTTTATGAAAAAAACTGGCATAGGTTCCCCTTCAGGAGCATACCAGGCCCTTAGGTCTGGTATGGATTTTATGGGGAAACCCCTAAGCCAAAAAAAACGGCGTGGGGGTTCCCCCAAGATCCATACCAGGCCCTTAGGTCTGGTATGGATTTTAGGGGAACCCCCTAAGCAAAAAAAAACGGCGTGGGGGTTCCCCCAAGATCCAAACCAGGCCCTTAGGTCTGGTATGGATTTAAAGGGGAACCCCCTAAGCTGAAAAAACGGCATGGGGGTCCCCCCAAAATCCATACCAGACCCTTAGGTCTGGTATGGATTTAAAGGGAAACCCCCTAAGCCGAAAAAACGGCGTGGGGGTCCCCCCCAAAATCCATACCAGACCCTTATCCGAGCACGCAACCTGGCAGGCCGCAGGGGAAGAGGGGGGGACAAGAGCGGCCCCCCCTCCCTCCTGAACCGTACCAGGCCGCATGCCCTCAACATGGGGGGTTTGGTGCTCTGGGGCAGGGGGGCGACCTGCGGCCCCCCCACAGCGGAGCGCGCCCACTTATATTGGCATGGGCGTGGTCACCGGGTGATGCCACCGCTGGCCCCGCCCCCATATGATGTCACAGTCCCACGGAATGATGGGACTGTGACGTGCTACGGGGGCGTGGTCAGCGGGGGCATCACCCGGTGACCACGCCCATGCCATTATAAGTGGGCGCGCTCCGCGGCCAGAGCATTGTAACGGCGGACAGCGACGAGGCAACATCGGGCGAAGAGAAGAGGGAAGAAGGCGACGATGAAGACCGGCCCCCGCTAGCAAAAGAGCTGGAAGAAGATAGCGGGGCGCCCGGCAGAAGGCAGAAAGAACCGGAGATCGTGGAGAAGGCACCGGAGATCGTGGAGAAGGCACCGGAGAGCGGGAGAAGAACCGGAGAGCACAGAGACGACACCGGAGAACAGAACAAGAGACCCCCGAAGTCAGAAGAAGGCGACGACGAAGTCCGGGACCCCGCTAGCTAAAGAGCTGGAAGATGATAGCGGGGCGCCCGGCAGGAAGACGACGAGGAAGCCCGGGACCCCGCTAGCAAAAGAGCTGGAAGAAGATAGCGGGGCGTCCGGCAGGAAGACCCCCGGAGCTGCCTAATAAATTACTTTAAAAACCTGTGTTGTGTTTTTTATTAACTTTTTTTGCCACCAGGTGAATGGGTAGGGGTACTATGTACCCCATACTCATTCACATAGGGTGCGGGGCCGGGATCTGGGGGCCCCCTTATTAAAGGGGGCTCCCGGATTCTGATAAGCCCCCCCGCCCGCAGACCCCGACAACCAATGGCCAGGGTTGTCGGGAAGGGGCCCTTGTCCCCATCAACATGGGGATATCCTCCCCATGTTGAGGGCATGTGGCCTGGTACGGTTCAGGAGGGAGGGGGGGCGCTCTCTCGTCCCCACCTCTTCCCCTGCGGCCTGCCAGGTTGCGTGATCGGATAAAGGGTCTGGTGTGGATTTTTAGGGGACCCCACGCTATTTTTTTTAAGTTTGGCGGGGTTCCCCTTAAAATCCATACCAGACCTGAAGGGCCTGGTATGGATTTATAGGGGGACCCCCATGCTAATTTTTTTTTAAGTTTGGCGGGGGTTCTCCTTAAAATCCATACCAGACCTGAAGGGCCTGGTATGGATTTTGGGGGGACCCCCACGCCATTTTTTTTTTATTTGGTGGGGGGGGTCCCCTTTGAATCCATGCTAGACCCAAGGGCCTGGTATGGACCTGGGGGGGGACCCCACGCTGTTTTTTTTTTGTTTTTTTTAGAGCCGGCAATGTTTATTTTTTTTACATTTCCTTTAACAACCAGCTATAAGCAGGTTAAAAAAAAATTGCCGCAAATTCTCGGTACTTGCGTTTTGGATGCGGGTCCATTGAATTCTATTACATCCAAAACACTGTTTTTGGCCTTGGAAAAAAAATATGCAGTTGCGTTTAATCTCGTTTTTCACAAAGCCTAAAAATGCCTTCAGACGCCAAAGATTTCCACGTTTCGGACGTGGTACCGGCGTTTAGACGCATTTTAGTTTAGAAGCGTTTTTAAAGATGACCTCTTTTTTTACATTGATAAACTCAAAAATTAGGGCAAATGAGGAAAAACCATTAAAAATATATATATACCGGTATATCAAAAAAATAATGCAATTGCTTCCATTGCATCGTGGACAATCCACATCTTGGGGCAGGTGACGTGGCAAGTGCACAATCCACAACTTGGGGCAGCTGACGTGGCAAGTGGACAATCCACAACTTGGGGCAGCTGACGTGGCAAGTGGACAATCCACAACTTGGGGCAGCTGACGTGGCAAGTGGACAATCCACAACTTGGGGCAGGTGACGTGGCAAGTGCACAATCCACAACTTGGGGCAGCTGACGTGGCAAGTGGACAATCCACAACTTGGGGCAGCTGACGTGGCAAGTGGACAATCCACAACTTGGGGCAGCTGACGTGGCAAGTGGACAATCCACAACTTGGGGCAGGTGACGTGGCAAGTGCACAATCCACAACTTGGGGCAGCTGACGTGGCAAGTGGACAATCCACAACTTGGGGCAGCTGACGTGGCAAGTGGACAATCCACAACTTGGGGCAGCTGACGTGGCAAGTGGACAATCCACAACTTGGGGCAGGTGACGTGGCAAGTGCACAATCCACAACTTGGGGCAGCTGACGTGGCAAGTGGACAATCCACAACTTGGGGCAGCTGACGTGGCAAGTGGACAATCCACAACTTGGGGCAGCTGACGTGGCAAGTGGACAATCCACAACTTGGGGCAGGTGACGTGGCAAGTGGACAATCCACAACTTGGGGCAGGTGACGTGGCAAGTGCACAATCCACAACTTGGGGCAGGTGACGTGGCAAGTGGACAATCCACAACTTGGGGCAGCTGACGTGGCAAGTGGACAATCCACAACTTGGGGCAGGTAACGTGGCAAGTGGACAATCCACAACTTGGGGCAGGTGACGTGGCAAGTGCACAATCCACAACTTGGGGCAGCTGACGTGGCAAGTGGACAATCCACAACTTGGGGCAGCTGACGTGGCAAGTGGACAATCCACAACTTGGGGCAACTGACGTGGCAAGTGACACGCTAAATACAAATACACTGCTGCTCTCTCAGCTGCTGATACTCACTCTGGTCTCAAAAAAATTGCTGAAATCGGTAATAATACTGTTTTTGGAGCTTAGGGCGGCTCCTTATCATGTTTCCTAACTAAACACATATAGACACAAATCTGGTAAAACGCGGCATGCAAATGCCACAAAACACGCCTTTCTAAACGCCACTTTCAAACTTAGTTCTGAACACTTTGCACCAGCGTCCCGTGTACATGGGGCCTAAAAACGCCTATGCCATTTACAGCTCAAAAACGCCATGGTGGCCATGAGGCCATAGGCTAACATGGAGAGACGTTTTTAAGCTGCAAAAAATGCTCAAACAAGCGGCTGGAAAAACGTCCGTGTGCATGTAGCCTTATATTAACCACTTGTGCACTGGCCACTTAAACCCCCTTCCTGCCCAGACCAATTTTCACATTTCAGTGCTGATGCACTTTGAATGACAATTGCGCGCTCGTACAACACTGTAACCCAATGAAAATGTATTATTTTTTGGCACACAAATAGAGCTTTCTTTTGGTGCTATTTGATCACCTCTGCGGTTTTTTGTTTTCTATAAATACAAAAGACCGACTAAAAAAAAAAAAAGGATATTTTAACCACTTCAGCACTGGGCCTATTCTGGCACTTCTCTCCTTCATGTAAAAATCATAAATTTATGGCTATAAAATTACTTCAAAACACCAAACATTATATATGTTTTTTTAGCAGACACCCTAGGGAATAAGATGGCGGTCATTGCAAATTTTTATCTTGCTCGGTATTTGCGCAATAAATTTTCAAACGCCTTTTTTTGGGGAAATAAATGGTTTCATGAATGTTAAAAAATTACAAAACAGTAAAGTTAGCCCAATTTTTGGGGATAATGTGAAAGATGTTGTTATGCTGAGTAAATAGATACCTAACATGTCACGCTTTAAAATTGCGCACACTCATGGAATGACACCAAACTTCAGTACTTAAAAATCTCCCTAGGCGATGCTTTAAATTTTTTTACACGTTACCATTTTGGCATTACAGAGGAGGTCTAGTGCTAGAATTGTTGCACTCGTTCTAACGCACGCAGCAATACCTCACATGTGTGGTTTAAACGGCGTTTACATATGTGGGCGGGACTTACGTGTGTGTTCGCTTATGAGCGCGAGCTACCGGGGACATGGGTGTTTTTTCTTTTTTTTTGATTATTTTTATTTTCGTTTTTTCCTTTTTTGTATTTCTTACTCTTTTTTTTACCTTTTTTGTTTTTCGGATCACTTTTTTTCCTATTACAAGGAATGTAAACATCCCTTGTAATAGGAATCTATTGTGACAGGTCCTCTTTATGGAGAAATGCGGGGTCAATAAGACCCCACATCTCTCCTCCAGGCTGGAAAGCATGAGATTGGTCAAAAAAATTCACCGATCTCATGCTGACAGCCGATATCACGGCTTTGTTTTACATACGGGAACACGGCGTGATGTCATAACGTCGCGCCCGGGCCTCCGACGGTCATAGAGATGACTGATGACCATTTGGTCACAAGTCATCTCTATGCTTCCCATCCAGCGCCGGCCAATTCGTTCTCCGAGCCCCAGATGGCACGGGAGAGCCCGGAGAAGCACCGGATGGCGGCGGGAGGGGGGAACGTCCCCTCCCTCCGCCAATAAGAACGATCAAGCGGCGGAACATTTTTATCGTGCACAGAATCGCCGGCTGAAAAAAAATGATATCTAAATGATGCCTTCAATTGCAGGCATCATTCAGATGTCACCGCACAAAGCCAAGGACGTCATTTGACGGTGGGCGGTAGGGAAGTGGTTAATATTTCGAAAAAATATAATTTTTCTCCTTCATTGATGTACACTGATGAGACTGCACTGATGGGCACCGGTAAGTTGGCAAGGATGGGCACTGAGAGGTGGCATTACTAGTTGGCACTGGTGGGCAGTGAGAAGTGGCACTGCTAGGTGGCAATGATAGTTGGCACTGATGGGCAGCACTGCTAGGTGGCACTGATTGGCACCAGTGGTGGGCATTGATAGGTGGCCCTGGCAGGGGCTACTGATTGTCACAGATGACGCAGAATTGCCTCTTCCTCTTCGGGCCCGATGTCCCTTGCACATAAGACGGTGATTGCCTTTTTTTATGCTCACGCTGTCAGCACAAGGAGAAAACAAAAACCATTACCCAGCTTTTGTTTACATCACATGATCAGCTGTCATTGGCTGACAGCTGATCACATGGTAAGGGGCAGGGATCGGCCCCTTACTTGGATCTGTCATCACCCGAGTCTCAGTGACCACAGCGGGCGCGCGCAAAGGGGAGGACGTCTATTGACGGACTCCCAGCAATTGAGGACCATGCTGTGGCCGTCGATCAGTTATAGCGCTGATCTCAAGTGATTAAAGAGGGTCTAAATGGGCCATTGACATGCATCACAATTCAACTTAGGAATGTGTCTTTGCAAAGTTAAACTTGACGTAATGCTTGGACCTTGAAGAAGGGGACATACCCCGAAAGCTTGTCCTGAAAAATTCTATGTTAGTGCAAATAAAAAAAGTATCACGGACAGTACTTTATTTTCAAAGTTAAACTAAATGAAATCCTTTCTTATTTTTGCTTGGGGATAGAGTACAGAGGGATTAGAAGTCTGGCCAGTTTTTGGGGATGTCTGCACCCCTGATAGGGTAAAGACAACTCCCAAATTTGGCCACTTTATCCTTCCAAATAATTAACTTCCTGTCACATAGCCACACAGGAAGTGAGAGTAAATCCCTACCAATGTCTTTCCTTGGGGACACACAGGTCAATCTAAATACTTTCCCCATTATGTACATTGCACTCCAGCATTTTGCGGGGTACACCCCAAATTATTAGGTATTTCGGACTTTGGGGTTTATTTACTAAAGGCAAATCCACTTTGCACTAAAAGTGCACTTGCTGGATATCCGAGGGGGACATGCAAGGAAACAAAAAAAACACCATCTTTGCTTTTACATGATTGGATGTTACAATCACCAGTGCTTCCCCTCAGATTTTCAGCAACTACACTTGTACTGCAGAGTGGATTTGTCTTTACTAAACCCCAAACTACCCAATGATTTGGGGTGTACACAACAAAGTGCTAGAGTGCAATTTACTTAATGGGGACACTAGTTAGATTGATCTGTGTGTCCCCAAGAAAAGCCATTAGTAGGGTTTTACCTTCACTTCCTGTTTAGCTGTGTGACAGGAAGTGAAGCCAATTTTACTAAAAGGGGACACAAAGCCCAACTTACAAAAAAACAAGCAGGGGTTCTAACACTTACTTGGTTTCCCTCAAAATGCCCACAATTAGAATTGTATTGCCTTGAGCTATTTTTAAGTGCAGTGCTCTAAATCCGTGCTTCTCAAGTACCCCCAACAGGCCATGTTTGCAGGTTTTCCTTCATCTTGCACATGTGCTTTAAATCACAGTCAATGGTTTTGTATTTTGGACAGCAATTCTCGATAGGATAAATTCACAAAACATGTCCTGTTGGGGGTACTTGAGGACTGAGGCTGAGAACCACTGCAGTAAAAAGGAAAAATGAATACTTACCGCTCTGTATTTTTCATTTCCTGGTGATTATCCATGGCAGCACACAATACATGCATATGCTACCATGAAGGCACCAGGGTAGCCAAATCACACCTGTTTTGTTTTGACATGCCAATCAGCTGTCACATTTGTTGCAAAGAAAACGCTAAACAAACCTCAAAACTTTGCATCAAATTTTATTGTTCAACAAAACAAAGAATAATAATAAATAATAATAAAAAAAAAAAAAAACAGGGTCAATTTGAAACAGTGACAGACTCACAACATCTTGAGAAAGATTTAGCAATAATGCAGCACAGATAATTAAATCAAAGTGAACAAACGACACACATTAACAACATCAAAAATATTTCAGGGGCACATTTCCCCCACACAAAAAAATACAATCCACAAAAGTAAAACAAACACCTGTTTTGCAAAGACATAACAAATAAAATACATGTGTTACAAACTCGATAAGGACACCAAAATGTACTTTTTGCCGGCCAGACAGACACTTGCCTCTTTTCAGGGCAAGGGAGAGGATGCTATCTGCGAGCTTTATATAACATAGGTTTGTGTGCTAATGAGGCAATTGAAAACACATGCACAGTCCATGAAACACCCAAAATGCAACTTCACCCAATGTAGAGACTGAACTTCAAAGTGGGCACACCTGTTAAGGATGTCCTTCAATTACTAACCCATAAAAACGCTCTCTGAGCATGGCCAGAAATATCCAGGTGTTTTTTCCACACACAAAAAGCACCAAAAAAAAATCTAACAGCCTGGGCGTGCTCAGAACAACCCAAATGCAGCTAGCAGAAAATAACCCCCCCCCCCCTGTCCAAAATTAAGCACATCATCCAGCATGCTACAAAATTAGAGCTGGGACAATCACCCCCCCCCCCCCTACCAACAAATACCATTGCAGTCTATGGGAACTGACTTGTTAATTTTGCTAGTCCCCACTTGGCTGGCTTATCTTCTAGTTATTGGCCTTAAAATGGGGGCCCAGGTCCCACCCTAAGGGACATATATCAATGTCCCCAATTTGGACAACACCGAAAACAAAACAAGGAGAAGTGCCTTTAAATATGCCAAATTGCTTAAGGGCCAATTCACACCACATGCAGTCCATTGCGTTTTTTATGCATCAAAAATGCATGGAAAGTTGGTTATATGGTTCTAAATGGCAGTTTGTTCCAGTGCGTTCCAGTTCCACAAAAAAAGTAGAACATGCTGCATTTTACCTGCACTGGAACGCAGCAAAACGCATCATAAACGCACTGGAACACACCTAAATTCACCAAAAACGCACTGGACACACTTGTCCTTATCTATGGTTAATAAAAAAGAGGGGTGAAAAAAAAGCACTGGACTGCATCAAAAATGTACCAAAAATGCACTGGAACGTGTCAAAAACGTGCATGCAAAAAAGCACCTGGAACACATCCGGATTGCGTTTCTATGGTGTGAACTGGCCCTAGTTCACACCATAGAAACGCAGTCTGGATGCGTTCCAGGTGCTTTTCTACATGCGCGTTTTTGACACATTCCAGTGCGTTTTTGATGCAGTCCAGTGTTTGTTTCCCCCTCTTTTCACTTAGGAGAAGTGTGTTGCAGTGCGTCTTTGGTGCATTTAGGTGCGTTCCGGTGCATTCCAGTGCGTTTTTGTTACGTTCAGTTGCGTTTTTGATGTGTTTTACTGCGGTCCAGTACAGTTCTGTACATCAAAAATGCAGCATGACCATTTTTTTTTACTTTCTGGGACGCACTGGAACGGACTGCAGTGGTGTGAACTATGCCATTGGCATTAATGTGATCAACTTTCTTTGCGTTTTTCATGCATCAAAAAAACGCACTGCACTGCATCCGGTGTGAACTGGCCCTAAATATCATACCTGGGGGCTGTCTATAGTATGCCTGTAAAGTAGCGCATGTTTTCCATGTTTATAACAGTTCCAGAGCAAAATTACATTTCTAAAGTAAAATAATAGTCATTTAAAAGTACTCGTGGCTGTAATGAATTGCTGGTTCCCGTCAATACAGATAAAAGTCATTGAAAGTCTTTGAAAAAAAAATGCGTGGGGGTCCCCCAAATTCCATTACCAGGCCCTTCAGGTCTGGTATGGATATTAAGGGGAACTCCACGCCAAATAAAAAAAAATGGCGTGGGGGTTCCCCACAAAATCCGTACCAGGCCCTTCAGGTCTGGTATGGATTTTAAGGGGACCCCCGCACCAAACTTTAAAAAAAAATAGCGTGGGGGTCCCCCTAAAAATCCACACCAGACCCTTATCCGAGCACGCAACCTGGCAGGCCCCAGGAAAAGAGGGGGAGACGAGAGTGGTCCCCCTCCCTCCTGAACCGTACCAGGCCACATGCCCTCAACATGGGGAGGATGTCCCCATGTTGATGGGGACAAGGGCCTCATCCCCACAACCCTTGCCCGGTGGTTGTGGTGGTCTGCGGGCGGGGGGCATATCGGAATCTGGAAGACGCCTTTAACAAAGGGGACCCTCAGATCCCGCCCCCCCTATGTGAAATGGTAATGGGGTACAAATGTACCCCTACCACTTCACAAAGAAAGTGTAAAAAATGTAAAAAATTACAAGAGCCGGTTTTTGACAATTCTTTTATTAATGTCTTCTCCTTTCTTCCATCTTCTTTCTTCCATCTCCTTCTTTTCTCCATTCAGGTTTCTTCCTCCATCTTCATGTTCATCTTCCTTCTTCCTTCGGTGTTCTCGTCCGCATCTTGTTCCGGCATCTTCTTTCTCTGGCCACTCTGCTTGAATTGGAGGTTCCCGCTGTGTGACGCTTCAGTTCTCCTCTTGGTCCGCTGCCACCGGGTGACCCCGCCCCCCTCTGACGCACATGGATTTCACGGGGACTTTCCCCGTGGTGTCAGAGGGGGGCGGAGCCACCGGGTGGCAGTGGACCAAGAGGGGAACTGAAGAACTGAAGCGTCACACAGCGGGGACCTCGAATTCAAACGGAGAAGCCGGAGCAAGATGCGGACGAGAACACCGAAGGAAGATGAAGAATAAGATGGAGGAAGAAACCCGAATGGAGAAAAGAAGGAGATGGAAGAAAGAAGATGGAAGAAAGGAGAAGACATTAATAAAAGAATTGTCAAAAAACGGCTCTTGTAATTTTTTACATTTTTGACACTTTCTTTGTGAAATGGTAGGGGTACATTTGTACCCCATTACCATTTCACATAGGGGGGGCCGGGATCTGGGGGTCCCCTTTGCTAAAGGGGTCTTCCAGATTCCGATAAGCCCCCCGCCCGCAGACCCCCACAACCACCGGCAAGGGTTGTGGGGATGAGGCCCTTGTCCCCATCAACATGGGGACATCCTCCCCATGTTGAGGGCATGTGGCCTGGTACGGTTCAGGAGGGAGGGGGGCCGCTCTCTCGTCCCCCCCTCTTTTCCTGCGGCCTGCCAGGTTGTGTGCTCGGATAAAGGTCTGGTCTGGATTTTTGGGGGAACTCCACGCCATTTTGTTTTTTTAAATTTGGGGTGGAGTTCCCCTTAAAATCCTTTCTAGACCTGAAGGGCCTGGTAATTGAATTTGGGGGGAACCGCACGCTTTATTTTTTTATTTTTTTCAATGACTTTTCTCTATATTGCTGGGAGCAGACAATTCATTACAGCCGCGGGTGCTTTTAAATGCCTTTTTTTTCCTTTAGAAATGTCATTTTGCTGGCGCACTGATATATAATGGAAAGTTCAGAGCTGCGCCTGTTCAACTTATGCAAATTGGTTTACGTGACTTGACATTTACTAAGATTTTGCCGGCGCAGTGTCTCGGCGCGTTTAAATGACTGAAATTCCCGCGCTGAGCACAAAAAGATCACAAAAAGCACAAAAAGATCCCGTACTTCCCGGCGCAGCGGGCTGGTTCTGAAAAAGTTACTATCTCACTCTATTTTGGGCATATTTGTTACTTGGGCACTTGTCACTACACTTCCTCACATCACCCCACGTCACCCCCATTATATCGGCACTTCCAGCTTCTTTATTTTTACATTTTAAGATGCCGTGCGCCAGGTCCATAGTAGCGCACTGAGCGCCTCCTCCCGGGCGCCGAGAACACTATAGTAAATGGGGAATAGGGCTGCGCTACCGGCGCTAATGTTTTGTAAATACCGAAACAGCCGTTGCGCACGCAGATGCGCCGATACTCATGGCGCAAACGTTTCGTAAATCAGCCCCACAGTCTGGCTTCAGATGCCCACACTTAAAATGGCCACAGTCTATTTCTAGTTTATAAACTAAATTAAATCTAAATGCTGTAATAACCTAACAAAACGGACCTTAGTTTACAGACTAACTTCACTAGAATACATTAAGCTTGTGTATTCTAGGGGTCTTTTTATTTAAAAAGTGTAATTTCAGCCGGAACACCACTTTAACCACTTCCCTACCCAGCCATAGTCAAATGACGTCCACAGATGGGATCTCCCATCCTGGGTGGACGTCATATGACGTCCTGTGCTTTGTGGGGGGATATTTGAATGATGGGTGCAGCTAGAGGCATCACTCAGATATCCTTTTGTTCTGCCGGCGATTCTGTGCACCATAAGAACGATCATAGCGGCGATTCCGCCGCTTGATCGTTCTTGTAGGCGGCGGGAGGGGACACTCCCTCCTCCCGCCACCATCCGGTGCTTCTCTGGGCTCTCCCGTGCCATCGGGGACCCAGAGAGAATCGTCCGATGCCGGTGGTGGGTCACCTGACGAGCATAGAGATGACTTGTGACCAGATGGTCACCAGTCATCTCTATGACCGTCGGAGGACCGGGCGCGATGTGATGACGTCACGCCCGGGTCCTCAGATGTAAACAAAGCCGCCATTGCGGCTAGGAAACATGAGATCAGTGAAAAAAAATTCACGATCTCATGCTTTCCAGCCTGGAGGAGAGATGTGGGGGGAGGGGGAGGTCTTATTGACCCCGCATCTCTCCATAAAGAGGACCTGTCACACACATTCCTATTACAAGGGATGTTTACATTCCTTGTAATAGGAATAAAAGTGATCAAAAAAATAAATAAAGTAAAATAAGTGTAAAAAAATAATAAAAATACGTAAAATAAAAAATAAATAATGATAAAAAAAAATTAAAACACCCCTGTCCCCGGTAGCTCGCGATCAGAAGCGAACGCACATGTAAGTCCCGCCCACATATGTAAACGCCGTTCAAACCACATATGTGAGTTATCACTGCGTGCGTTGGAGCGAGAGCAACAATTCTAGCACTAGACCTCCTCTGTAACTCTAACCTGGTAACCTGTAAAAAAAAATTAAGCGTTGCCTATGGAGATTTTCAAGTACTGACGTTTGGCGCCATTCTATGAGTGTGCGCAATTTTAAAGCGTGACATGTTAGGTATCTATTTACTCGACGTAACATCATCTTTCATATTTTACAAAACAATTGGGCTAACTTTACTGTTTTGTTATTTTTTTATTCATAAAACCATTATTTTTTCCAAAAAAAAGGCGTTTGAAAAATTATTGCGCAAATACCGCGCAAGAAAAAAAGTTACAACGACCGTCATTTTATTCCCTAGGGTGTCTGCTAAAAAAAACATACATAATGTTTGGGGGTTCTGAGTAATTTTCTAGCAAAAGAATGATGATTTGTACATGTAGGAGAGAAGTGCCAGAATAGGCCCGGTATTGAGGGGGTACAAAAAGCCCCGGGGCTGAAGTGGTTAAGCATTCCGGTCTTAGTGTCAGTTACTATATCTTATCACTGTTTGCATTATTGTGGGATTGCTCTTAGACAGTCACTGAGCTCTACCAATACCTCATCCCCTAGACTAGCTGTGCCAGAGGAGGGTCCAGTAGATTGCCAGGGGTTGGCAGTGCTGTGTACAGGGCCCGAAACAAAACCAGCGGCTCCCTTAGTTTGGGGGTATCGCTACAAATGTATAACCATACATCCGCTCCTTGGAGAACAGCATCCGCCCCTTGTTGTATTCAATGAATAACCATACATCCGCCCCTTGGAGAACAGCATCCCCCCTTGGAGAATAGCACCCGCTCCTTGGAGAATAGCACCCGCCCCTTGGAGAATAGCACCCGCCCCTTGGAGAATAGCACCCGCCCCTTGGAGAATAGCATCCGCCCCTTGGAGAATAGCATCCGCCCCTTGTTGTGTTCAATGTATAACCAAACATCCGCCCCCTGGAGAACAGCATCCGTCCCTTGGAGAATAGCACCCGCCCCTTGGAGACTACCATCCGCCCCTTGGAGAATAGCATCCGCCCCTTGTTGTATTCCGCCCCTTGGAGAATAGCATCCGTCCCTTGGAGAATAGCATCTGCCCCTTGTTGTATTCAATGAATAACCATACATCTGCCCCTTGGAGAACAGCACCCGCCCCTTGGAGAATAGCATCCGCCCCTTGTTGTATTCCGCCCCTTGGAGAATAGCATCCGCCCCTTGGAGAATAGCATCCGCCCCTTGTTGTGTTCAATGTATAACCAAACATCCGCCCCTTGGAGAACAGCATCCGCCCCTTGGAGAATAGCATCCGCCCCTTGGAGAATAGCATCCGCCCCTTGGAGAACAGCATCCGCCCCTTGGAGAACAGCATCCGCCCCTTGGAGAATAGCATCCGCCCCTTGGAGAACAGCATCCGCCCCTTGAAGAATAGCACCCGCCCCTTGGAGAATAGCACCCGCCCCTTGGAGAATAGCATCCGCCCCTTGGAGAATAACATCCGTCCCTTTAGCGAATAGCATCCGCCCCTTGGAGAACAGCATCCGCCCCTTGGAGAACAGCATCAGCCCCTTGGAGAATAACATCCGCCCCTTGGAGAATAGCATTCGCCCCTTGGAGAATAGCATTCGCCCCTTGGAGAATAGCATCCGCCCCTTGGAGAACAGCATCCGCCCCTTGGAGAATAGCATCCGCCCCTTGGAGAATAGCATCCGCCCCTTGGAGAATAGCACCCGCCCCTTGGAGAAAAGCATCTGCCCCTTGGAGAATAACATTCGTCCCTTTGGAGAATAGCATCCGCCCCTTGGAGAATAGCATCTGCCCCTTGGAGAACAGCATTAGCCCCTTGTTGTATTCCGCCCCTTGGAGAATAGCATCCGCCCCTTGGAGAATAGCACCCGCCCCTTGGAGAATAGCACCCGCCCCTTGGAGAATAGCATCTGCCCCTTGGAGAATAACATTCATCCCTTTGGAGAACAGCATTAGCCCCTTGTTGTATTCCGCCCCTTGGAGAATAGCATCCGCCCCTTCTTGTATTCAATGAATAACCCGCCCCAAGCATCGAGGGGCGAGCGACGTGTTGATTTTGCATGTGCCGTGTACAGGTGATGAAGGCTGTTCATCCTCAGAGATTTTCGGCGGCTCAGTTTGCGCATGTGCAGTCCAGCCCGGGCATTATCCGACGGGGGGACCCATAGCGACAGGACACCGGCACCAAGCTGACCCAGCCGTGTATATAGAGCAGCCTTTCTCAACCTTTTCAACACAGAGGAACCCTTGAATTAGTTCTCCGGTCTCGGGGAACCCCCTGCTAAAATTGAGAAATCTACAACTCATGATTAGGGATGAGCTCGGTGTTCGAGTCGAACATACGTTCGACTCGAACATCGGCTGTTCGATCGTTCGACGAAGATCGAACGATTTGGGCCGTTCGCGCCAAATTCGAGTGACGCGAACGGCCCACAATGCACTACGCCATCGCAGTGTCATCCAGGCGCTGTGATTGGCCAAGCATGCACTGTGACCCCGCATGCTTGGCCAATCACAGCGCCGGCAGCGAGGAGAGCAATGATTGGCCACAGGCAGGATGCCTGTGGCCAATTATTGCTGAGGGTGTTTAGTACACGCCCCACACTATAAAAGGCCGCCAGCACGGCGGCCTAGTGTAGTGTGTTCCGGAGCAGGGAAAGAGAAGCATAGGCAGGGACAGTGACATTTATTTCTTTCTTGCTTAACCTGGATTCCTTTAGTTTAGGGAAAGAGAAGGATAGGTAGGGAGAGTGTCAGTGTGTTTTACTGTGCGAATCCTTGTTTCTAGGGACAGGGAAGGACAGTGAGGGAATTCTCCTTGTGCTATAGTGTGCTTTAAAAAAACATTTTTTCTAGGGACAGAAAACTATAGGTAGGGAGAGTGTCAGTTTCTTTCACTGTGATAATCCTTGTTTCTAGGGACAAAGAAGGAAAGTGAGGGAAATTCTCCTTGTGCTATAGTGTGCTTTAAAAAAACATTTTTTCTAGGGACAGAAAACTATAGGTAGGGAGAGTGTCAGTGTGTTTTACTGTGCGAATCCTTGTTTCTAGGGACAGGGAAGGACAGTGAGGGAATTCTCCTTGTGCTATAGTGTGCTTTAAAAAAACATTTTTTCTAGGGACAGAAAACTATAGGTAGGAAGAGTGTCAGTTTCTTTCACTGTGATAATCCTTGTTTCTAGGGACAAAGAAGGAAAGTGAGGGAAATTCTCCTTGTGCTATAGTGTGCTTTAAAAAAACATTTTTTCTAGGGACAGAAAACTATAGGTAGGGAGAGTGTCAGTGTGTTTTACTGTGCGAATCCTTGTTTCTAGGGACAGGGAAGGACAGTGAGGGAATTCTCCTTGTGCTATAGTGTGCTTTAAAAAAACATTTTTTCTAGGGACAGAAAACTATAGGTAGGAAGAGTGTCAGTTTCTTTCACTGTGATAATCCTTGTTTCTAGGGACAAAGAAGGAAAGTGAGGGAAATTCTCCTTGTGCTATAGTGTGCTAAAGCATTCCTCATCAACCATCTTTGAAATCCTTGTTTTTTTGGACAGTCAGGGAAATTGTCGTTGTGCTATTCTGTGCAAAAGCAATCATCCTCAACCATCTTTAGAAATCCTTAAGTAAAGGGACAGAGAAGGACACCTGAAGGTAGCCCTTATTGCTTTTTTCCCATCTCCCTGCAGGCCATCTATTAGAATGTCTGGAAGGCAAACAAGGAGAGGCAGACAGTCAGGAGGCAATAAAAGAGGGCAAGCAGGCTCTGTGTCTGGGGGCAACAGTGCTGGTCGTGGACGCGGTGCATTGTCATCAGCACATGGCCATGGGACACGCTTGTCCTTCTTTTCGGCAGCTGGACATGTTGAGCCACATCATGCCGAAGACTTGGTAGAGTGGATGACCAAGCCCTCCTCCTCCTCCTCATCCTCTCTCACCCAGGCTCAGGGTACTGGAAAAGCAGTTGCCAAAGCGTCCTCTTCCCTGGTATCAATGTCAGACTCATCATCAGTCACTCCTTCCCTAGACCCACCATGTCCTCCTCCTGAGGAGTCCCCCGAACTGTTTGAGCACAGTGTTGGGTACATGCTCCAGGAGGATGCCCAGCGTTTCGAAGGGTCTGATGATGAAACCCAGCTACAGGAAGGCAGTAGCGTGAGAGCAGACAGAGGGGATGCTCAAGAAGGACACCAATCTGGCAGTCATGTTCCAGCAGCTGCAGCATACTGCCAGATTGGCTCCAGTGATGAGGAGGGAGGGGATGATGAGGTCACTGACTCCACGTGGGTGCCTAATAGGAGAGAGGAGGAGGAGGAGGATGAGGAGGAGGCACATCTCCAACGAGGCAGGATGCCCTTTGGTGGCCAGCGTAAGGGCAGTACACCGACGGAATCACACCGCAGAGCTCCGCCTGTGCAGGGCGCTGCCTCTGCCCGTCATTCAAAAAGTTCTTTGGTGTGGGCCTTTTTTGAGGCTAGTGCATCAGATCGCACAGCTGCTGTTTGCAACATATGTCTCAAGCGTATATCGCGTGGCCAAAACATCAGCCGCTTGGGTACCACATGCCTGACCAGACATATGTTGACCTGCCATGCAGCTCGTTGGCAAGCCTACCTCAAAGACCCACACCAAAGAACAAAGCGGACCTCTCCTTGCACCGCATCAGCTGGGATCTCCAACCCCACTATAACTTCAGTCCTCTCTGAAACATGCACTGAGAGGAATGAAGGTGTAGAATTAGGTGTGTCACAGCCAAGTACTTGCGGCCACTCTGCTAGCAGTACACCGACGTCCGATTCTAGCAGGCAAATTTCCCTGCCCCAGCTGCTGGACCGTCAAAAGAAGTTCACTCCCAGCCATCCACATGCCCAGCGGTTGAATGCTAGCTTGGCTAAATTGCTAGCACTTCAACTGCTGCCTTTTCAGTTGGTAGACTCGGCCCCCTTCCGTGAGTTTGTGCAATGTGCGGTTCCTCAGTGGCAGGTTCCCAAACGCCACTTTTTCTCACGGAAGGCTATTCCGGCTCTCTACCGGCATGTGGAAGGCAATGTCTTGGCCTCGCTGGACAGGGCGGTCAGCGGTAAGGTGCATATTACCGCTGACTCATGGTCCAGCAGGCATGGACAGGGACGTTACCTTTCTTTCACGGCCCATTGGGTCACTCTTTTGGCAGCTGGGAAGGATGCAGGACAAGGTGCAGTAGTGTTGGAGGTTGTTCCACCGCCACGCCTCCAAAATGCTACTACTGGTTGTGACACACCTCTCTCCTCCACCCCCTCCTCTTCTTCTTCCTCCATGGCCTCTTCCTGTGGTTTGTCCTATGAACCAGCGGTGCTCCGTAGCCGTTCACGGGGCTACACAAGTACGCAGGCAAAAAGATGCCATGCCGTGCTTGCGCTGGTGTGTTTGGGGGACAGAAGCCACACTGGGGCAGAGGTCCTGTCTGCTCTGCAGGGCCAGGCCGAGAGGTGGTTGACGCCACGCCAGCTTAAGCCAGAAATGGTGGTTTGCGACAATGGCACCAACCTCCTCTCCGCCCTCCGACAGGGACAACTGACCCATGTGCCCTGTGTGGCTCACGTCCTTAACCTGGTGGTGCAGCGGTTCTTGGGCAGGTACCCGGGCTTACAGGATGTCCTGAGGCAGGCCAGGAAAGTCTGTGTGCATTTCCGCAGATCTTATAATGCCAGTGCTCGCCTGGCTGAGCTGCAAAAGGAGTTGAACCTGCCCAAGAACCGCCTTATATGTGACATGCCCACCAGGTGGAACTCAACGTTGGACATGCTGCAGCGGCTGCACACGCAGCAGAGGGCCATCAATGAGTACCTGTGCGACTACGGCACCAGGACAGGGTCAGGGGAGCTTGGTTTTTTTTCTCCACGCCAGTGGGGCATGATCAGGGATGCATGCACTGTCCTGGCACCATTTGAGGAGGCCACGAGGATGGTGAGCAGTGACAGTGCATGCATCAGTGACACTGTACCTCTTGTCCACCTGTTGGAGCACACGCTGCGTGGAATAATGGACAGGGCACTTGAGGCAGAACAGAGGCAGGAAGAGGAGGACTTCCTTGCCTCTCAAGGCCCCCTTTACCCAGACAGTGTTCCTTCTGTCCCACCCATCGCACAGGAAGAGGAGGAGGAGGAGGATTGTGTCAGCATGGAGGTGGAGGCTGGCACTCAGCATCATCAGCAGCAGTCTTTTAGGGATGATTTACAGTCCCAAGAAACCAGTGGACTTGTACGTGGCTGGGAGGAGGTGGCTGCGGATCATGTCGTCCTTAGTGACCCAGAGGACTCCGGAGCGAATGCCTCAGCAAACCTACGCTGCATGGCCTCCCTGATCCTGCAAAGTCTGCGGAAGGATCCTCGTATTCTTCGGATCAAGGAGAGGGACCATTACTGGCTGGCCACTCTCCTTGATCCACGGTACAAGGGTAAGGTTGCGGACCTTATGTTACCGTCGCAGAGGGAACAGAGGATGAGACAACTCCGGGAGGCCTTGCAGAAAGGTCTGTGCAACGCGTTCCCAGAGACTGGGAGGTTACAAACTCCTGGTCCTGGACAACGAGTTGCTGAGGCTTCGGCCAGTCAAAGAAGGAGCGGTGGGGAAGGTGGCCGTCTGACCGATGCGTTCAGACAATTCTTTAGTCCGCAGCCCCAAAGTATGATCGGTTCCAGCAACCATCGCCAGCGTCTGATAAACATGGTGCAGGAATATCTAGGGGCAAGGTCAGACTTGGACACCTTCCCCACCGAAAATCCTCTGGCTTACTGGGTCTTGAGGATGGATCACTGGCCAGAGCTTGCACAGTATGCAATTGAGCTACTGGCCTGTCCTGCATCCAGCGTTCTTTCGGAACGCACATTCAGTGCTGCTGGAGGATTTGTCACGGATCACAGGGTGCGCCTGTCCACCGACTCGGTTGATCGACTGACTTTCATCAAGATGAACCAGTCTTGGATCACCACCAGCTACCACACACCTGATGCTGATATAACAGACTAATTGATTTTAACATGTCACATCCCTTCAAGACTGATGCTGATGCTGAGTGCCTGTGCTGTTATGTTGACTGGCTATCCTCCTCCTCCGAGTCCTCAATGATATGATTGATGATGATAGCTTGGAAGATCATTTTTGTTTATGGGTGCCGCCACCAGTGGCTAAGGCCCAATTTTTCAGCCCCTGTTTTACAGGGGCGTGTAATTACAATTTTTTTTAGCAATAATTTGCCATAGGGCTCATTGCTGTGCTCCAAGTACAGTATCTGTGAGGGGTTGGAGTGTTGTGGCACCAGTGCCTAAGGCCCAATTTTTCAGCCCCTGTTTAACAGGGGCGTGTCATTACAATTTTTGAAGCAATACTTTGCAACAGGGCTCATTGCTGTGCTCCAAGTACAGTATCTGTGAGGGGTTGTAGTGTTGTGCCACCAGTGCCTAAGGCCCAATTTTTCAGCCCCTGTTCAACAGGGGCATGCAATTACAATTCTTGATCTAATAATTCACAGCAGGGCCCATTGCTGCACCCACCAAGAGTAACTCTGAGGGCTTACAGTGTTGTGGCAACACCACCACCACCACGAAATGCCCAATTTTTCAGCCCCTGTTCAACAGGGGCATGCAATTACAATTCTTGATCTAATAATTCACAGCAGGGCCCATTGCTGCACCCACCAAGAGTAACTCTGAGGGCTTACAGTGTTGTGGCAACGCCACCACCACCCCCACCACGAAAGGCCCAATTTTTCAGCCCCTGTTCAAAAGGGGCATGTAATTACAATTCTTGATCTAATAATTCACAGCAGGGCCCATTCCTGCACCCACCAAGAGTAACTCTGAGGGCTTACAGTGTTGTGGCAACACCACCACCACCACCACCACCACGAAAGGCCCAATTTTTCAGCCCCTGTTCAACAGGGGCATGCAATTACAATTCTTGATCTAATAATTCACAGCAGGGCCCATTGCTGCACCCACCAAGAGTAACTCTGAGGGCTTACAGTGTTGTGGCAACGCCACCACCACCACCACCACGAAAGGCCCAATTTTTCAGCCCCTGTTCAAAAGGGGCATGTAATTACAATTCTTGATCTAATAATTCACAGCAGGGCCCATTCCTGCACCCACCAAGAGTAACTCTGAGGGCTTACAGTGTTGTGGCAACACCACCACCACCACCACCACCACGAAAGGCCCAATTTTTCAGCCCCTGTTCAACAGGGGCATGCAATTACAATTCTTGATCTAATAATTCACAGCAGGGCCCATTGCTGCACCCACCAAGAGTAACTCTGAGGGCTTACAGTGTTGTGGCAACGCCACCACCACGAAAGGCCCAATTTTTCAGCCCCTGTTCAAAAGGGGCATGTAATTACAATTCTTGATCTAATAATTCACAGCAGGGCCCATTCCTGCACCCACCAAGAGTAACTCTGAGGGCTTACAGTGTTGTGGCAACACCACCACCACCACCACCACCACGAAAGGCCCAATTTTTCAGCCCCTGTTCAACAGGGGCATGCAATTACAATTCTTGATCTAATAATTCACAGCAGGGCCCATTGCTGCACCCACCAAGAGTAACTCTGAGGGCTTACAGTGTTGTGGCAACGCCACCACCACCACGAAAGGCCCAATTTTTCAGCCCCTGTTCAAAAGGGGCATGTAATTACAATTCTTGATCTAATAATTCACAGCAGGGCCCATTGCTGCACCCACCAAGAGTAACTCTGAGGGCTTACAGTGTTGTGGCAACACCACCACCACCACCACCACCACGAAAGGCCCAATTTTTCAGCCCCTGTTCAACAGGGGCATGCAATTACAATTCTTGATCTAATAATTCACAGCAGGGCCCATTGCTGCACCCACCAAGAGTAACTCTGAGGGCTTACAGTGTTGTGGCAACACCACCACCACCACCACCACCACGAAAGGCCCAATTTTTCAGCCCCTGTTCAACAGGGGCATGCAATTACAATTCTTGATCTAATAATTCACAGCAGGGCCCATTGCTGCACCCACCAAGAGTAACTGTCAGGGCTTACAGTGTTGTGGCACCAGCACCACCATCAAAGGCCCAATTTTTACTACCACTGTTCAACAATTATATGTAATTAAAATTCCTGATATAATAGTTGACAGCAGGGCGTTCCAGCACCAACCAAGAGTAACTGTGAGTGCTTATAGTGTTGTGCCAACACCAACAACTAAGGGGCCTATTTCTGCAGAGTATATACGGCAGGTCCCTACTTTCAAACATCCAACTTACAAACGACTCCTACTTGCAAACGCAAGAAGACAACAGGAAGTGAGAGGGAAATCTACCACTAGGAAGGAAAATTCTCTCCTGTAAGAATAAATATGGGAGAAAGGTGTCTCCTCTGTACTGATGCTTTATCAGCAATCCTTGTTTCAAGAAAAACACCACATTTCAAAAACAGTTGTCATTGGGACGGAAAGTGAGGTGAAATGTTCTGAACAGGGGCACAGACAGCAAAACAAATGTTACAGGGGTGATAACCCTTCCCTATGTTTTCCAAAAAGTTTAAAAATAGATTTTTTGGCTGGAACTACACTTCAACAATGTACCTGTTCAAAATTACAAACAGATTCTACATAAGAACAAACCTACAGTCCCTGTCTTGTATGCACCGCCTGTATACGGCTGTTCAGAGTATATAGGGCCTTTTTTATTTTATGTGCGGGGTTCCCCTTAATATCCATACAAGACCCAAAGGGGCTGGTAATGGGCTGGGGTAGGGGGGGGGGTCATGGGGTAGCTATGCCATTTTTCTTAAAGATTTTCATCCATATTACCGGGACCAGACATTACATTAAAGCCGCAAGCAGTTTTAAATGGCTTTTTTTTCCTTTAGAAGTGTCATTTTGTGCAGGGACAGTTCTAAACACGGGAAACACGTGGCACTTCACAGGCATACTTTAGACACCCCCCAGGTACGATATTTAAAGGAATATTTGACTTTTTTTTTTCACTTTATGCATCATTAAAATGACTGCTCCCGAAAAACGACCGTTTTTAAAACTTCTTTTTGCATTGATACATGTCCCCTGGTGCACAACCCGGGTTCCCAAACCCTTTTTAGGACAATAACATGCATAATAGTTGTTATAATTAGCACTTTAGAATTCGAACGTTCGCATCCATTGTATTTAATAGGGTTCTAATGTTCGTACGAACTTTCGGTCCGTTCGCGGGTTCTGGTGCAAACCGAACCCGGGGGTGTTCGGCTCATCACTACTTATGATACATTAGTGTGACAGTCAGTGGGAAGAATGGTCCTTACACTTGTGGCAATTGCGAAGAATTACCTCCTTACAGATAGCTAAAAAGATCAATGGGGTCAGTGTGAACTTATCTGAGAGGCAGAAATTGCCCAATGCTGAAGGAACCCCTACCAACCTCTGGAGGAACCCTGGTTGAAAATCACTGATATAGAGTATGGGATGTCGGCATGTCCGCCCCTGTATTTCCTCACAAAAGGCGTGCGTTCCTGGCCTCGCTTTCCTGTGATCGGAAGGGACAAAAGAGTTATTTTCCAGCAGCTGGAAGGCCTGGAACGCACGGAGTCTGTGAGGAAATACAGGGGCAGACACGCCGACATCCCATACTCTATATACACGGCTGGGTCAGCTTGGTGCGACTCAGAGGCACTTCAGCATGTGAGTTCTATCACATTGTTCAAACTTTTAATAAATTAGTAAGCTACATACTACACTATGATGGCCGTTTGTGTCCCATGAGAATTTATAGAGCAAGAGATTATAACACAGTCCTGGGAAGGACTGCTGACGGGTCTATTGAGACGGAGTGGTTATCCTAAATGAAATGAACCAAAGGCGCATACTCTAGTCTATCTGGTGAGTGGCCATTTCACTAGGTGGTGGTACAGTCACATGTATGGTGAAAGTAGAAGCACATAATCACAGGCAAAGGACGTCATCATTGAAAGGAGTGATCACTCACTGAGGACATCCATTGTACTTTTGCTGCATTTGCACTTTATTTATGTATTTGGCACATGCACTTTGAATATTGGCCATAGTCTGTTGCCTATCTGCTTTATAGATATATGGTCCATACAGCTTGAGTTGGCATTTTTTCTAGGAGTAAAACACTGGTTTGAAGTTTGGGTAGAAATGGAATTGTAGCCACGGAGAGGAATAGCCAGTGAAATAGAGGCCAGAGTATATAGATTTCCATATTGTCACTTCTATTATGACAAGAGAGGAGTGGTGTGAGAATATTAGGAGTCAGCGCAATCCACACACCAATTCATATTTTCACCATCCAACCTTAGAGGGCGGAATGTTCTTTCTGATTTCACCAAACTAAACAATTAGAGATTTCATCGTTTCTTGGCGCCGGTAGCGGATTTTTTTACAATGAGACGTCATATTTTTCTCCTGCTATCAATGGCCAACACGGTACAACACTTCATCCACGTCTTTGGTGATCTCTGATTTCCAGGATGAACAATTCCTATCGCCTGACACCCGGGACATGCAGTTCTGAGGGCCGGACAGCTTTTTACATTTAGCCCTGCTGTGGGCTTCCACACCCCTCCCCCCGGTAAAGTGCCCCCCACCCCCAACACACACCCGCTATGTATCCCGGGCTCCTCTTACCCATCTGAGACCCGGGACCAGCATAGCGGGTGATGATAGGTAGATAGGAAGGAGAAGAGAGGACAGTTTCCTTGACCATCAAGGCCGGGAAAGAATATAATGCAGTGTGATCTGTATTCCATTCCATTCAGTGGAGCACAGGGGGACATTGGGGGTCTTTTAGACCAAGAGAACCACCAAACAATCATCACATAGGGGACTTTCTGTCCTCTCTCAGTGTTTCTCAACCTTTTTTCAGTCAATGCGCCCTCCAAAATGATGGACAGTCTTGAGGCGCCCTCCAAAATGATGGACAGTCTTGAGGCACCCTCCAAAATGATGGACAGTCTTGAGGCTCCCTCCAAAATGATGGACAGTCTTGAGGCGCCCTCCAAAATGATGGACAGTCTTGAGGCGCCCTCCAAAATGGTGGACAGTCTTAAGGCGCCCCATTCTAAAATGTAAAAACAATTCTAATAGTTCTACATAATGTAACAACATCCACACACGTAGGACACCCAACATTATAAGTGATTTATTCTTACAAAGCAAATAGACTTTTACAAACTGGTACTGACTAGTATTCCAATGTTTCTCTTCTCCCTCAGTTTTTCTCCATCACTCAGCTAATGAGCCCCTAAAGCTGATGGAGAGAGGCGGGGGAGGGTCACACAAGGATGATATCCAGACAACTGACATCCTCCTTATCAGCTCATGATGTCACTGGTCGTTAGGAGGTTGGCAGCTAGAAGGTTGTAATGGTGTACAATGAAAACCTGAGGCTTTGTGTAACTAAAAGGCTTCATCCAATCACCGGCTTGTATACAATTTTGGGGCAATCGTTTGGCATTTTGCCAAGGCGCCTCTGAAGAAACCTCAGGGCACCCTTGTTGAAAAAGGCTGCTCTATGTGATGGTAAAAATATAATTTATTTAATTGTACAGAATTAAATTTAAACCCAGGCACATAACCCCCCCCCCAAAAAAAATCAGAGGCCCGCCCCCCCATATATGCATGTACAAACATAAACTCACACATTGGGGCACCTATGGCTGAAATTGATGTTACATATCGCCGTGCAGGCCAGAATGAGAGCGATAATTCTATCACCAGACCTCCTCCGTAACACTAAACTGATGACCTATAGGGGCTTTTAAAGCCTTACCTATAGAAAATATAGAGAACTGAAGTTTGTCACCGCACACAAATTTAAGGTTTGACATGTTGGGTATCTATTTACTTGGTGCAACCTCGACTTTTATATTTTACCAAAGAATTGGGTCATTTATTGCGTTTTTGTGCCCCCTAAAATGAACTTTAGTGTGTTTTTTACCGAAATTTTGCATTTCATAGACATTTGCGGTAATATCGTGTGACATAAAAAATTGGAACTACCACTATTTTATTCTCTAGGACAGCCCTCAAATTTTCCACTCACCTACTCGCATTTTGCGAGTGGAAAATTGTTTCTGGCGAGTAGCTTTGCTGCCTGGGAGCGGTGGGGGGAGCGTGGGTACCGCCGGCATGCTGGGGTTGATCGGGAGCTGTTCTCCCATCGATTGCCCCGGAGAAGAGAGCATGGAGGAAGGAGAAAAGCCGCCGGATTACAGAGCGGATAGCCCGCTGTTACAGCTGAGTTTACATTACAATTGCCTCCGCTCCGCTCGTGGTTACACACAGCCCCGCCTTCTGACCCCGCGCCTGTATCAGATAGACAGAATGTCAGTCCAATGCTGGGAAGTGTTCTGTCCATCTGATACAGGCGGGGGGTCAGAAGGCGGGGCTGTGTGTAACCACGAGCGAAGTGGAGGCAATTGAAATGTAAACTTAGCTGTAACAGCGGTCTATTTGCTCTGTAATCCCGTGGCTTTTATCTTCCTCAATGCATTCTTCCCCTGGGGTGATCCTCTGCACAGGTGAGCAGAGGCTACAATGGTGAGCACAGGTGAGCAGAGGCTACAATGGTGAGCACAGTGAGCAGAGGTTACAATGGTGGGCACAGTTAGCAGAGGCTACAATGGTGGGCACAGTTAGCAGAGGCTACAATGGTGAGCACAGTTAGCAGAGGCAACAATGGTGGGCTGTCAGGTCACCTGAGGCCAGATGACAGATGCACACCGTTGAGGTCAGGAGTGCACAGCTACGGTTGACTGCTGCGGATGGAACTCTGGCTGGTTAAGGCAGGCAGGTCCACTAGAGAACCAAGACAGATCCCACAGGGAACTAGAGCGTAAGATTCTCCAGGGCGCGGAGTCTAAGAGCCAGCATGTGTTCACCAGAGCCTCTAGTGGTGAGGATGGACTGGGCTCAGCTGGCTCCAGGTCTCCGCCCCCAGAGGATCCCAGCTCACGCTCACAGTAGGCTACAGGAGGATAGTGAGGGGATAAGTCAAAGGTCGGGGCAACTAGCAGACAAGAATAAACATAGGACACGCCAAGGTGAGGGTCACAAGCAACTGGAATCAGACGTAGAAGACACAGCAAGTCGCACATGAAAGCTAACATACAATGTTGATCAGCACGGCTGGCTTGCAGTCCACAGGTTAATATAGAGTTCTCTGATAGGGCCTGGGGTGGAGCCATGCTTGGAGGAGAGATGACTTAAGCAGCCAGGTGAGAGTGGCTGGCCTCTAAGGTGAACATATGGAGGAGAGGTGAGCTGACAGACAAACATTACTGCAAATCCATGACATGGGCACAGTGAGCAGAGGCTACAATGGTAGGCACAGTGAGCAGAGGCTACAATGGTGGGCACAGTGAGCTGAGGCTGCAATGGTGGGCACAGTGAGCTGAGGCTGCAATGGTGGGCACAGTGAGCTGAGGCTGTAATGGTGGGCACAGTTGAGCTGAGGCTGCAATGGTGGGCACAGGTGAGCAGAGGCTACAATGGTGGGCACAGTGAGCAGAGGCTACAATAGTGAGCACAGGCTACAATGGTGGCACAGGTGAGCCAAGGCTGCAATGGTGGGCACAGGTGAGGCTGCATTGATGGGCACTGGTGAGCAGAGGCTACAATGGTGGGCACAGTGAGCAGAGGCTACAATAGTGAGCACAGTGAGCAGAGGCTACAATGGTGGCACAGGTGAGCCAAGGCTGCAATGTTTGGCACAGGGGAGGCTGCATTGATGGGCACTGGTGAGGCTGCACTGATAAAGTTGTTGTTAATATTTATTTTTGTAACTTAATTCTGCATAAAACATTTAAGTGTCATTTCATGAGATAATTTATGGGGGCGTGTTGAGGGGCGGTGCAGGGTAGGGATCGGTTGGGTCAACTGGTGGCGAGTAACCCTTAAGACGTGGCTAGTAGCTCAGGACTTGAAATCATCATATGACATCCAGAAGAATAAGGCGCTCGGGCGCAGGGCGATCGTTGGTGTTGTGTGTCGCTCTGACAAACCGCATCTCCAGTCTCGGTAAAGAGCCTAATGCCCTGTACACACGATCGGAAATTCCGACAAGAAAACCGTGGATTTTTTTCCGATGGAATGTTGGCTCAAACTTGTGTTGCATACACACGGTCACACAAATCTTGTTGAAATTCCGAACGTCAAGAACGCGGTGACATACGACGAGCCGAGATCAATGAAGTTCAATAGGCAGTTCGGCTCTTCTGCTTGATTCTGAGCATGCGTGTTTTTTTTGCGCATCGGAATTGCATACAGACGATCGGAATTTCCGACAAGAACTTTTTCCGTCGGAAAAATTGAGAACCTGCTCTCAATCCTTTGTTGGCGGAAATTCCCACAGCAAATGTCTGATGGAGCATAAACACGGTCGGAATTTCCGACCAAAAGCTCACATCGAAGATTTCCTGTAGGAATTTCCGATCGTGTGTATGCAGCATAAGACGTTGGCTCTTCACCATGTGATCAGCTGTGTCCAATCAAAGCTAATCACATGGTAACCAGAAAGTGCCGGTTATCGGCTTTCCTTTATTCATGCTGACAAGGCGTGAGTAGAGGAGAGCCAATCACAGTCTCTCCTGACAGGGGGATCTACACTGATATTCAGCATTGATTATCAGTACAGGCCCATTGCCAGTGATGATCGCCAGTCATGCCAATCAGTGACCACCAGGGATGCCAGTCAGTGACCACCAGGGATGCCAGTCAGTGACCACCAGGCATGCCAGTCAGTGACCACCAGGGATGCCAATCAGTGACCACCAGGGATGCCAATCAGTGACCACCAGGGATGCCAATCAGTGACCACCAGGGATGCCAGTCAGAGACCACCATGGATGCCAGTCAGAGACCACCATGGATGCCAGTCAGAGACCACCAGGGATGCCATTCAGAGACCACCAGGGATGCCATTCAGTGACCACCAGGGATGCCACTCAGTGACCACCAGGCATGCCAGTCAGTGACCACCAGGGATGCCAGTCAGAGACCACCAGGGATGCCAGTCAGTGACCACCAGGGATGCCAGTCAGAGACCACCAGGGATGCCAGTCAGAGACCACCATTGAAATAGAAAACTTACTTATTTACATTTTTTTTTAATTCTTTTTATGAAGCTTATAAAGATTATATTACATCAACAAAGTCTATCGGGCATTCCCAGGCTTGAATTAAAAAGAAAAACAAACACACAATTATAACCTAATAACACAAGGGGGATATTTACAACATTTTTAACAGAAACAAAGAAAAACTTTATTTTTTCAACATTTTTTGTCTTTTTTTATTTGTAGCACAAAACATAAAACCCCAGAGGTGATCAAATACCACCAAAATAAAGCTCTATTTGGGGGGAAAAAGATAAAAAAATGATTTGGGTACAGAGTTGTATGACAAGTGTGAGAGAGCTGAAAATTGGCCTGGGCAGGAAGGGGGTAAAAGTGCCCGATATTGAAGGGGTATTGAATGTGGGCAAAAAAAGCAAAAACGTCTCTGGTAGTGAAAGGGTTAAGAGATAAGTTCACCTTCGGGAAGATGATACATGTTCCTGCAGCGGCTCAGCGATCCGAGACATTTCCCGCACTCAAGGCACTAATACACCTCGAGGGTTGTGTGGGATCCCTGATGTACAGGAAGACAGGACTTCAGTGAGGAGCAATTCCCTCACTCAGGACAGGAATACGGCTTCTCCCCCGTGTGAGATCTCTGATGTGAGTAAAGATAGGACTTCCGTGAAAAACATTTCCCGCACTCAGGACAGAAATACGGCTTCACCCCCGTGTGAGATCTCTGATGTGTGTAAAGATTGGACTTCTGTGAAAAACATTTCCCACACTCAGGACAGGAATACGACTTCTCCCCCGTGTGAGATCTCTGATGTGTGTTAAGATGTGACTTCCGTGAAAAACATTTCCCACACTCAGGACAGGAATACGGCTTCTCCCCCGTGTGACATCTCTGATGTGTGTGAAGACTGGACTTCACTGAAAAACATTTCCCGCACTCAGGACAGAAATACGGCTTCACCCCCGTGTGAGATTTCTGATGTGTGTAAAGATTGGACTTCACTGAAAAACATTTCCCGCACTCAGGACAGGAATACGGCTTCACCCCCATGTGAGATTTCTGATGTGTGTAAAGATTGGACTTCTGTGAAAAACATTTCCCACACTCAGGACAGGAATACGGCTTCTCCCCCGTGTGAGATCTCTGATGTGTGTTAAGATGTGACTTCTGTGAAAAACATTTCCCACACTCAGGACAGGAATACGACTTCTCCCCCGTGTGAGATCTCTGATGTTTGTAAAGATGGGGCTTCACTGAAAAACATTTCCCACACTCAGGACAGGAATACGGCTTCTCCCCCGTGTGAGATCTCTGATGACTGTAAAGACCGGACTTATCTGAAAAACATTTCCCACACTCAGGACAGGAATACGGCTTCTCCCCCGTGTGAGATCTTTTATGCACATTTAGATTGGATTGAAAACGGAAACACTTCCCGCACTCAGTACAGGAAAGTCTCTCATTTGTTGGAAGGACGACACCGTCCCGCACAGTCTGAGGTTCCTCAGGATAAGAGGAATACGATGGTCCGGCACCGTCCCGCACAGTCTGAGGTTCCTCGGGATAAGAGGAATACGATGGTCCGGCACCGTCCCGCACAGTCTGAGGTTCCTCGGGATAAGAGGAATACGATGGTCCGGCACCGTCCCGCACAGTCTGAGGTTCCTCAGGATAAGAGGAATACGATGGTCCGGCACCGTCCCGCACAGTCTGAGGTTCCTCGGGATAAGAGGAATACGATGGTCTGGCACCGTCCCGCACAGTCTGAGGTTCCTCAGGATAAGAGGAATACGATGGTCCCGCACCGTCCCGCACAGTCTGAGGTTCCTCAGGATAAGAGGAATACGATGGTCCGGCACCGTCCCGCACAGTCTGAGGTTCCTCAGGATAAGAGGAATACGATGGTCCGGCACCGTCCCGCACAGTCTGAGGTTCCTCAGGATAAGAGGAATACGATGGTCCGGCACCGTCCCGCACAGTCTGAGGTTCCTCAGGATAAGAGGAATACGATGGTCCGGCACCGTCCCGCACAGTCTGAGGTTCCTCAGGATAAGAGGAATACGATGGTCCGGCACCGTCCCGCACAGTCTGAGGTTCCTCAGGATAAGAGGAATACGATGGTCCGGCACCGTCCCGCACAGTCTGAGGTTCCTCAGGATAAGAGGAATACGATGGTCCGGCACCGTCCCGCACAGTCTGAGGTTCCTCAGGATAAGAGGAATACGATGGTCCGGCACCGTCCCGCACAGTCTGAGGTTCCTCAGGATAAGAGGAATACGATGGTCCGGCACCGTCCCGCACAGTCTGAGGTTCCTCGGGATAAGAGGAATACGATGGTACGGCACCGTCCCGCACAGTCTGAGGTTCCTCAGGATAAGAGGAATACGATGGGCCGGCACCGTCCCGCACAGTCTGAGGTTCCTCAGGATAAGAGGAATACGATGGTCCGGCACCGTCCCGCACAGTCTGAGGTTCCTCAGGATAAGAGGAATACGATGGTCCGGCACCGTCCCGCACAGTCTGAGGTTCCTCAGGATAAGAGGAATACGATGGTCCGGCACCGTCCCGCACAGTCTGAGGTTCCTCGGGATAAGAGGAATACGATGGTCCGGCACCGTCCCGCACAGTCTGAGGTTCCTCGGGATAAGAGGAATACGATGGTCCGGCACCGTCCCGCACAGTCTGAGGTTCCTCAGGATAAGAGGAATACGATGGTCCGGCACCGTCCCGCACAGTCTGAGGTTCCTCAGGATAAGAGGAATACGATGGTCCGGCACCGTCCCGCACAGTCTGAGGTTCCTCAGGATAAGAGGAATACGATGGTCCGGCACCGTCCCGCACAGTCTGAGGTTCCTCGGGATAAGAGGAATACGATGGTACGGCACCGTCCCGCACAGTCTGAGGTTCCTCAGGATAAGAGGAATACGATGGTCCGGCACCGTCCCGCACAGTCTGAGGTTCCTCAGGATAAGAGGAATACGATGGTCCGGCACCGTCCCGCACAGTCTGAGGTTCCTCGGGATAAGAGGAATACGATGGTCCGGCACCATCCCGCACAGTCTGAGGTTCCTCAGGATAAGAGGAATACGATGGTCCGGCACCGTCCCGCACAGTCTGAGGTTCCTCAGGATAAGAGGAATACGAAGGTCCGGCACCGTCCCGCACAGTCTGAGGTTCCTCAGGATAAGAGGAATACGATGGTTCGGCACCGTCCCGCACAGTCTGAGGTTCCTCAGGATAAGAGGAATACGATGGTCCGGCACCGTCCCGCACAGTCTGAGGTTCCTCAGGATAAGAGGAATACGATGGTCCGGCACCATCCCGCACAGTCTGAGGTTCCTCAGGATAAGAGGAATACGATGGTCCGGCACCGTCCCGCACAGTCTGAGGTTCCTCAGGATAAGAGGAATACGATGGTCCGGCACCGTCCCCCACAGTCTGAGGTTCCTTAGGATAAGAGGAATACGATGGTCCGGCACCGTCCCGCACAGTCTGAGGTTCCTCAGGATAAGAGGAATACGATGGTCCGGCACCGTCCCGCACAGTCTGAGGTTCCTCAGGATAAGAGGAATACGATGGTCCGGCACCGTCCCGCACAGTCTGAGGTTCCTCAGGATAAGAGGAATACGATGGTCCGGCACCGCCCCGCACAGTCTGAGGTTCCTCAGGATAAGAGGAATACGATGGTCCGGCACCGTCCCGCACAGTCTGAGGTTCCTCAGGATAAGAGGAATACGATGGTCCGGCACCGTCCCGCACAGTCTGAGGTTCCTCAGGATAAGAGGAATACGATGGTCCGGCACCGTCCCGCACAGTCTGAGGTTCCTCAGGATAAGAGGAATACGATGGTCCGGCACCGTCCCGCACAGTCTGAGGTTCCTCAGGATAAGAGGAATACGATGGTCCGGCACCGTCCCGCACAGTCTGAGGTTCCTCAGGATAAGAGGAATATGATGGTCCGGCACCGTCCCGCACAGTCTGAGGTTCCTCGGGATAAGAGGAATACGATGGTCCGGCACTGTCCCGCACAGTCTGAGGTTCCTCAGGATAAGAGGAATAAGATGGTCCATCTACACTGTGTGGTGTCGGATGGACATTTGAGGTAGTCGGGTTTTCTCCTGGACTATACTGTGTGATGTCCTCATCTTCTACTTTACAGTCTGGAGACAAAGTGAGACGATCCTCTGAGGTTTTCCTCATCTCCCGTCCATCTACTAAAATAGAAATACAAAGATTATTACTAGACATGAGCTGATTGGTTCCCCTAAACCAGGACTCCGCCCACATCAGGCAGCTTTGTCTCTGAGGATCTGACAATTCCCCCCACAAGGTAACTAGTAAATGGGTCCTCTGATCTCCTACCAGATCATTTCTTTATTCATGGACCTTAGTCAGAGAGTGAGGAAACAACGAGAACTGTCTTTTATAGGAGTGACAGTGATGAGGGGATTATAGGACGAGTGTCACCACCCCCTCTATCACTCATTGCCATCTTCCCAACACAAGAAGTCCTGCACTCCCTGATCTAGTCCATGATTTAGTCATGAATAATAGCGGGGCTGAGCCCCACCAGAGGTCAGAGAGTGAGGATGGGGGAGAACAACCAAGATAAATACTGGACTGATCCTGAAGACCACCATCATTGGGTTATTGACTCCTCCCTCATTATCACTTTCTGTTTAAGGTTCCAAACCCTGAGGATGTTATCACATTATTATCAACAGGTAAAAGTCTGTGCTCCAATCACATCATCAGATATAAAATCAAACCACTATGAAATAAGTAAAGAGGAAACTGCTCATATAATACCCAGATATGAGGTATAACAGAACTGCTCCGATATTGGTTAATGAAAAAAAACAGAACAAAAATGTGAGAAAGGGACTCACCTGAAGTTCTGCTTTCCTTGGAGCTCCGCCTGTCTCTTAAAGCCCCAGCCCCCTGACTCTATCGGCAAGCTGTATTGGCTGAGAGAAGCAGGCTCCCATCAATCCTTTCCCTTTCCTATGCAGTTCCACACATTGCACTCATTCACATTATCTCTTTGGTGCCCTCTGCTGGCCTTTTCTAAATCGGCAAACACAATTCCATCCCCAGCCTATAATAATAGTACATTAACCACTTGCCGACCAGCCGCCGTCAGCGGGTCGGCTCGTTCCAACGAATTGCCATACTGGTATGTCGGCTCCTTTAAGAACCATACCAGACGCTGGCGTGTGCCCGCTGCACTGCGGGGGACCCGATGCGCGTGGCAAGCAGCCGCGAAGTCCGCCGTCCACCCGCGATCGCGGGCACAAGAGCAAGAACAGGGATCTGTGTGTGTAAACAGATCCCCGTTCTGACAGGAGAGGAGAGACAGATCTGCTGTTCCTGTTCCTAGCAATCAGGAAAAGCGATCTCTCTCCTCCTCCAGTCAGTCCCCTCCCCCCACAGGTAGAAACACACCTGAGGGAACACATATAACCCCGTGATCGCCCCCTAGTCTTAACACATTCACTGCCAGTGACATTTACACAGTAATCAGTGCATTTTTATAGCTCTGATCGCTGTATAAATGTCAATGGTCCCAAAAATGTGTCAAAAGTGTCCGATCTGTCCGCCGCAATGATGCAGATCGCCGCTATTACTAGTAAAAAAACGAATAATAAAATTCCCATAAGTCTAAAACTATCCCCTATTTTGCTGACGCTATAACTTTTGCACAAATTAATCAATATACGCTGATTGTAATTTTTTTTTAACCAAAAATGTGTATTAGAATATAAATTGGCCTAAACTGATGAAGAAATTATTATTATTTTTGGGATATTTTTTATCGCAAAAAGTAAAAAATATTGTTATTTGTTTTTAAATTGTCTCTCTTTTTTTGTTTATAGTGCAAAATTAAAACCGCAGAGGTGATCAAATACCACCAAAAGAAATCTCTATTTGTGGGAAAAAAAGGACGTCAATTTTTTAAGTACAGCGTCGCACAACCGCGCAATTGTCAGTTAAAGCGACGCAGTGCCGTATCGCAAAAAATGGCCCGGTCATTAAGGGGGAAAATCTTCCGGGGCTGAAATGGTTAAAGTTCAAACATTTCTTTTTCTTCTTAATACTTGATGTTGGTAATATATTCGGGTCATATGTGCAATGGCATTACAGCCGATAGACTTTACACTTTATTTCTTTTTATTAGATTTTACATTTCCACTTCTGTTTGTTTTATTTCTAAAGACGTTTCTATATCACAAGGGCTAAATGTGTGTCTGTAGTGCGTCTTCAATCCTTCATACCAGAAATAAGAACATCTGATTGGATTTTTACTCCAGGAGTATATCATGAGTAGAGAAAGGTCTAAATAATGCATTACAATTTACCGAAAAACGTACTGCAGATTTTAGTTGACTAAAAACAACAAAACTAAAACAATTCAGATGACTAAAATACAAGTAAAAGTAAATAAAAATGAATATTGGTGTGCAGAGTCTGAAGCGAGCGAGCGGCGAGGAGATACACTGTGCATGTCTACCGATGTGTGTGACAGATATTTCTATGGAATAAAGTGAGAGATGTTATAGATCTATACTATGTGGAGAGTTCTTCTTGTCTTGGGTCTGAGACTCTACAGACCTATCCCTCCACCCGGCACTGCCAGCAAACATCAGAACTAGTAACCCCGGGAGAATTCCTCTGTCAGAGATCTCCCTAGATCCGGGTATGGGGCAGAATGTAAGACACGTGCCCCCAGATGACTAAGACAAGCAACTATGGGAAAAATTAGGGATGCACCGATACCATTTTTTAACACCGAGTACGAGTACCGATACTTTGTTTTAAAGAGGAAGTAATCCCTCACAATTTTTTTTTTTTTTAAAACCCCTGCAAGAGAAAGGCATAATGAGCTAGTATGCTGTGCATACTAGCTCATTATGTGGCACTTACCTGAAATCGAAGCCCCCAAAGTCCTCCTTGGTCCCGTCCACCGCCGCCGCCGCCATGTCCCCTCGGAGCTTCTTCCTGTTATCACCTCTCCGGCGCTGTGATTGGCCGGAGCGACGATGACTTCACTCCCGCGCAGGAATACGGCATTAACCCAGTTGTGGCATTCACAAAAAACGGCACGCTCAGTTTGACTGCGCCGTTGTGTACGGCTTGCATGCGCCGTAGACATCGGTGCAGTGTTTTCTGCATATATCTCCTTAACCGTGTAGGTTAAGGAGATATTTCTTGCCCCTACAGGAAAGCCTTAATCTAGGATTACCTGTAGGTGCAAATTGTCACAGTGGCTTTACAACCACTTTAAGTACTCGCCGATACCAATTACCGATACCTATCGCCTAGGAAGAGTAGGTAGAGGGGAGGTTTGGGAGGTGGGGGGGTGCAGGAGAGCTGGGTGAGGCTGGGGTAAGGGCAGAGTGGGGGGAGGCAGTAGGGTGTAAGTGAGGGCTGGGTGGGGGTGAGGATAGGATGGGGGAGTGAGGACAAGATGGGGGGAGTAGGGGGGTGAGGATAGGATGGTGGGGAGTAGGGGGGTGAGGATAGGATGGGGGGGAGTAGGAGGGTAAGTGAGGGCTGGGTGGGGGGGAGTAGGGGGGGTGAGGACAGGATGGGGGGTAGGAGGGTAAGTGAGGGCTGGGTGCGGGGAAGTAGGGGGGTGAGGACAGGATGGGGGGGGGTAGGAGGGTAAGTGAGGGCTGGGGGGGGGGAGTAGGGGGGTGAGGATAGAATGGGGGGGAGTAGGAGGGTAAGTGAGGGCAGGGTGGGGGGGAGTAGGGGGGTGAGGAAAGGATGGGGGGGTAGGAAGGTAAGTGAGGGCTGGGTGGGGGGGGAGTAGTGGGGTGAGGAAAGGATGGGGGGGGTAGGAGGGTAATTGAGGGTTGGGTGGGGGGTGAGGATAGGAGGGTAAGTGAGGGCTGGGTGGGGGGGGGTGAGGATAGGAGGGTAAGTGAGGGCTGGGTGGGGGGGAGTAGTGGGGTGAGGAAAGGATGGGGGGGTAGGAGGGTAAGTGAGGGTTGGGTGGGGGGGTGAGGATAGGAGGGTAAGTGAGGGCTGGGTCTGGGGGTGAGGATAGGAGGGTAAGTGAGGGCTGGGTGGGGGGGGGGTGAGGATAGGAGGGTAAGTGAGGGCAGGGTGGGGGGATTGCAGATGGTCAGAGACTGCGGACATGGCGCATAGTATGATGATACATATTTACATAGGAAATAGTCAGAGAGCCCTCAATAATCAGTGAGGATCCCAGTACAGCTATCAGAGGATTATCAATGAATCTTTATTTCATATTCCCAATCAGATCCGATGATGACAGATAACCGCTCATTTGACGATCAATCAGCCAGACATTAGGTGGAGGTGTGACCGCACACAGCCTTTAGGGTACCTCTAGACTCACCCCGGTAACCCAAACTTCTTCCTGTAACCTGCATTCCTATAAAGGGATCTATGGACACAGAGACAGAATAAAGGAATCTTGTGTATTCCGGGCTCCTCAGAGTGATAGAATCCCCGCTGTCCCTCCAGCTTGCAGCGCACATTGACAGACGTCATCACGTACTGCAGTCCGAGCAACATACAAATCACCAGAAAGGAGCCAGCACCGCACAGCATTCCACACACGAGGCACGAGGACAGGAAGAGATGTTACGGTTGGGTGAAGCTGAGCAATTTGGAGGAAGCAGAGTTCACCCCGTCCATTCTCTATAGATGGGGGTGAGCGGAGTCCCTGAGAGAAGGGACCCACTGTACAAGAACGTAGCTTGGAGGCTCGATAGGCAGCTGAACACTTTCATTATCATCCATTCACCCTCTGCTGAGTCTGCCCCCCTTGCCCTCCTGTAGCAACATAACTGGTCAGCGTCGCCCAACAAGTAAAATGCCTTGTTTGCCTTTGTAGATACGACCCGGCCTGTCAGTACACCCAGCACTGCAGAGGACATGCGGCCCTGGCCAGTCTGGGCCTGGTGACAGCTGGCGGGAGGGGAGGAGGAGGCAAGGAGGGGAATCCCATAGACAGCTGACATGGTTGGGACGCTGCGGCCCCACTCCTTAACAACCAATAATTACCAACATTCATTTCTGTACATTTCAGCTGTTAGGGGGAAATCCCGCTGACAGCAGGAAAAAAACAAACTAGAAGGTATCGGTTCCGGGTATAGGTACATTTCCACGAGTACCGATACCCTTAAAAATGCTTAGTATCGGCACGGATACTGATATCGGGATCAGGGCAACCCTAAGAAAAATTAACATTTTACTACCAGCTGAACCCCCAGAATCTCCATAAATCCATCCTAGATACATGAACTGTGTCTGCAGCACAGAGAAGGAAGATTATCTGAGAGAAATACAGGAATACAGGACGGGGAACACAGCTCAGGAAAGTGACCAGGGGATTACAGGCTGATATCACCCAGTCCCCGCCCTACTCTGGACCAATCAGTGAGCAGTATGGGTGGAGGAATGTATTTAGTGTTAATGACCCACCTGTGCTGATCTCTGTAGGAGTGTCCTCCTCTATAAATGTCCCCGTTATTCCATCCTCCTCCATAGACTGCTGATCATCCCTCACATACCTCTCTTCTTCTTCTTCTGATTTCACCTCAAATTCTATATCGATTGGATCTCCACTCTAAACCAAGAAAATGAGAGAGAATATCATCTGTAAACAATAGGAATTATTATTGTGACATCACATATATAAATCCCCTTGCCTACTCAGGTTCATGTTCTAGATGATCCGTCCCACCAACCTTTAAATAAGGAGGGATGGTGTGACCTTCCTGTGTGGAATCCCGGGAATACAGAGGACGGGGACATCTCTCTGGTGGGTCTCTGAAGCTGGATGACTCCACCATGGTGTCCTGGTACAGAGCTTTGTGTTCTTTTGGAAACTCTGACTCCTCCATCACCCCATCCTCATCATCCTCCTCTTTTATCTCTTCTTTAATATTGATCAGTATGGAATCCTGAGGACGGGGACATCTCTCTGGTGGGTTCCCATTACTGGATCCATCTGTAGGAAACACACACACTGACTGAATACATTGTTTCTATGTGTTTATCAGATGATGGGGGATCTAGGTGGAGCCTCCGTACTGCTCTCTCCTTTACAATAAAGTCTCCTCTTACCCGGTGATGTGAGGGGCGGCTGATTGTCCATCATGACGTCCTTGTAGAGATCCTTGTGTCCTTCTAAATACTCCCACTCCTCCATGGAGAAACAGACAGTGACATCCTGACACCTTATAGGAACCTGACACACACAATGATACAGTCACCATCCAGACACATCCCTTGTCTGTTACTGGATAATGTCCCAGAATTCCCGGCACCGCTCACCTCTCCTGTCAGCAGCTCCATCATCTTCTGGGTGACTTCTAGAATCTTCTCCATGTTGTGTGTCTCAGGTTTTAGGGAGTCACATGGAGGCACTGTGATGGTCATATGATCACCGGACTTCACAAGAGGAAATCTCTGTATTGAGGAACCAATAGGAATATCATGTTAGAATCCCAGAATCCTCCTCACCTCTCCGGTCAGGTCTGTGTATTATTAATAGAGATAAGAGTGATGTCATGTGACCTCCCAGAATCCTCCTCACCTCTCCGGTCAGGTCTGTGTATTATTAATAGAGATAAGAGTGATGTCATGTGACCTCCCAGAATTCTCCTCACCTCTCCGGTCAGGTCTGTGTTTTATTAATAGAGATAAGAGTGATGTCATGTGACCTCCCAGAATCCTCCTCACCTCTCCGGTCAGGTCTGTGTATTATTAATAGAGATAAGAGTGATGTCATGTGACCTCCCAGAATCCTCCTCACCTCTCCGGTCAGGTCTGTGTTTTATTAATAGAGATAAGAGTGATGTCATGTGACCTCCCAGAATCCTCCTCACCTCTCCGGTCAGGTCTGTGTATTATTAATAGAGATAAGAGTGATGTCATGTGACCTCCCAGAATCCTCCTCACCTCTCCGGTCAGATCTGTGTATTATTAATAGAGATAAGAGTGATGTCATGTGACCTCCCAGAATCCTCCTCACCTCTCCGGTCAGCAGGTAGATGATCTCCAGGGTGAGGTTTAGTATCCTCTCAGTCATGTGACTCCGGTCCTCCTCCATCCTCATTGGTGGAGTCATTTGATCTATACAGGTCTCCTTGTAGACGGATAACTTTTGGAAATGAAAGTAAGAATTATTTGGATGGTATTGGTCACACAATAATAGGATGTGGATGTGAGGGTGGTAATAGGAAGGTCGCTGTACATTTAACCACCTCAATAGCAGACACTTTTACCCCCTTGCTGCCCAGGCCAATTTTTAGCTTTCAGCACATTCACACCTTGAATGATAATCACTCAGTCATATAACACTGTACCCAAATTAAATGTATTTTTTATTCCAGACAGATAGAGCTTCCTTTAGGTGGTATTTAATCCCTGCTAGGTTTTTCGTTTTTTGATATATAAATAAAAAAATACCGAAATTTTGAAAAAACAATGTTTCTGTTATAAAATTTTGCAAATAAATAATTGTCTTCATGAATTTAAACCAAACTGTATTCTGATACATTTCTGTGGTAAAAATAACCCAAATCAGTGTATATTATTTAGTCTGTAGGAAAGTTATAGAGACTACAAACTATGGGATATACCTGAAAGGTGATCAGTCCTGATGTACTGACTATCTAATTTCTTGAGGTCCTAAAATGCCAGAACAGTATTAATATCCCTCAAAATGACCCCCTTTTTGAAAGTAGACAGTCCAAGGTATTTAATAAGAGGTATGGTGAGTTTTTTGAAGCTGTAACTTTTTAGGAATTTTTTTTTTTTTTCAAAATTGTGAGAAGCAGGTTATTTCTCACACACAGCATAGACATACTAAGAAATACACCCCAAAACACATACTGCTATTCCTCCCAAATATGAGGGTACCACATATGAGAGACTTTTTCACATCCTAGATGCATAGAGGGACCCAAAATCCAAGGAGCACCTTTTGGTCTTCAAGGATCATAAATTACACGTCTAATTTCCTGACTACCTATCACATTTTTAGAGGCCCTGGAGCACCAGGACAGTGGAAACACCAACAAAATTACCTTATTTTGGAAAGTAAACTCTCTCAGATATTTTCTGAAAGGGAGTTTTTTACTGCTTAGCATTTGTAAATTTTTTTGAAATTCGCAAAAAAAATGCTACTAAAATACTGCATGGACTATTTTATTAAGTGGAGCAGTACTTTAGTAGTTAAAGCTTGCGGTAATTTTATGCTGGTTATAGCCAGTGTCCTTAACAAGCAGTAACTGTTATCATTGTGAAGGATTGGGCCGCTGGCATGTTCTTACCAAGCATGAGTCATCTGCTGTCAGCGGGAATCACAGATGACAGTAGAATGTAAACAAGAGAATTGCAAACATTAAAATTAAGAAAAGAAAAACAGCATGGGATCCCCAATCCATACTAGGCCCCCATTGACCGTGGCGTGCTGGGTGAACGATGTCATAAGGGGCGGAGTCACCCAGTGATGTCATTTAATGGCCTGCCCCTTACTTTATTTAGCGGTGGGAGGCTGCGAAGTTGTCATTTGGTGGGAGCCAAGCGTCAGTGTGGGTCAGGTTATTTTTTTCGTTCAGCGTGGTGTTCATCATGATTGATGTTGGATCTACTTCTGGGGACATTTATTTATTTTTTGGGGGGCTGAATAAAGGAATAGTCAAAAACTGTCTGTGTGTTTTTACTGACTTTTACCACTTTTTTGATGAATAAGAGTGCTATGTATCCCATACTCATTCACATGGGGGAGGGCGGGATCGGAGGGCCCCCTTGTTAAAGGAGGCTTCTAGATTCCAATAAGCCCCCCACACACAGATCTCCACAACCACCTGGCCAGGGCTGTGGGGAAGAGGCCCTTGTTCTCTTCAACATGGAGACAAGGTGCAGAGGGGGGAGCCCCCCTGCTCCAAAGCACTCCCGCATGTTGAGGGCATGTGGCCTGATATCGTTCAGTAGGGGGGACACTCACTCACCCCCCTTTCCTGGCCTGCTGGGCTACATGCTCAAATAAGGGTCTGGTATGGTTTTTGGTGGGACCCCACGCCATTTAAAAAAAAAAAAAAAACATGCTGTTATTTTACTTAATTTTTTAATTCCGGCAATTAATTTGTTTATTTTCTACAGATGATTCATGGTTGTTAAGGACACGCCAGCTGCCCACTGCTTAACAGCCATGACAGTTACAAGTTTTTAAGGATGTGACAGACACCTGCTCCTTGACAACCTTGTTGTTCACTGGTTGTAAAGGATTGCAGCACCTGCCGGCTCCTTAACATTCAGTTAAAATAAAACACATTCCTTAAATATCGCATGCCTGGATCTCTACATAATTACTGCATACATTTATTTATTTCCTTCTGTGAATTTATGATGTTTTATGCGGTATTTACCAAGCGTTTTTGTTTTTTGAGGTAAATACCGCATAAACGGATACTGAATTTACATTTTTTACATCGAAAGCGGTATTTGGGAAAAATGTGTCAGATCACCTAAATACCGCATGTGATCTGCTTTAGGGAATGGAGCCCATTGTATCTTGTGTATCACACAAATCAACCAATTGTGTAAAAAACAATATAGTGCAATGGTCACCTCTGTGTGAGTGATCAGGGAATGTAGCTTTTTTTTTTGTCCAAAAACAAGTCTTTTTCTTATTCAGAATTTCACACATACAGTCCAAAGTACCATAAATATACCAAATATATCAAAGATGTTCAAAATCATTTACAAGATATGCAATGTACATAAACATTGGTCACCACCCTGAGTGGGCAAACAGCCATGATCGACCACCACCCTGCCCCCTGATCCATTACTTTGCCAGGTCGACTTGCCCATCCTATTCCAGTAATGGCACACTTAGGTAGCACATTTAACCCATATTCAATCTCAAGAGTCTATCCATGATTAGGTCATCCGGGGCAAGCCCCGTCATACCCAACCACAAGTCCCATAATTTCTTTAACTTTTTAGAGCATCCCCTATGTTGGTATATAACCTTTTCCATTCTCAGTGCGTTACCAAGAGCAGTGATCCATTCCCTGACCGTGGGGGGCGATTCAGACTTCCAATGTTGCATGATCAGTTTGCGGGCCATGAAAAGGGCCCTAGTGAGGGCTTCCCTAATATGGGGTTCCCATTCCAGCTCAACTAGCAGATTCAGAAGGCCAGGGAATGTAGCTTAGTGTAGTGTCATCTATAGCAGTCCTAGTTCCCAGAAGTCAAGCAAGCCTGGCCTACTGGTACATGGCTGTCCCCAGAAGTACCATGTTCACTGGCGTGGTGTCTTGCAGATATGTAGTTGGTGGGATGTGCAGATGGGTCAGTTCAGGACACAAGCAGAGACACGGTCATCAAACAGGCAAAGGATTGGTTCAGGCAGCAGGCAGACACATGGTCAATAAACAGGCCAGGAGGCAGGTGGGGCAACAGTGCACTGGTGTGGTAGAGATCAGGAACACTGTAACTGGGGAAGAGGTTATCAAGGACACGATAACTGGTGTGGTGGTGATCAGAGACACAATAACTGGTGTGGTGGTGATCAGGGATACAATAACGGGTGTGGAGGTGATCAGGGACACAATAACTGGTGTGGAGGTGATCAGAGACACAATAACTGGTGTGGAGGTGATCAGAGACACAATAACTGGTGTGGAGGTGATCAGGGACACAATAACTGGTGTGGAGGTGATCAGGGACACAATAACTGGTGTGGTGGTGATCAGGGACACAATAACTGGTGTGGTGGTGATCAGGGACACAATAACTGGTGTGGAGGTGATCAGGGACACAATAACTGGTGTGGAGGTGATCAGGGACACAATAACTGGTGTGGAGGTGATCAGAAAAACAATTACTGGTGTAGAGGTGATCAGGGACACTGTCAAAGGAAATTTCGGACCGACTCTCGTTACAAGTCAAGATGTTTTATTGCATATGCAGAGAAAATGGTTAAAGTATATTTGCGGATTCAGAGATCCATTTTCTGCCTGTCATAGATTCACATTCTGCTTTTATAACCCTTAAACCTTCCCCTTTCCTGCTCGTAACGTCCTGACCATGTATAATTTCAACCTTTATTCTGACGTTAGCAGGAAAGAGGGAAATATCCTTTTTCAGCCTACACCTTATGACAGGATATTTCATACAATGGATACATAAATTATCTCATACAATGGAAACATAAATTATTTCATGGTTCACAGCCCATGTTTGGCAGGTGTAAGCAAATTACAGTTTTACTATAAGTCAGCACATTTTTTGCACAAATAGAATATGGTCATATGACTTATTCCAGTAATTAGGACTATTAGAGCTATTCAGCATATTTATGTATAATAGAGTTATAAAACAAACATTTTAACTTTAGAAGATTAATATGCATCTTGATAGTTGACAGATAAAGTATAATTTTAAATTTATCTAACAGTACACTCGGCCGGGACAAGTTTCTTGTCCAAGAATCTCGTCAAGAAAAAGGACGTGTTTTTTCTTGACGAGATTTTCGGCCGTGTGTACGAGGCTTAAGGGTGTGGTCTCCACAATTGCTTGTATAATACCAATCAACAATCCTGCTGCCATTCTAAACATAAAAAATATAAAGTGCAATGTCCAAAAAAAATAAAAAAATTATATAGGTGCCAAAAAACTCCACATTATAATTCGTTTCGTCCATCAGATATGTTATAGAAATAAAAGAAGATGGGCAATGAAATAACTCCAATGACCAAATAGCTGCAATAAAAAATGCACAGAGAGTCATATGTGAATAATTGCTCTTTTCACTGGTGACTTGCTGAGCTTCCACCTTCACCGTGTTTGTGCCGACACCACCACCAAGTAGAATGGCCACTCACCAGATAGGCTAGATCATGGGCCTTTGGTTCATAAGGATAACCACTGGGGAAAGTTTGGGGAAAGTTGAGTGCAAATAGATTGTGTAGATAAGGCTTTGGTTAAGAGTTTTTAAACATGATTTTAAACATGATTTTGCCAGAAATGATTAATTGCAAGAGCGACCCAGCTGTACATAGGGGTCACCTGGTACAAAATTTGGGTAAAGTTGATAGTGCAAATACACCCGAAATATATTAAATCCCGAGAGGGATTACTTGTGGAAAGTCCCAAAAATGGGGGTTGATATTGCCAGTAGTTTCATACCTTTGGCAACAGACACTCGCCAATAGTTAAAATGGCGGTCAGCTTACTTCCGGTAGAACGGAGGGGGTGCTTCCGACCGGATGTTATAATCAATGGGGCAGCGCCAGTAGCTAAGATGGCGGATTCACTGCTTCCTGTCATACGGAGCGGCTGTTCCTCATCTAAAAAATGGGGATAGGATAATATGAAGTGCAAGGGGGTATAAATGAGGGGACGAGCAGTGATGAGGCAGCTTCCTGATGACGCATTTGATGCGAAATGCGTAGAGGCTGCGGGATCATTATCTGCTCGTCACTTCCGGAACCATAATGAGGCTTGGGATGCAAGCCAGCGTGTGAAGGAACCATAGGGGCACACGTGCGGAACCAGGCATATATATCTTCTATGTATAGCTGGATCAGCTCAGTGCCGGCTTCAAGGCACATTTACATGCGAGTGGATGGAATTTTTTATGATCTACTACAATATGATAGTCCTTTATATGTTCCATGAGCGATCATAGAGAAAGATTTTCCACCAGTACATTGGGAGGAACTGCTGACAAGTCTGAGAGACGGAGTGGTTATCCTTATGAACCAAAGGCGCATTATCTAGCCCATGGGGTGCTCAACCTGTGGCCCTCCAGCTGTTGCGGAACTACAAGTCCCATGAGGCATTGCAAGCCACTGACAGTTACAAGTTTGACTCCCAAAGCAGGGGCATGATGGGAATTGTAGTTTTGCAACAGCTGGAGGGCCACAGGTTGAGCACCCATGATCTAGCCTATCTGGTGAGTGGCCATTCTACTTGGTGGGGGTGTCGGCACAAACACGCTGAAGGTGGAAGCTCAGCAAGTACCCAGTGAAAAGAGCAATTATTCACATAGGACTCTGTGCATTTTTTATTGCAGCTATTTGGTCATTGGAGTTATTTCACTGCACATCTTCTTTTATTTCTAGAACATATCTGATGGACTAAATGAATTATAATGTGGAGTTTTTTGGCACTTATATCATTTTTTTTTTTTGAACATTGCACTTTATATTTTTTATGTTTAAAATGGCAGCAGGATTGTTGATTGGTATTATACAAGCAATTGTGGAGACCACACCCTTAGAGTAGAAAGGTCACAAGATTCACACCCCTAATTGTTTGTGACAAACATAAGGATATAGGATTGTAGATTTATTTTATAAGTTACCGCAATTCACTTTATTTTCACAATGAGAGGTAATGACTCCATTTTTATTTTTCTACTGCTATCAATGGCCAACACGGTACAACACTTCATCCATGTCTTTGGTGATCTCTGATCTCCTTATCAACTGTTTCTTACATGATGAAGATCAGCCATGGAGTATATCTGAGGTGTATATCAGGTTGTGCTTCTTCCCCACATGTCCAGCAACATTCATATACAAGACATTTCCCGCACTCAAGGCACTAATACACCTCGAGGGTTGTGTGGGATCCCCGATGTACAGGAAGACAGGACTTCAGTGAGGAACATTTCCCTCACTCAGGACAGGAATACGGCTTCTCCCCCGTGTGAGATCTCAGATGTTTGTAAAGATTGGACTTATCTGAAAAACATTTCCCGCACTCAGGACAGGAATACGGCTTCTCTCCCGTGTGAGATCTCTGATGTGTGGAAAGACTAGATGTCTCTGAAAAACATTTCCCACACTCAGGACAGGAATACGGCTTCTCCCCCGTGTGAGATCTCTGATGTCTGGAAAGATGGGACTTCTGTGAATAACATTTCTCACACTCAGGACAGGAATATGGCTTCTCCCCCGTGTGAGATCTCTGATGTGTGTAAAGATTGAACTTCACTGAAAAACATTTCCCACACTCAGAACAGGAATATGGCTTATGTCCTGTGTGAGATCTCTGATGTGTGTAAAGCTGGGACTTCTCTGAAAAACATTTCCCGCACTCAGGACAGGAATACGGCTTCTCCCCTGTGTGAGATCTCTGATGTCTGGAAAGACTGGACTTCATTGAAAAACATTTCCCGCACCCAGGACAGGAATACGGCTTCTCCCCCATGTGAGATCTCTGATGTGTGTTAAGATGTGACTTCTGTGAAAAACATTTCCCGCACTCAGGACAGGAAAGTGGCTTCTCCCCCGTGTGAGATCTCTGATGTCCGGAAAGATGGGACTTACGGGAATAACATTTCCCGCACTCAGGACAGGAAAACGGCTTCTCCCCCGTGTGAGATCTCTGATGTTGGGAAAGATGGGACTTCACTGAAAAACATTTCCCGCACTCAGGACAGGAATACGGCTTCTCCCCCGTGTGAGATCTCTGATGTTTGGAAAGACTGGACTTATGTGAAAAACATTTCCCGCACTCAGGACAGGAATACGGCTTCTTTCCCATGTGAGATCTCTGATGTGTGTTAAGACTGGACTTCTGCGAAAAACATTTCCCGCACTCAGGACAGGAAAACGGCTTCTCCCCTGTGTGAGATCTCTGATGTCTGTAAAGATGGGATTTCACTGAAAAACATTTCCCGCACTCAGGACAGGAATACGGATTCTCCCCCGTGTGAGATCTTATATGCACATTAAGACCGAATGCAAAACGAAAAACCTTCCCGCACTCAGGACAGAAAAGCCTCTTATCTATTGGAAGGACGGCACCGTCCCGCACAGTCTGAGGTTCCTCAGGATAAGAGGAATACGATGGTCCGGCACCGCCCCGCACAGTCTGAGGTTCCTCAGGATAAGAGGAATACGATGGTCCGGCACCATCCCGCACAGTCTGAGGTTCCTCAGGATAAGAGGAATACGATGGTCCGGCACCATCCCGCACAGTCTGAGGTTCCTCAGGATAAGAGGAATACGATGTTCCGGCACCGTCCCGCACAGTCTGAGGTTCCTCAGGATAAGAGGAATACGATGGTCCGGCACCGTCCCGCACAGTCTGAGGTTCCTCAGGATAAGAGGAATACGATGGTCCGGCACCGTCCCGCACAGTCGGAGGTTCCTCAGGATAAGAGGAATACGATGGTCCGGCACCGTCCCGCACAGTCTGAGGTTCCTCAGGATAAGAGGAATACGATGGTCCGGCACCGTCCCGCACAGTCTGAGGTTCCTCGGGATAAGAGGAATACGATGGTCCGGCACCGTCCCGCACAGTCTGAGGTTCCTCAGGATAAGAGGAATACGATGGTCCGGCACCGTCCCGCACAGTCTGAGGTTCCTCAGGATAAGAGGAATACGATGGTCCATCTACACTGTGGGGTGCCGGATGGACATTTGAGGTAGTCGGGTTTTCTCCTGGACTATACTGTGTGATGTCCTCATCTTCTACTTTACAGTCTGGAGACAAAGTGAGACAATCCTCTGAGGTTTTCCTCATCTCCCGTCCATCTACTAAAATAGAAATACAAAGATTATTACTAGACATGAGCTGATTGGTTCCCCTAAACCAGGACTCCGCCCACATAAGGCAGCTTTGTCTCTGAGGGTCTTACAATACCCCCCTCAAGGTAACTAGTAAATGGGTCCTCTGATCTCCTACCAGTTAATTTCTTTATTCATGGACCTTAGTCAGAGAGTGAGGAAACGACGAGAACTGTCTTTTATAGGAGTGACAGTGATGAGGGGATTATAGGACGAGTGTCCCCACCCCCTTTATTACTCATTGCCATCTTCCCAACACAAGAAGTCCTGCACTCCCTGATCTAGTCATGAATAACAGCGGGGCTGATCCCCACCAGAGGTCAGAGAGTGAGGATGGGGGAGAACAACCAAGATGAAGACTGGACTGATACTGAAGACCTCCATCATTGGGTTATTGACTCCTCCCCCTCATGATCACTTTCTGTTTAAGGTTCCAAAGTTTGAGGATGTCATCAAATTATTATCACCATGTAAAAGTCTGTGCTCCAATCACATCATCAGATATAAAATGTCCAGCTGGTAGAAAATGGGTGTAACAAAAGAGAATACATATTATGTGTATATATAGCAGTGGGTGGAGGGGAGAGAGCAGAAGTCAGGACTATGTAATGTACAACATATTGTATAAGATACAACAGATAGGACTATATAGTATCAGAATGATGTAATGTACAATATAGAGTATATAGTGCAGGGGTCAGGAGTATGTAATGTACAATATAAATTATACAGTGGAAGGGTCAGGACTCATAATATTGATATCCAGTAATCAGTAAAATCTTAAATGTTTACATGAGACAAGTTGCAGAGGTCCCACACCGCTGCCTCCCATCTCCTGAGACTGCACTCAGTGACTTGGGTCTGAGACTATACAGACATATCCCTCCACCCGGCACAGCCAGCAGACAACAGAACAAGTAATCCTGGGAGGATTGTTCTGTCAGAGATCATGCTAGACCCGGGCATGAGGTAGAAGACCCAAAGCACATGCCCAAGGTGCCTCGGTAGAGAAACATCTATGGTGAAAATCAACATTTTGCTGCCAGCTGATCCCCAGAATTTCCATAAATCCAGTCTAGAGACATAAATTGTGTCTGCAGCACAGAGAAGGAAGATTATCACCCAGTCCCCGCCCTACTCTGGACCAATCAGTGAGCAGTATGGGCGGAGGAATGTATTTAGTGTTAATGACCCACCTGTGCTGATCTCTGTAGGAGTGTCCTCCTCTATAAATGTCCCCGTTATTCCATCCTCCTCCATAGACTGCTGATCATCCCTCACATTCCTCTCTTCTTCTTCTTCTGATTTCACCTCAAATTCTATATCGATTGGATCTCCACTCTAAATCAAGGAAATAAGAAAGAATATCATCTGTAAACAATAGGAATTATTATTGTGACATTACATCTATAAAATCCACACATCCCTCCACAAGTCCATGTCTAGATGCTCCGTCCTACCAACCTTTAAATAAGGAGGGATGGTGTGAGCTTCCTGTGTGGAATCCCGGGAATACAGAGGACGGGGACATCTCTCTGGTGGGATCCTGGTATTAGGTGGCTCCATCATATCCTTGTGTCCTTCTGATAACTCCTCCATCACTCCATACTCCTCATCCTCCTCTTTATACTCTTCTTTAACATCAATATTATCATCCCCGAGGTTTCCACTCTGGATATATAATAAAAAATTCATTGTAACAATCATGCTGTGTATAAATCAGAACTACCAATCATTGTCCCTCATCTACCCGATGATGGTGGGGGGTGGTGTGACCTTCCTGTGTGGAATCCCGGGAATCCTGAGGACAGGGACATCTTTCTGGTGGGTTCCCATTACTGGATCCATCTGTAGGAAACACACACACTGACTGAATACATTGTTTCTATGTGTTTATCAGATGATGGGGGATCTAGGTGGAGCCTCCGTACTGCTCTCTCCTTTACAATAAAGTCTCCTCTTACCCGGTGATGTGAGGGGCGGCTGATTGTCCATCATGACGTCCTTGTAGAGATCCTTGTGTCCTTCTAAATCCTCCCACTCCTCCATGGAGAAATAGACAGTGACATCCTGACACCTTATAGGAACCTGACACACACAATGATACAGTCACCATCCAGACACATCCCTTGTCTGTTACTGGATAATGTCCCAGAATTCCCGGCACCGCTCACCTCTCCTCCATCATCTCTCTGGTGACTTCTAGAATCTTCTTTGTATTTCTCTATTCTATCAGGGAGGGAGGTGGAGGCAATGTGATGGTCATGTGATCTCCAGACTTCACAGGAGGAAAACTCTAGATCTGAACACAAATAGCAAAATCAATCAATGTTCCCAGAATCCTCCTCACCATTCAGGTTTCCATTTTATTAAAGCCCCACTTCAGACTGAGATATAATTTACCCACACAGGACCCCCACACTATGCAGGGTAAAAGCTTGTAGCAGGTATTCTGATGTCATTACATACAACACAGGACCAACAGTCCCACTTTGCTAGTGAGGATGCCAAGGGTCCGCCCACATCCTAAGAGCATCAGAAAAAAAGCCAGATGGATGGACATTAGGAGGAGGAGCTGTGAGGTCAGTGTGATGTCATAGGATTCTCTGACTCTGGATGGAGGGACTTTGGGAGGAGGAGCTGTGAGGTCAGTGTGATGTCATAGGATTCTCTGACTCTGGATGGATGGACATTAGGAGGAGGAGCTGTGAGGTCAGTGTGATGTCATAGGATTCTCTGACTCTGGATGGAGGGACATTAGGAGAAGGAGCTGTGAGGTCAGTGTGATGTCATAGGATTCTCTGACTCTGGATGGAGGAACATTGGGAGGAAGAGCTGTGAGGTCAGTGTGATGTCATAGGATTCTCTGACTCTGGATGGAGGGACTTTGGGAGGGGGAGCTGTGAGGTCAGTGTGATGTCATAGGACATATAGACTCTGGATGGAGGGACATTAGGAGGAGGAGCTGTGAGGTCAGTGTGATGTCATAAGATTCTCTGACTCTGGATGGAGAGACTTTGGGAGGGGGAGCTGTGAGGTCAGTGTGATGTCATAGGATTAGAGCTGCCACGACGCATCGACGTAGTCGACTATGAAAATACGTTGACGTGCGTGAAAGGCGTCGACGCGTCACGCTTATCTCGCGGTGTTATCATCTCGCGGGGTAATCGCGGTAATGGCTGCTGCTGCTCCTACTCCTGCGAATGGAGAAAGTTCCAGTGCACGAAAAGCCCGACCACGACTTTCAAAGGTATGGGAATTCTTTAAACAGAGGCCAGAAAAAATGGTCCTTTGTTCCCTTTGCAAAACCAAAATGGCGTTCCACGGCAGCACATCTTTGATGCACGATTACCTCAGAAGAAAACATCCTGGCGCTCTCCGACCTCAAACAGACGAGCCATCTTTGTAAGTACTTTTTATTTTTGGGAGTAATCATTACAAGTTAATATATGGCTTATATGCTAGTAATTTATTAGTGCATGCTCAGGGGTACCCATTTGTTGCTGTGCTTTGGCCATCTCACGTTTTTTTTAATATTTTTTTAAATGTTTCACAAGGCACTTTGCAGCCCTCAGTGTCTTGCTGATCTGGGGATCCCTCAGGGCAACTAACTGCAATCCGACCAGCACACCTGAGACAACATTTGCACTGCAGCTACAACATTGGCCATGGATGGATATCTCAAACGTTTTCTAATAGATGAAGAACAATATTATAATTATTAAACATAGTTATTAATCACATTCACATTCAGTTCATAATATTATGCAGATTGCAGATTTACTACCCTATCCGTAGTACCCTGTTTGAAATACAGTACATTATTAGCATTGAGCATTCATAGATGTCATGTTGGTTCCTACTTCCTAATGTTATTAATTATTGTGTGTTGTGGTTTTTTCTCAGGAAGAGGCAAAGCTGTGTAAAGGAGTTCTTCTTTCATAAAAAGGAGGTCACTCTTTGCACACCCCAAATGGCCGTTGCACATACCAATAGCAAACTCAACATGATTGTAAAAGATATGAGACCTCTTTCTATTGTAGACGGTCAAGGATTTGGTGAGATGATCAACACGTTTTACCCAGGATTCCCACTTCCCTCCAGGTCCCATTTTACTAAGCTGATGGAGAAGAAATACGAGGAGAATTTTGAAAGATTGAAAGCGTCACTCAAAGATGTGAAATCAAAAATAGCTCTCACCACAGACGCATGGACCAGCATTGCTACAGAGGCATACTTGGGTGTCACATGCCACTTCATTAATGAAGACTGGAATCTTACATCGTACAACCTGACCACTATGCCACTTGAAGATCGTCACACAGCTGAAAACATTGCTAACTGGGTGGAAAAAGCAGCTGAAAAGTTTGAGATCTCCATGGCCAATGTAAATGTAGTTGTCCATGATAACGCTGCAAATGTTGTCGCTGCTCTGCGTATTTTGGAAGAAAAGCATCATGGCGTCTCTTCTCTCAGGTGTGCTGGTCATACATTGCAGTTAGTTATCAACCATGCCCTGAGGGATCCCCAGATCAGCAAGACACTGAGGCCTGCAAAGTGCCTTGTGGAACATTTAAAAAAAGTGAGCTGGCCACTACAAAGCAACAAATGGGTACCCCTGAGCATGCACTAATAAATGATGTATCCGTAAGATGGAACAGTACGTTACACATGATCAGCCGCCTGCTTGAACAGAGGTGGCCTGTGACTGCGACTCTTTCCGATCCTGATGTCACACCACGAGGGAAGCGCTTTATGGATTTAAAGCATGATCAGTGAAGCTTACTTGAGGAAGTGGAACAAGTCCGGAGACCTTTTGAGTGTGCCACGGTTTTCTTGAGTGGAGAGTCCTATGTGACTGCTTCCGCTCTACCTCCTCTGGTAAAGGGCCTCCAGAAATCCATACAGAGCACAATCTGCGAGACAGCAGCAGTCAAGGCTTTCCAAAGTGTTGCTGCACAGGAGATGACATCAAGATGGGAGCGGGAAACTAAATTCAGAGATGATGGTGGAGAAAATATATGTCTTATTGCAGCAGCCCTGGACCCCAGATTCCGCAAACTAAAATTCCTGTCAGCAGAGGACAGTATAAAAGTTCACCTCAAGGTCCAAGCCCTTGCTCTTGAAGAGAAAAGAAGATATGAGGAAGAGCAAACACATCAACATCAATGTGAGGAACGTCAGCCAGCCAGTGCAGACATGACATTTTCAGAGAAGAGGCAAGTGTCTCTGTTGGACACTTTGCTCGGTTCAGATTCTGATGACCACAGTAATGGTGAGGATGACATGACTGGTCACATCCAAGATCAAGAAACTCACAGTGAAGTTGTGAGGAATGAGATCCACATGTATTTTAGTGAGCAGGCTATTCCAAAGGAAGAAAATCCGCTGAAATGGTGGAAGGAAAATGAAAAGAGGTTTCCCATCTTGTCCATGCTGGCAAAGAGTTACTTGTCTGTGCCTGCAACATCAACCCCATCTGAAAGGCTTTTCTCAGTTGCTGGCAACATTGTGACTAAAAAAGAGCAAGCCTCACTTCAGAGAATGTCGATATGCTAACCTTCCTCCATTGCAATGCTATATAATATATAATATAGCATTGCAATGGAGTAAGTAACGCAGGCACCCAACCTTTTGCACTGTTCATGTTGGGCTCAGGGCTGTATTTATGTTGAGAATCTCACCATGATGGCTGCCTTCAGGTAATCTTTGCACTTTATTGGCCATTATTGAGCAGTGCTTTTGTTGGACTTGGCTTCTTGAAAACCGTTACCTTTCAGGTATGTTTTACATTACAATTACAAGTAACACACCACAAAAATACTGCTGAACACTCTACAATAACACTATGTAATGATTACATAGTGTTATTGTATGTTGACCAGCATTTTTGTGGTGTTACTTTATAAACAACACTTTAGGGCATCAGGCATAATGCCATATAAATTCTGCCTAACACTTTGCAAAAGATGCATTCTGAAGGCATTATGTGGTTTAAAGTAGTAAGGTTACCACATAATGCATTCAGAATGCATCTTTTGCAAAGTGTTAGGCAGAATTTATATGGCATTTTCATGCCTCATGCCCTAAAGTGTTACATTTTATTTTTTGGTACTTTTTTTTGTCTTTCATGTGTTTTGCACACACAGTGTTGAGCAGCAGAGCAGCAGTGCTTTTGTTGAATTTATATGGCATTTTTGAATGCTTCTGGTTCTGAATTAATGGCAATGCCATTATGGCATTATTCGTGCCTGATGCTAATATGTTGTTTACATTTTATATACTGTAAAAACTTCAACTACATTTTTGGAAAAAATGTAATAAAAGTTGAAATATTTATATTAGAAGTTGTACTTATCATTTTTTGTACAGTTATCCAAAGGATTAATTAGCTAATCACAAAAAGAACACACTAGATTAATAATAAAAAAAAAAAATAGTCGTTATAGTCGTGACTAATCGAAAAAATAATCGTTAGATTAGTCGACAGACAAAATAATCGTTAGTTGCAGCTCTACATAGGATATATAGACTCTGGATGGAGGGACATTAGGAGGGGGAGCTGTGAGGTCAGTGTGATGTCATAGGATTCTCTGACTCTGGATGGAGGGACATTAGGAGGGGGAGCTGTGAGGTCAGTGTGATGTCATAGGATTCTCTGACTCTGGATGGAGGGACATTAGGAGGGGGAGCTGTGAGGTCAGTGTGATGTCATAGGATTCTCTGACTCTGGATGGAGAGACTTTGGGAGGGGGAGCTGTGAGGTCAGTGTGATGTCATAGGACATATAGACTCTGGATGGAGGGACATTAGGAGGAGGAGCTGAGAGGTCAGTGTGATGTCATAGGATTCTCTTACTCTGGATGGAGAGACATTAGGAGGGGGAGCTGTGAGGTCAGTGTGATGTCATAGGACATATAGACTCTGGATGGAGGGACATTAGGAGGGGGAGCTGTGAGGTCAGTGTGATGTCATAGGATTCTCTGACTCTGGATGGAGAGACTTTGGGAGGGGGAGCTGTGAGGTCAGTGTGATGTCATAGGACATATAGACTCTGGATGGAGGGACATTAGGAGGAGGAGCTGAGAGGTCAGTGTGATGTCATAGGATTCTCTTACTCTGGATGGAGAGACATTAGGAGGGGGAGCTGTGAGGTCAGTGTGATGTCATAGGACATATAGACTCTGGATGGAGGGACATTAGGAGGAGGAGCTGTGAGGTCAGTGTGATGTCATAGGACATATAGACTCTGGATGGAGGGACATTTGGATGGGGAGATATGAGGAGCCCTCTATATGAGGCTCCTGTGCAAACCAAATCATTGTTCCTGGGTGTGTCCTACCTCTTCTAAACTGAAGAGTGAACTTTGACCTTTACCATACAGAAATCTGTCAGGAATCTGTGAAAGTAATCTCTCATGTGATCAGGTGACGTGCGGAGAAACAGAGTGTAAACACCAGACAATTTTCTCAAGACCTCCTAATGGTGGGGATGAATTTTGCTGCGTGCTGGGTCCAAGTTTCCACTCCCCAGGATCACTGCAGGTGTGGAGAAAAGCTGTGTAAGAGGATATGGAGGAGAGATGAGGAGGAGATCCAGGAATCAGGATAAAGGTCAGGACAAGCAACAGACGAGGTCATCCAAGAGATGAAGCCGGGGTCACTACACAGAAAATCAATCCAAGGAAACAACAGGCAGGACGAGGAATAGCAAGAAGGAGCTCAGAGACAAATGAGAATATTGCTCAGGCAATGGGAGATTATCTCAGCATGACTTACATAATGAATGAGATGAGGGGGAGGGGAGGAAGTCACTTAAGGCAGGGCTTGACAAATTTTCTTTGAATCTAGGAGCCAGCTAAAAAGTTAGGAGAGTTTTTAAGGGAAGTGTGGGTTATCGGTAAGTAAGTAATTTGTGAGGTGCAGAACACAGGACATGTGATGTAGGGTGCAGGAGAAGGGTGCAGGACATGTGCTGTGTGAAAAATGCAGGACATGGGGTGCAGAATGCAGGACATGGGGTGTAGGGTGCAGAATGCAGGACAGGGGGTGTAGGGTGCAGAATGCAGGACATGGGGTGTAGAATGCAGGACATGGGGTGTAGAATGCAGGACATGTGATGTAGGGTGTAGAATGCAGGACATGGGGTGTAGGGTGTAGAATGCAGGACATGGGGTGTAGGGTGTAGAATGCAGGACATGTGATGTAGGGTGTAGAATGCAGGACATGGGGTGTAGGGTGCAGAATGCAGGACAGGGGGTGTAGGGTGAAGAATGCAGGACATGGGGTGTAGAATGCAGGACATGGGGTGTGGGGTGTAGAATGCAGGACATGGGGTGTAGGGTGCAGAATGCAGGACATGGGGTGTAGGGTGCAGAATGCAGGACATGGGGTGTAGGGTGCAGAATGCAGGACATGGGGTGTAGGGTGCAGAATGCAGGACATGGGGTGTAGGGTGCAGAATGCAGGACCTGGGGTGTAGGGTGCAGAATGCAGGACATGGGGTGTGGGGTGTAGAATGCAGGACATGGGGTGTAGGGTGCAGAATGCAGGACATGGGGTGTAGGGTGTAGAATGCAGGACATGGGGTGTAGGGTGTAGAATGCAGGACATGGGGTGTAGGGTGCAGAATGCAGGACATGGGGTGTAGGGTGCAGAATGCAGGACATGTGGTGTAGGGTGCAGAATGCAGGACATGGGGGGTAGGGTGCAGAATGCAGGACATGGGGTGCAGGATACCAGAGAAGGGTGTAGGTCACCACAGACATGAGATGCAGGAGAAGGGTACAGTGTGCAGAATGCAGGACATAGTTACATAGTAGGTAAGGTTGAATAAAGACAATAGTCCATCCAGTCTGACCTGTGTAGGTGCACGTGTGTCAGTGTCAATAATCATTTCCCATATCCCTGTATATTGTGTTCTTTAAGATGCACATCCAAGAGTCTCTTAAAAATATCAATACTCCCCGCAGCCACCACCAGTTGTGGAAGAGAGATCCACATTCTTAGCGCCCCGGTTCTGGAAAAACATCTACACAGCTTAAAGTGGATGTAAACCCAAAATAAATAAATAAAAATTTGATGTCACAATGTAGAGTATAAGATTTTCTATCATCTGTGCCAAAGTCTTACCACACAGAGGTAATCCAGCTCTGAGCAATCCTCTTTTCTTTGTTCAGTGAGATAAAACAGACAAACAGAGAAAACTTTGTCCGTTCCGCCCCCTTGGCGTGAGTGACAGGTGATTTACATATCTCATGCACTAGCCTGAGTAAAAAGTTGACAATTCACACCCCCCCCCCCCCCTCCCCTCCTCTCTCCAGCTCTCCCAGGATTGGCTGCATTTCCTGTGTTATGACTGGATGTTTCTCATCATGGGGTGTGATCCACAGATCAGGGTGACAAGGAAATGTATGCATAGTGCAGTGAACACAGAACAGCAGAATATACAGAGACAAGTGATTTAGGGGACATGTATTTAGTCAGAAGTGGGCAGAGGAGAAGCTCCAGTGATCGGATTATTGTTATAGTGCAGTGTGTGTGTCTGAGGTCACCTGATTACAGTTGCAACATTCTTTTCCATCACCAGGGTGTGTTGTGTGGGGGAGGGGTGGATTTCTCACTTTTTATAATCACACCCAGTAAACTGAATGAGCTTAGGACCGGTTCACATTAGTGCGCTGTGCGAGATCGCATGTGATTCGCACCGCACTGCAAATCACATGCGATGTCCGTGCAGTGCGATTTCAGCCAGATAGTATGGCTGCTATCGCACCGCATTCGGACCAAACTCGCACAGGACCCTTTTTTGGTCCGCACCAAAATCGGATTGTATGGGGGTTTACACCTCTGCGATCCCATTCATGTCCGAACTGTCAGTTCGCAGTGCGATATGCAAGCTGAAATGGGGGTGTCGTTAACATTGTATGACACTCCCCTGCAGTTGGCATATGGCAGTGTGAACTGCTGTGCGAGTCGGGTGCGATATGGGAACCCGCAGTGGATTTGCAGGGTTCCCGCATCGCACCAGTGTGAACCGAACCTCAAAGCTGTCTTGCCTTGACCACATAGACCAGATTTCTCATAGCGCTGCCTTTGTCTGAGGCAAAAACCTCTCCTTTTTGGGCTGTGTCCCAAACATTCCAAGCTTCTTACCGAACGTAAGAATGTACTTTTAGACTGGGATCCTAACCCAGGAGTTCCCGATACTTGACCATGCTGGACACACTTAGGTCCAGCCATGCTACTAACTGATCTATCAGCAGCAGATTGCCTCGGTATGCCATTACTGCTATACCCTGGGCCTTTAGACCTGCTAGAGGCGGGCCCTAGTACCCTGTAAACCCGGGCACGGTGGCTAACCCAAAGGGCAAGACCACCAACTGGAAGAGGTGCTGCTCTCCTGCGAAACGCAGACAACCTCTGCAGTCCCATGTAAATAAACACATATGCAAATGGATCCCCATATGTGTATATGGCAAGTGTTAAAGCCATATGCCTCTATGGAAGCGTGCGTTCATTGAGGCATGAATTCATACAAATATGTTTTAGGTACAGCATAAAAAAGCGTGTGCTGTATACGACGCATACATATAGCACGTGTGCTATGGAACGGGCATCTTGCAAGCAAGCATGCGTTTGAGAACGTTTTATGCAACATTGCGCAACATGTACCCATACAGACACGTACTCCTATGTGAACACAAGGAATCCTGTATAATTAAGGAAATTTCAATTATCATGCCTCATTATGCAACCATGCAAAATCTAGGCGATCATGCAACTTTAGGCGATCATGCATCCTTATGCGATTCAGCATCTTTTATGCGATCAAACATCTTATGCATTTTAAGCAGTACTGTGCGGACATGTACCCTTGTGTGACCAAGGACTCTTGTGTGATCAAGCACCCCTGTGCGATCCAGCATGTTTATGCGATTTTAGGCATTTCTGTGCAAACAAGCCTTTAATGTGACTAAGCATCCTCATGCGACTATGTAAAAACATGTAAATCCATACAAACAGAAACATGTATCTTTATGTGATCAACAATAAACATGTTCTGTTACTTGCTTTTACCCCACATGCATTTTGTACATTCCAGACTCATGTATTTTATGCAAACATGTGGACTGGTAAAGAGGAAGTTATCCTCTGTAGACATGCGTCTCCGCAATCATGCGATATAGCTGTTGTGCGTTAGCAACAATGTGCACCAGCAACTGTGCATCCCAGCAGTTTGTGCGTTTGGCTAGCCTGAAGCCAGCACCAGTATGAGGATCCTGTGGAGGTTTTCTAACAACCTATACTCCTCGGCTAAAGTCTTTAGGAGGAGAAAAAAACAGCTTATGCAGGTGTCCAACCAACAGAAATAAACTGTTGCAGTAATGAATAGATGTGGGAAGGTACAAGCAACCTATGGGATTTTTTATTTTTTTTTAAACCCCAAGGAGGAGACAGAGGCTTTGGCCATCTAGGCTGAGAGTAAGTTATATGCAGTATGAATCTCTGAAAAAGACTGCAGCTGCAACTCCAGAACTTGTGAGGCTTCTGATACCTCTGCCTTGTCAGACTGCACCTGTTCCCTGTCCTCTGACGGTGAACTTTCACCTTCAGGACTTTTAATTCTCTTGTTTGAGGATTTAGAGCAGGAGAAGGGGCACACCCCGGTTTCTGCTTCTTGTGAGGAAGCTGCGCATATAGCAATTAACCTCTTATAGACCAACAAATGCAATGCAAAAAAATGTCCAAACTGACATATGCAGGGTGGCTGAAATGTTGGGGGAGGCTGCAATGCCTGACAGGGCCGATGGCTCAACCTGTGCGGCTGCCTCAAGTCTCTACAGGGGAGGATGGTATCATGCAAGCATGATTAGGGCCAGCAGATTCAGGTGGCGATACCCTAGTGCCCTTTTATATTCCTGCCCCTGAACCTTTTAGACCGGAAGACAAAGTCCTAAGCTAAAAGCAGAGGAACTTAACACAGGTGCATCAACAGCTGAGCTTAGTCTAGCAAAAAACAATGCCTGCTAATCTGCACAGCTAGATGCTGAGTAGGCGTCATAGGTATGTCTGTATCCAACACACACGAGGTGCTTACGTGCCCCAAGCTGCCGTGTCCTTCTGGCTTTACAGAGCTCTGACGTCTGGGCTTTTTTTGAAGGGCCCGCCCTGCGCCTGCACCATAAGCCGGCACCTGAAGCGAAGGAAGTGAGCCCCTCAACAGACCGGCTGACACTGAGCTTTCGTTCCTGGAGAGCATGGTAAGTGAAACACCAGGTATGTCTCTATACTGCCTCTAGTGGCGGAAAACAGATAAGACATGCAGCTACGCATGGAAGATAATCCTTAACCACTTAAGCCCCGAACCATTTGGTAGCTAAAGGACCAGAGGTGAATTCAGAATTTTGCACTGCGCTGCTTTAACTGTAAATTGTGCGGACATGCAATGTTGTACCCAAACGAAATTTGCGTCCTTTTCTTCCCACAAATAGAGCTTTCTTTTAATAGTATTTGATTGCCTCTGCGTTTTTTCTTTTTTGCGATATAAAAACGGAAAAAGACCGAACATTTTGAAAAAAAATGATATTTTCTACTTTTTGTTATAAGAAAAATGGAATAAACTCAATTTTAGTCATACATTTAGGCCAAAATGTATTCAGCCACATGTCTTTAGTAAAAAAAATGTCAATAAGCGTATATTTATTGGTTTGCGCAAAAGTTATAGCGTTTACAAACTAGGGTACATTTTCTGGAATTTACACAGCTTTAAATTTATGACTGCCTATCTCATTTCTTGAGGTGCTAAAATGACAGGGCAGTACAAACCCCCCCCCAAATGACCCCATTTTAGAAAGTAGACACCCCAAGGAAATTGCTGAGAGGCATGTTGAGCCCATTGAATATTTTTTTTTTTTGTCCCAAGTGATTGAATAATGACAAAAAAAATAAAAAATTACAAAAAGTTGTCACTAAATGATATATTGCTCACACATGCCATGGTTATATGTGGAATTGCACCCCAAAATACATTCTGCTGCTTCTCCTGAGTACGGGGATACCACATGTGTGGGACTTTTTGGGAGCCTAGCCACGTACGGGACCCCGGAAACCAAGCACCGCCTTCAGGATTTCTAAGGGCGCAAATTTTTGATTTCACTCCTCACTACCTATCACAGTTTTGAAGGCCATAAAATGCCAAAATAGCACAAAACCCCCCCAAATGACCCCATTTTGGAAAGTAGACACCCCAAGCTATTTGCTGAGAGGCATGGTGAGTATTTTACAGCTCTCATTTGTTTTTGAAAATGAAGAAAGAACATTTTTTTTTTTCTTTTTTTTTTTCAATTTTCAAAACTTTGTGACAAAAAGCGAGATCTGCAAAATACTCACAATACCTCTCAGCAAATAGCTTGGGGTGTCTACTTTCCAAAATGGGGTCATTTGGGGGGGTTTTGTGCCATCTGGGCATTCCATGGCCTCCGAAACTGTGATAGGCAGTGAGAAGTGAAATCAAAAATTTACACCCTTAGAAATCCTGAAGGCGGTGATTGGTTTTTGGGGTCCCGTACGCGGCTAGGCTCCCAAAAAGTCTCACACATGTGGTATCCCCGTACTCAGGAGAAGCAACAGAATGTATTTTGGGGTGTAATTCCACATATGCCCATGGCATGTTTGAGCAATATATCATTTAGTGACAACTTTGTGCAAAAAAAAAAAAAAAAAATTGTATTTTTTCCGCAACTTGTGTCAACATATAAAATATTCCATGGACTCGACATGCCTCTCAGTATATAGCTTGGGGTGTCTACTTTCCAAAATGGGGTCATTTGGGGGGGTTTTGAACTGTTCTGGCATTTTATACACAACATTAGGAAGCTTACATCCACTCTTCTAACCACTTGAAGACAAAGCCCTTTTTGACACTTTTTGTTTACATGAAAACATATTTTTTTTTTGCAAGAAAATTATGTTGAACCCCCAAACATTATATATATTTTTAAATCAAAGGCCCTACAGAATAAAATGGTGGGTGTTGCATTTTTTTTTCTACACAGTATTTGCGCAGCGATTTTTCAAACGCATTTTTTGGGGAAAAAATACACTTTTTTTAATTTTAATGCACTAAAACACACTATATTGCCCAAATGTTTGATGAAATAAAAAAGATTATCTTAGGCCGAGTACATAGATACCAAACACGACATGCTTTAAAATTTCGCACAAACGCGCATTGGCAACAAACTACATACATTTTTAAAAGCCTTTAAAAGCATTTACAGGTTACCCCGTTAGATTTACAGAGGAGATCTACTGCTAAAATTACTGCCCTCGATCTGACCTTCGCGGTGATACCTCACATGCATGGTGCAATTGCTGTTTACATATGACGCCAGACCGACGCTTGCGTTCGCCATTGGGCAAGAGCAGGGCAGGACAGGGGTGCTATTTTTTTTTTTTTTTTTATTATTAATTTTGCTTTTTTATTTTATTTTTAAACTGTTGCTTCCAGATTTTTTTTTTTTATCACTTTTATTGTTGTTATCTCAGGGAATGTAAATATCCCCTATGATAGCAATAGGTAATGACAAGTACTCTTTTTTGAAAAAACTGGGGTCTATTGGACCCTAGATCTTTCCTCTGCCCTCAAAGCATCTGACCACACCAAGATCGGTGTGATAAAATGCTTTCCCAATGGCGCTTTTTATATCCGGGGGGGGGGGGACATTCCCTCCCACTGCTTGTAAAAGCAGTCCAGAGGCTAATTAGCCACAAGGATTGCTTTTACATGAAAGCCGGCCGCTGGCTGAAAAGAATGATACCAAGATGATACCTAAACCCGCAGGCATCATTCTGGTATAAACATTCAAAGTCCAGCAACATACCAGTACGTTGCTGGTCCTTGTTGGACATGTATTGTAATCTTTTTTTTTCATGCAGCCAGTTGGCTGAACGAAAAAAAAAGATTGATCGGTGGGTATGCCCACCATTAGAATACCTCCCTTCATCCACCCACTTCTAATGATGGGCATACATGCACTATTTATATATGCCGAAGCATGGGGGCATCTTCTCGCAAAAGTTATGCCGCGTACACATGGTCAGACTTTTCCACGGGCAAGCCTCCGTCGGAATTTCGACTGTATGTACGCGGCATTAGGAGCAAAATCGCTCCTCCGCCCCTGCTGCCCCAATGCTTCGGCATATATGCTTTTTTTTTTTAACTGTGGTGGTGAAATCACCTCCTACAGCACTGGAGTCGCAGGGATCAGGCCTGTCTCTGCGAACGCTGCAGTTATGTGTGTTGTGTTTTGTAAGTGACAGTGATCGATCGATACTGCACTTGGGTGGCCTGGGCTGGACAGAGGGGCAAAACGCAGGTGCTAGCAGGTATCTGGGCTGATGCCGCTAACACTGCATTTTTGGGAACCCTAAACTGCTGGGGACGCTAGTATAGATCTGATCAGATACTATACCACTAAGGGGGGTGTATGCTTCACGCGTGGGTGTTAGCGTTACTGGCACTAACCTGACGCTGCCTGGGGTGTGACGCAGACCCTCTCTGACGCTAAAACCTAATTGATATCACCCGCCGGGCGATCAGGGGGTTAAACCTTTATTGGGTTATATACGGCGGGTGCCCTGACACTATAAAAAGCAAACTAACTAACCAGCGTCACCCGTAACACTTATATGATGATCACTGGTGAAAGGGTTAACTAGGGGCAATTAGGGGGTTAAAACCTTTATTAGGTAATATATGGGGGTACCTGACGCTATATAAAAACCTGACGGCGAACCTAAAAAAAAATATTACTGGCTACCTATCGGCATCACCGACACTAAGACAACGATCATAAAAACGATCGCTTAGCGACAGTGGTGATAGGGGGTGAAAGGGTTACCTGGGGGGCGATCAGGGGGTTAAACCTTTATTAGATAATATATGGGGGTACCTGACGCTATAAAAACCTGCGGCGAACCTAAAAAAAATTACTGGCTAACGATCAGCATCACCGACGCTAAGACATCGATCAGAAAAATGATCGCATAGCGACGGCGGTGCTAGGGGGTGAAAGGGTTACCTGGGGGGTGATCAAGGGGGTTAAACCTTTATTAGGTAATATATGGGGGTACCCGACGCTATAAAAACCTGCGGCGAACCTAAAAAAAATTACTGGCTACCGATCAGCATCGCCGCCGCTAAGACATCGATCAGAAAAATTATCGCTTAGTGACAGTGGTGATAGGGGGTGAAAGGGTTACCTGGGGGGCGATCAAGGGGGTTAAACCTTTATTAGATAATTTATAGGGGTACCCGACGCTATAAAAACCTGCGGCGAACCTAAAAAAAATTACTGGCTACCGATCAGCATCACCGACGCTAAGACATCGATCAGAAAAATGATCGCATAGCGACGGCGGTGCTAGGGGGTGAAAGGGTTATCTGGGGGGTGATCAGGGGGTTAAACCTTTATTAGGGGGGGGTTAGGGGGCTACACTGGACCTAAAACTAAATGTAGTGACACTTTTACAGTCACAAATGTCACTGATTGCTATCACTAAATAAATGGTCACTGCAATCAGTGACACTGTGACTGGGGGGTGATCTGGGGGTGTCTGGGGGGGCGATTTATGTGCCTATGTGTCCTGGTGTCAGTGTAGTGTGCACTAACCTGCATCTTCTCCTGTATGGCGCTCGGTATATGTGAGCGCCCCAGGAGAGATGACATCACTTCCTCCTGCCTGGCAGGCAGGGGAAGCTCTCTCATTCGCCGGGAGCGATCGAGAGGGGGTGGCCGGAATCGAACGGCCGTCCCCTCATGCCGGTTCGCTCCCGAAGGTAAAACGACCACCCACTGTAAAGAAGGGGGGTCCAATCGGACCCCCCAACTATACAAAGGCAATCACGTATATGTACGTGATTCTGCCTGTCGGTGCCATTCTGCCGACGTATATTTACAGTTGGCGGTCGTTAAGTGGTTAAGATATTTACCTAGGATTGTCTTCACTTACCTTATCCCCGCCGCAGAATACTGCTGAGCACAGACAGACCCAATCTTCACCCATCACGGCGGGTTAAGTCAACAGACCTTTGGGGACCGGAATCCTAGACAGAGTTTCCACTCCCCTGGACCTGTACCACATCCTGCCAGAAAATCTTTGGTATGTGGTTGTAACGGGAGAACCCGTGGAACCCAGAAGTTTTTAGAAAGTATGAGCCAGAAAATAATGGACATTCAGAATATGTCTTGGATTGCTTTTAAATGGGTCTGTAATATTAATCCATAATATTCCCCAGGATATCTGTAAAGGACTATTTACTGGTTGTTTGATTCTGAACTCAACAGGTTAATTAAGAGATGCTGATGTGTTCAACTTCAACCACCTGTCTGCCTGTGTAATGTAGATTAAGTCCAGGCTAGCTTCTCATTGTGGTTTGTGATAATTAACTCTGTAATTGTGTGTATTGTAAATTAGCAGACAGACAGTCTGGGAAACATAAAGGTCATGCATAGTCATTTAAGCTGTAAAGGGATGAACTCACCTGTTGTCTGCTAAGAGATGTCAGAATGTGTATTGGGGGCTCGTTATGTAACCATTGTGTGATGTTGTGGGTGGAGTTGTTCATTTGGACCACAGTATTCTTTTAGTGTATATAAGAGCCTGTTTTTCTCAATAAAGGGTGTCAAACCTGCTGGAAACCCAACTACAGAGCAGTGTCTCGTGATTAGGGGGGAATTATCATTATGGATCTTGTTCGCCTGACTGGGGGAGTGTCAGTAGTTGCCATGTGTTCGGAAAGGGAATATCCTAAACGGCGTAAACTCCTTTCATACTTGGGGTTCCATTACAATTGGTGGCAAGCAGCGGGTTGATTCCCACAGCCAGAAGGACAGCAACAGGAGGACACAGGACAATGGAAGCACAGTATGAACGGCTAAAGCACTCTACCCTCAAGGACTTACTGGAGAACCGGGGAAGACCGGCCAACAACCGTAAAAAGAGGGACATTATCAGAGAACTAGTCGAAATGGATGGAACCGAAAGTCCCAGCGTAACAGACAGGACACCCGAAGAGGCAAGTTTTGATCAGGCCGTTAACATAAGACTGGCACATTATGGTTCTAACCCTACAGCGGAGATCATAGACCGAGTTATAGCGGCTGTGGACGTAAATTTGCTACCGCAAAGAGGTGCTGCAGCAGAAGAAGTCAGAGCAGCACCAGCTATAAGGAGAAAGATACATTTTGCTGCTTTTAAAAATTTCATTGAAACTGAAGGGGAGATTGATGGCTACCTTGTTGATTTTGAACGGCAATGTGCCCTACACCGTGTGCCCACAGAGGAATGGGTTACCATTTTGTCTGGGAAACTGTCCGGCCGGGCCAGTGAAGCATTCAGGGCCATCCCAGATGAGGATATTATGAACTATGGACTGGTAAAAGAAGCACTTTTGGCCAGGAATGCCGTCACACCGGAGGCATAACGGAGGCGGTTCCGAGAGACGAGCAAGCAGACTGGAGACTCGTATACCGAGTGGGCATGCCGCCTACACCGCACGGCATCCCACTGTGTCGCTGGATGCCAAGCAGAATCCGGGGAAGAGGTGCTGCAGGTGTTCCTGCTGGAGCACTTCTTTGACAAACTGTCCCTGGAAGTCAGAGAGTGGGTCCGGGACCGAAAACCTTTCACCTTGCCTGAAGCAGCTCGCCTGGCGGACGAATACACAGACGCCCGCAAACTTGATAATCCTGTGGTCAAGACAACAGCTCGGGTGGATTATCGATCAGCGGCACCTCCTCCGGCTATCACCTACCAACCCCAGTCGTGCCACCCTACAGCACCACCTCCAGCGGCCACTTATTCTCAGCAGCCCACGTTCAACTCCCAGGACTACTCACAACCCATCAGGTGTTTCGGGTGTAAACAGCTAGGGCACAAAAAGCCAGACTGTCCGTTGAATCCAGTCAGGCAGTCCCAGTCATGGAGACAGCCAGCAAGGGGGAACCCCCGCACATCCATGCCTGCGGCCCACTGCGTTGAGGAGGAAGAACATTGGGGCGTCCTGCACGAGGCTGATCCAATACAAGCAGCTAACCGGGACAACAGGCAGCAACACAGGCAGACTGTCTGGGTCAATGGAAAGGTAGCCAATGGCCTACATGATTCTGGTGCCACCATGACCCTACTACAGAAGAACCTCATCCCAGAGAGCCAACACACCGGAGACACTGTAGCCGTAAGAGTAGCGGGAGGCACCGTCTTCCGGCTACCCGTTGCCCATGTTCACCTGGATTGGGGGGTTGGTTTGGGACACGTGAATGTGGGGGTGATGAAGGATTTGCCAGCGGATGTACTACTGGGGAATGATTTGGCCCCCCTCGTTTCTGCTTACGCCCCGATGGGCCCCACTGAAGCCAACCCAGTGACTACCTGTGCCCAGACCCGTGCTGTTGGAACCGACACGCTTGCTGCCGAAACCCGGGTAAGACTATCTTCCCCAACATGTACCTTAGATCAGGCACAATATCACAGTCTAAAATTGGAATGTGACAAGTTGGCCAGGGAGAAATCGGAGATGCAACGACACTACGTCATGTATTATGAGATGTCCCATGGCTTGAACATTGAAATGCACAAACAGGCTGAAATTGTCAAAAGGTTAAATGGGATTTGCGCCCAGGTTTTGCCTTACCTCTCCCAAGAGCACCAGCAACAAGTTTTGGGAGCCATTGAGAGAGCAAAGCAAGTAACTGTTCCAGAACTGAATTCCATTATTCGCCCTACAACCTTACAACTTCACCATCAGCTACTGACCCGGTAAGCAAAATGGCAATGCTGATGGGTTGTCCAGGCATTAGAGGAATGGAACTATGGACTAACTTCGGAGTCAACCCGTCTAAGGTCTCCTCCTGTGTTAGTCTCCTGCCGAAAGGGGAGAGATGTAACGGGTGGGCCCGTGGAACCCAGAAGTTCTTAGAAAGTATGAGCCAGAAAATAAAGGGATTTTTATAACAGCTTACCTGTAAAATCCTTTTCTTGGAGTACATCACGGGACACAGAGCGACTTAGTCATTACTAATGGGTTATATAGATTACCTTCAGGTGCTGGCACTGGCCAATTCCAAACTGGAAGTACCCTCCCCTATATAAGCCCCTCCCATCCGGGAGCACCTCAGTTTTGTAGCCAAGCAATAAGTGTCCCAAAAAGAGGGGTGGGAGCTCTGTGTCCCGTGATGTACTCCAAGAAAAGGATTTTACAGGTAAGCTGTTATAAAAATCCCTTTTTCTTTTTCGTACATCACGGGACACAGAGCGACTTAGTCATTACTAATGGGACGTCCCAAAGCAATGCCAAATGAGGGGAGGGATACATAAGCTGGGCGCCATCAGGCATGAGGATCTTTTGCGGCCTGCAACACACTGCGCCCAAAGGCGACATCCTCCTGACTTCTAACGTCTACCTGGTAGAATCTAGTAAACGTGTGTACTGAAGACCATGTTGCGGCCTTACATACTTGAGCCAGGGAGGCCTGGTGATGCACTGCCCATGAAGTTCCAACTGCTCTTGTGGAGTGCGCCCTAACTTTGAACGGAGGAGGTCTCTTTCTCAAGCCATAGGCTTGTATTATGACCTGTCGAATCCACTTGGCTAAAGTGGATTTTGATGCTGCCTGACCCTTTTTAGGGCCTTCCGGCAGAATAAACAAAGTATCCGTTCTGCGAATCTGAGCAGTGGCTTTTAGATAAGCTTTAACTGCTCTTACTACATCCAAAGAATGCAATAACTTTTCCTCTACCGAGCTAGGTTTGGGGAAAAAAGAAGGAAGAACCACATCTTGGTTCAAATGAAACCTCGATACCACCTTAGGAAGAAAGGCTGGATGAGGACGTAATACTATTCTGTCCTTATGGACAACCAGATATGGCTCCTTACAGGACAAGGCGGCTAATTCCGATACTCTTTTAGCCGAACAAATGGCTACTAAGAAAATCAATTTCCTGGTGAGAAGAACCAAGGAAATGTGTTCCAATGGTTCAAACGGTTGTTTTTGTAGAACCGACAGAACCAGGTTTAAGTCCCATGGACATATGGGAATACTAACCGGAGGGTTAATACGCATCACTCCTTGTATGAAAGCTTTGACTAGTGAATGCGAAGCCAAGGGCCTTTGAAAAAATATTGACAAGGCCGAAATCTGACCCTTGATAGTACTCAAGGCCAGCTTCCTATCTACAGCCCACTGTAGGAAGTCCAAAATCCTACCTATCACGTACTTAAGTGGTTGCCATTTCTTGGCCTCACACCACGTAATGTACGCCTTCCAGATCCTATAATAGATCTGCCTGGATACCGGCTTCCTGGCATTGATCATGGTAGATACCACAGAATTAGAGAGCCCTCTCTTTTTCAGAATGTGGGCTTCAATAGCCAGGCCGTCAAACCTAGGGCTGGTAAGGAAGGGTGGTATATCGGTCCTTGCGACAGCAGGTCCGGACGATGTGGGAGGGTCCAAGGACTCCTCACTGACATTTTTACAATCTTCGCGTACCATGCCCTTCGGGGCCACCAGAATCACTGGTTTCTTTTCTACCCTAATTCTGCGGAGTAATCGCGGTAACAATTGTGGCGGTGGGAATGCATATATCAGCTTGAACTGATCCCAAGGGAACACTAGGGCATCCGAGCCGCAAGCTAGCCCTTGTGCGAGACACAAATCTGTCCACCTTTGCGTTGAATCTGGATGCTAGCAGATCTACATCCGGTGTTCCCCACCGCTGGCATATTGCCTGGAAAACCTCGGGGTGAAGAGACCATTCCCCCGGGCATAATTGTTGGCGACTTAGAAAGTCCGCTCTCCAATTTTCCACTCCTGGGATGAAAACCGCGGATATGGCTGGGACATATCTTTCTGCCCACTCCAGGATGCAATTTGCTTCCCTCTGGGCTGCACGACTCCTGGTGCCACCCTGGTGATTGATATATGCCACGGCTGTGGCATTGTCTGATTGAATTCTGACAGGGGACCCTTGGAGTTTGGATGTCCATGCTACTAGGGCATACCGGGCTGCTCGTATCTCTAAGAGATTGATGGGCAGGGCCTTTTCTGCTTCTGACCACTTGCCCTGCAGAGACCATTGCTCCAGTACTGCCCCCCAGCCTATGAGGCTGGCATCTGTAGTGACCACCTTCCAAGAAACCGGACTGAAAGGTTTCCCTCTTTCCAGATTCTGGGGCACCAACCACCAATGGAGGCTCTTGCGAACGGAAGGGGACAGGGACATTGGTAAGTCTAAAGCCTAAACTTTTTTGTTCCAGGCTGACAGTATGGCCCTTTGCAAATTCCTTGAATGGAATTGACCGTAGGGTACCGCTTCGAATGAAGCCACCATTTTTCCCAGCAGCCTCATGCAGAGGCGTATGGATGGTTTTCTTTTTGTACCCACTAAGTGGGTCAAATCTTTTAAAGACGACACCTTCTCTGGAGGTAAGAAAATCTTTCTCTGATTTGAATCCAGCCTTAGCCCTAAGTATTCCAGACTTTTGACTGGTCTTAGAGCTGACTTGTCCCGGTTGATAATCCAACCGTGATATTCCAGATACTTGATTGTCTTGTGAATAGCTACTTCCAGCTTTTCCACTGAGTGGTCTATTAGTAGCAGGTCGTCTAGATATGCCATTATCGTTAAACCCTGTGTTCTTAGATTGGCCAATAATGGGGCCAGAATTTTTGTGAACACTCGTGGTGCTGTGGCCAGACCGAAAGGTAAGGCTCTGAACTGAAAATGGCGCCCTTCTACTGCAAATTTCTGGTGGGCCGGAAAGATGGGAATATGCAAATAAGCATCCCTTATGTCGATCGAGGCTAACCATTCCTGCCCTTGTAGGGCGGTGGCCACCGATCGGATCGACTCCATCCGAAAAGTCCTGATATTTAGGAACTTGTTTAGCCCTTTTAGATTTAATATGGGCCTCACGTCCCCATTTGGTTTGGGGACTGTGAAAAGGTTCGAGTAAAACCCGAATCCGCTTTCTTCCAGGGGAACCTTCATGATTACACCTTGGAGCAATAGTTGTTCTAGTGCCAGAAGGAGGGATCCTCTCTTCTGGGGATCTCTTGGCACGTTTGACCTCATAAATTGGGCAGGAGGAGTGCCTTTTAACTCCAGCTTGTATCCCAGACTTACTGCGGAGAGCACCCATCTGTCTCTGATGGTGTCCCGCCAGGTCTCTGTGAACAACTGAAGTCTTCCCCCCACCCGATTGAGTGGGGGCAACGCTTCATGCCTTGGGGGGAGGTTTTGTACCTCTCTTGATCCAGGGCTTCTTGTTACCCTGTGATTGTCCCTGATTTCTTCCCCCTGAATTTGACCGCGGAGGCCGTCGGAACTGCTTCACAGCCGATGTGCCCGGGACTGGAGAAGTAGGCCTCTTAAAAGAAGGACTTCTACCCTTGTTCTTAACCGGTAAGAGTGAACTTTTACCGGCAGAAATTTTCTGGATATATTTGTCCAGATCTTCTCCAAATAAGCGTTCTCCATGAAATGGGAAGCTAACCAGCAGTTTTTTACAGGGAGCTTCAGCAGACCAGTTTTTGAGCCACAGAAGCCTACGCATATGTACTATAGACAGCGTAAAGCGGGAGGCCTGTTGGATTGTATCCTTTATGGCGTCCACCGCAAAACACAAGGCTCTAGGCAGGTCAGCTAGGGCAAGAGCCTGCTGATCTGGTAAGTCCCTTAAGACTTGTTTGAACTGATCTTTCACTGCTTGGCAGACTCCAATCGCTGCTACCGCAGGTTGTGTCACCATGCTTGCTGTAGAGAAAGCAGATTTTAGTAAAGACTCCAATTTTTTATCTATTGGGTCTTTGAACATTGGAACATTATCTACTGGACATGTCAGTGATTTGTTAACAGAAGAGATGGCTGCGTCCACTGTAGGGACCCTCCATTTTTTTTTTATGAACTTATCCTCCATGGGATAGATCACCGGAAATCTCTTGGGGGGAGCAAATATTTTATCAGGATGCTCCCAATCCTGGTAAATAAGCCCTTCTAATAAAGGGTGGATTGGGAAGGAACAGACAGCCTGGGGAGCTTTTAGCGACCCCAGCGAGGAAACCGTAGTGGATGGTGGTTCCGCCAGAGGCATTTTAAATGCTGATCGGACCATGTTAGTCAGAGACTGAACCCATAATCTTTCAGCCTGAGATGCTGAGAAAGGTTCTTCCACTGTTGATTCCTCCATAACTGAATCAACCTCATCCTGATCCCCTGGGTAGGTCGATCTCTGTGTGGGGCTGTTCCTCCACTAACAGGCACTCTGAAGGAGGAGACGGAGATCGGACGCGCTTTCCCTGTGACAGGGAAGCAGCGATCAATGCTGTTAATCTCTCTTCCAATCCTCCCAGAGTTGAGGATAAAACCTCCTCTGTTATATATACAGGAGCAGGTGGACTGGGGACAGCCGCAGCACCAGGAGCTCCTGCGGGGTTTCTACGGCTACTGACCTCTGAATTCTCAGGGGAGATTGGTGCAGTACAAGCATGCCCAATATCCTCAGAGGCCGATGGAGACCCCTTTGGCTTCCTGGAAGACCTATTTCCGGAGCGTCTGGACGACATATCCTTTAAGCACAAAGCTGAGGTATTCCCGTCGTCATACACCAATTTTTGCTGGTAATAGTCTAACACAGTTGCTGCTATATACCAGCTGGTGTCCACTAAAGTGCCTTTCTATGGGGATGCCTGCATCAACCGCCTCTGTGTGCCACTGTTTGTTGCTAGCTCTGTTTGCATCCAGCTGACACTTGTACTGTGTCTTTTATCCATGCTGGGACGCCTGCACATGCGCAGAAGCGCCGCGCATCGAGCGTCATCCACCCGCCCCGCCCCTTTTTTTCATAGGAGGCGCGTACACGCGCCCGCGCGCGCGCCCGTGCGCCATTGGCGCCCTTTTCGAAATCAAACAGGGACTAGGAGCCAGGGCCCTTTTTGCCGGAGGGCCTGTGCGGTGGATGAGCGCAGCAACAGGGCAGAGGAAGTGGATTCCCACAGAGAAACTTACCAACTGCCTGGATCTTTTGACTTGAGAAAACCAAAGATCCACATGACAAGAAAAATGGACTACAGCGGCCTCTAGTGGTTTAACACAGGTACCGCGGCCCCTTTTTTTTTTTTTTTTTCTTGACTACTATTAAAATTTTACATTTTCAGTAGTTACAGGCATACACAGATATTAGCGGGAATACCATTAGGTAACAGACAGAAAGACAAATTAGGCTTGGGGGTCCCCCAATAGAACCAAGTTCCTGGGGGCCCCCACTTACCTGATCCCCGCCGCAGGACTTTGTTTGGTCCACAGAAGCCCAAACTTCACCTATCACGGCAGGCATTGTAATTAAACCTTCAGGGACCGGGTTCCCAAGGATTCCACTCCCCTGGACCTGTATAGCACCCTGCACAGACAACATCTTGGTCGTGGGTATGACCAGAGCTCTGGATCCCAGGGTCCAGCCCTCCTAAGAGAGGCATTACAGGCAAAACCTTGCTCTTCTGCTGCAAGGCCCGGGTACCGACCGTTTAGCTATGAAGCTTTTTTGGTGGGATCCGGAACAGCTTACTAAGGCCCAAAAGAACCTGTACGCAAGCCCAGTGAAAACACATGTTACTCTTTGGCCAACACCTTAGACACTGGCAAAAAACTGAGGTGCTCCCGGATGGGAGGGGCTTATATAGGGGAGGGTACTTCCGGTTTGGAATTGGCCAGTGCCAGCACCTGAAGGTAATCTATATAACCCATTAGTAATGACTAAGTCGCTCTGTGTCCCGTGATGTACGAAAAAGAAAATGGACATTCAGAATATGTCTTGGATTGCTTTTAAATGGGTCTGTAATATTAATCCACAATATTCCCCAGGATATCTGTAAAGGACTATTTACTGGTTGTTTGATTCTGAACTCAACAGTTTAATTGAGAGATGCTGATGTGTTCAACTTCAACCACCTGTCTGCCTGTGTAATGAAGATTAAGTCCAGGCTAACTTCTCATTGTGGTTTGTGATAATTAACTCTGTAATTGTGTGTATTGTAAATTAGCAGACAGACAGTCTGGGAAATATAAAGGTCATGCATAGTCATTTAAGCTGTAAAGGGATTAGCTAACAAACTCACCTGTTGTCTGCTAAGAGATGTCAGAATGTGTATTGGGGACTCGTTATGTAACCATTGTGTGATGTTGTGGGTGGAGTTGTTCATTTGGACTACAGTTACCTTTTAGTGTATATAAGAGCCTGTTTTTCTCAATAAAGGGTGTCGGACCTGCTGGAAACCCAACTACAGAGCTGTGTTTCGTGATTAGGGGGGGAATTATCATTATGGATCTTGTTCGCCTGACTGGGGAGTGTTAGTAGCTGCCTTGTGTTCGGAAAGGGAATATCCTAAACGGCGTTAACCCCTTTCTTACATGGGGTGCCGTTACAGTGGTTATAACCAAAGTACTTGAACCCAGGATCCAGCCCTCCGAAGAGCGGCATTACAGGCAAAAAACTTGTGCTGGACTCATGGCCGCAGCATTGTCCTCCCAGGCCCTGCGTAAAAGGGCAGTCCATTTAGTCCCTGATATTGCCTGCATGCTCGAAGGAGAGGTCAGATAGTTTGGACACCTGTGCTAGGGAAGCATCTAGTCTGGGTGTCTTAAAAAATCTTTCCTCCTTGAAGGGGCACCTGCATTTCCAGGTCTTAAATTTTAAGAGTTTCCTCTCAGGCTCCTTCCATTCTCTCAGAATGATGTCTTTGAGGGCCTGATGGATTGAGAGATTCTTGGATTGGGGTTTAACCAGGCCTCTATACATCCTGTCCTGGGCAGAAAAGTGAACTGTAGGCTCTTGGATCTCTTCTGACGCATACACTGTGCTAAGGAGACCCTACATATCATCTGCGGAAAAACCCCCGTTAGTCTTACCGGTAACGGTATTTCCAGGAACCTTCCAGGACAGCTACTTGATAGATGATTGGCTCCACCCTCTACAGGAAACACAAATCAGATACAATTTAAAAGGCCCCTCCCTTTCTTCTGATCCTCAGTTGTTTAGAACAGTGTTTCTCAACTCCAGTCCTCAAGGCGCACCAACAGGTCATGTTTTTGGGATTTCCATTGATTTTCACAGGTGATTTGAGCAGTTTCACTGCCTTAGTAATTATCACAGCTGTTTTATCTGCAGGAAATCCCAAAAACATGACCTGTTGGTGCGCCTTGAGGACTGGAGTTGAGAAACACTGGTTTAGAAGATCAAGCAAACCTCCACCAAAGTGCACTCGGCAGAGGAAAAAACACAAAAAACATAACAGAACACCACCACCAGGTGAAAGTAGAAAAGGGTGGGAATATAGACGCTGTCCTGGAAGGTTCTTGGAAATACTATTACCGGTAAGACTAACAGAGGTTTTCCCCCCTCACCTTCCAGGACAGCTACTTGAGAGGATAAGCAAGATTCTATACCTTAGGGAGGGACAACAGCCTGAAGCACTTTCCTACCAAAGGAGAGGTCCTGGCTGGAAAGCATCTGAACTCTGTAATGTTTGACGAATGCATGAGAGGAGGACCAGACAGCAGCTTTAGAAATTTCTTCCCATGATGCCCCCGCTATTTCTGCCCATAACGTAGCCATGGATCTTGTTGAATGAGCCCTAATTCTAGAAGGAGGACGACGACCTTACACTTTGTAAGCTTCACAAATAGCTTCCCTAATCCATCTAGCGATAGAGCTTTTAGACTCTTTGGATCCATTTTTGGGGCCACTGAACTATACTAAACAGCTGGGAGGAACTCCTAAACCCACTGGATCTCTCCAGATAAAGCAGCAGACATCTCTATACGTCTAAAAAACGAAATCTTTCCTCCTCCGCATTCTTGGGAGAGGAACAGAAACTAGGAAGGAATACTTCCTGGGACCTATGAAAGTTAGAAGAAACTTTGGGCAAATAGAAAGGATCAGTCCTAATCACTACCCTGTCCTCTAAAATCCTTAGGAAGGGATCTTTACAGGAAAGAGACTGCAGATCAGAAATCCTTCTTCCTGATGTAAAAGCTAAAAGGAAGGAAATCTTCAAGGAAATCAATTTCAGGGAAGCTTCATGCAAAGGCTCAAAAGGAGCCCTTGTTAGAGCATTTAACACTAACGACAGATCCCAAGGAGGCACATGTTTGACGATCCTGGGAGCATGCCTAGATCTGGCTGAAAGAAACCTCCTGATTAATGGATCTTCCGCTAGTCTCTTGTCTGAAAACACAGACAAGGCCGCAACCTGAACCCTAAGGGTGCTGACAGATAGAGGAGTGGAGAAGGGACTGTGTAAAAAATCCAATATACAGGGAGTGGAAAAGGAATCTAAACCGGATTTCCTTTACCAGGAAATACAAGTTTTCCAAACTTTCCCATAGATTCTTCTTGTGACCAACTTGCGGCTGTCCAGGATAGTTTGAATACCTTTCTCTGAACACCCTTTAAACCAGTGGTTCTCAACTCCAGTCCTCAGGGCCCACCAACAGGCCAGGTTTGCAAGATAACTGAAATGCATCACAGGTGATATAATTTGCTGCTCAGGGATTGCAGTATTCTAGTCTGCATCTCACCAAGGTAATACTTAAAATCTGGCCTGTTAGTGGGTCCTGAGGACAGGAGTTGAGAACCACTGCTTTAAACTGTAAGATGCGCCGCTCAGCCTCCAGGCCGTCAAATGGAAGGTCTGAGGGCTTGGATGCAACACTGGTCCCTGATAGAGTAGATCCTTCCGATCTGGTAGGGGCCAGGAAAGATCCACAGAGTGGAAAACCAACTCCTCCTGGGCCACCAGGGGGCAATCGGAACCACTTCTTCTGAATAATTTTCCGAACTACCAGAGGTAAGAGGGGAAAAGGGGGGAAGGCGTAGGTGAGAGTGAAATTCCACAGGAAGGAGAGAGCATCCGTCCCCAAGGACTCTGTCTTGCTCTCCAGCGAGAAGAACGCCTGCAGTTTTCTGTTGAGACTGGAGGCAAAAAGATCCACTGCAGGAAGACCCCATCTTAGCACAATCTCCCGGAACGTGCCGTGATGTAGCTCCCAACAGCTGGAACTGACGCTCACTCTGCTCAGATAGTCCGCCAGTGCATTCTCTGAACCCCTGATGTGGACTGCTCTGATTGAGGTGACATTGATTTCTGCCCAGGACAGAATCTGCTGTGTCAGCGTCAGAAGCGACTCTGAACGAGTGCCCCCTTGCTTGTTCAGGTACGCCACTGTAGTGGCATTGTCTGAGAAAATCAATAGGTCTCTTGAACAGACCCTCTCTTGCAGGGCCAAGAGAGCTTTCCCCACAGCTAGCAGTTCCCTGAAGTTTGAGGAGCGGCCTGCCTCCTCTGGCAACCAGGCTCCCTGGGCCTGCCAGCCCTGAGAGTGCGCACCCCAGCCCCATAGACTGGCGTCTGTGGTAACTTTCACTGGAGCATGTTGTGCCCAGTTCTTCCCTCCCTGCAGGTGTTCCCGCTGCTCCCACCAGAAGAGATTGAGAAAATCCTCTCTTGGCAGCTGTACCAGCTGATCTAGAGAATCCTTCCTGCGATCCCAATGGCATAAGAGAAACGCCTGAAGGGGTCTGGAGTGTAATTGGGCCCAGGGTACTCCTGGGATGGCGCAATCATTAAACCTAATAACTGCACGATACGCCAAAGAGAGGTCTGTGGGAGTAACGGTCAGCCCCGGTCAGTGCGGGAGGGGTCTCTGATGCCGCCTGGAGCCCGATCTCGGTCGCACTTCCGCGGTCAGCCCCGGTCAGCGCGGGAGGGGTCCCTGATGCCGCCTGGAGCCCTATCTTGGCCAGGGACCTCCGTGGTCAGCCCCGGTCAGTGCGGGGTGGGTCACTGATCCCGCCTGGAGCTCAATCTTGGCCGCACCTCCGCGGTCAGCCCCGGTTATTGCGGGAGGGGTCCCCGATGCCGCCTGGAGCCCAATCTCGGCCAGGGACCTCCGCGGTCAGCCCCGGTCAGTGCGGGGAGGGTCTCTGATGCTGCCTGGAGCCCTATCTCGGCCAGGGACCTCCGCGGTCAGCCCCGGTCAGTGCGGGGTGGGTCACTGATGCCGCCTGGAGCTCAATCTCGGCCGCACCTCCGCGGTCAGCCCCGGTTATTGCGGGAGGGGTCCCTGATGCCGCCTGGAGCCCAATCTCGGCCAGGGACCTCCGCGGTCAGCCCCGGTCAGTGCGGGGAGGGTCCCTGATGCCGCCTGGAGCTCAATCTCGGCCAGGGACCTCCGCGGTCAGCCCCGGTCAGTGCGGGGAGGGTCCCTGATGCCGCCTGGAGCTCAATCTCGGCCAGGGACCTCCGCGGTCAGCCCCGGTCAGTGCGGGGAGGGTCCCTGATGCCGCCTGGAGCCCAATCTCAGCCGCACCTCCGCGGTCAGCCCCAGTCAGCGCGGGAGGGGTCCCTGAT